>LLCB01000108.1:0-173088 GCA_001414345.1 Hymenoscyphus infarciens
CAAACAACCCCCCCCCCCCCCCCCCTCCCCCCCCCCCCCCCCCCCAATTTGCCCCAAAAAGGCCCATGTTTCTCCTCCCCCTCCACAATATAAAAAAAATGGAAGAACACACGTCTCCTCAGCCGCGACGGTCTGCTACCTACCCCCTTCCACTACTATCATCGTCTCCTTATCGCGGGCCAGCTGATCATCCATACATACATCCATACGTACTGGTACCCCTGATTCAAAAGTTCCCTCCTTAGTCCTTACCTATCTATCTGCCTATCTGCCTATCTATCTACCTCTCAGCCTATCTACCTCTTCTCTACCCATCTCGGCACTTTTCCATCTCGGCACTTTTCACTTTTCACATCTTCTTACACACTCTCGTATCCAACCCACTGTCTCACACCCACGAAAACCACACGTTCCAATATTTCCCTTTCCCTTTCCGTTCTTGTCCTTCGCTAATACGGATTACCCAACGAGGATGAATATGTTAAGCCACCTACCTGCCCCCTTTACCACCAGGATGTCGAGTCGAGGTGACGTGGCGACGATATTGCCTTGAGATAGGGAACTTTGCAAAGAGGATTATCGTCCATCATTCTCGCTTCCTGGGAAGCTTCGGGGATTGGTTCTCCAGGAAGTAAGTCATGAGTGTGTGTTCGTTCTCGAGCAAGGATCTCCGTGATCGTCGTCGTCTTTATTCCGATACCACAGATTTCCGTAGATAGAGAACGAACGAGACCGACTTTCAACACGGGGCACTGCTTCACGAGTGTCATCTCGACTCGACCTGCCTCCAAGAGTCGTAAACGGGGCAACAAACTCACATCTCAAACAGCCACGGGGGAAAAAACACGCAACTGTAGCGACTGTATTTCTACCACTCTTCTGCTCAAGCTAAAGTTCCAGACATTATTCTATGTACCAAACTCCCCCACCCCCTCATCGCATATTCATGATATTTCCCTCCCCCAAAACCCCCCATTTGCACCCCAGCCCCGTCCCAACGTGTGTATTAACCACTATGTATATATAAACTAAAAAGGAAAAACCGAAAAGAACCATCAAAGCCCATGAAATCCAGTGATTTCACCATTCCAGTCTATTGCAGAAAACTCCAATCATTCAAGTGTTTCCTCTTCAAAGTAGTTTCAAAGTAAAGTGGAAGAAAGAAGAGATAGAATGCGTATTCCATCCAGTTTCAAATTAACAATTAATGCCAAAGCTGCAATGAAAAAAAGTATCTCCAAGATGAAGCTTTTCAAGGCAGAGGAAAAAAAGCGAGAAGAAAGCTCGTCTTTGCAGAAAAAGCACATATACAAATGGTATGGGATGGATTCCAAACTCCTTATTTTCTACCCATAACTTCCTTATGCAAATTGGAGCGAGTGTCGCGAAAGCCAAATTTCCACTTCTCATGGAAGAATTATCTACCACGAAAACGTCATCAAAGCAGGGTTCAATGCAAGTGGCAAGAGCAAATGACTAGCCGTAACCGTAGCCATGGGCAGAATGGCAACGAAATCCGTAATCTTCCAATCATATGGAACGAATGGTGCGGTAGCGAGGACAATCATACCGACTATGCCGAGAATCGAGAAGATCATGGAGAATTTGAACTTCTTCAACACTTTGGGAACTTCGATAAAGAAATTGGAGAATTCGGCCTCTTTGGAAGTTGCACCCCACGTCATGTCGATTTCGAACATGTGAGCGAGAAGAGCCTGTGAGACGTGAAGTGAGAGACCTCCCAAGAAGATCGCCAACATGATCGTCCACTTGAAATTTTCGAAAAGCGCGTAGAGAAGGGATCGTTCGCCGATTCTGTATCGCATAACAGCGAGTGCAATGTTTCCGAGTCCGTTGAAGACAATGATGATGGAGAACCAAACTTTCCATGAGTCCACATAGTATTTGTCCAAGTAACCATTGAACCAACCAATTGCGAAATAATTGGCCGTGGTCATGATCCACGCAGCTCCGATAGCATAGTACGTACCAATGTAAGAGATGATGGTGATTTTGGATGTGAAGCGAATGTTGGAGAACAAGAATTTGCGGAAAAGTGGTGTGAATGGGCCTTTGTAAATCCACTTGCGGATTGGGTAGAAGAGAAGTTCGTTACAGCCATAGGCGTATTTTTCCCATCGAGCAAGTTCATCGTAGACAGTAAGCGAGACTCCTTCCTTGAATCCATCACCAGCCCAAGCAGCGAGACGGATTGTGTAGCCATTGACTTGGAGACGCAGTGACATATCGAAATCCTCAGACACGTGAGATTCAGACCAGAATTTCTCATATCCATCCTCATCCTCGTATGAAACTTGTTGAATGGCAGACCATCGAAGGATGGCATTGTGTCCGACGAAAGGAGCAACATCACCGTTGGAGACAGTATATCGGATAGCAGTGTAGATGAGATTGGTGAAGAAAGTGATACCGTTTTCGAAGTAGGTGTGTACGACTTGCATGACACCGGAGGAGAATTGCATGATACCGACTTCGGGGGATTGTTCCATTTCGGAGCAGGCATCGAGTAGGCAATCGGCAGGAACACGAGTATCGGAATCAACTGTTTATGTTAGCATTCACTCTGAAGTTAAAGAGTATGGTGGGTGGTGCATACTCAACAAGATGTAATCTCCAACACGAATATTTCCATCAGCCCAGGCACGTCCATTGTCCTCGAGAGCTTCCTTTAAACATCTTTCGTAAGCCTGAGCTTCGTCGGCTTGCGTCCAGTCGACTGGTCGTTGAATCAAGCACAGTTTTTCTTCAACCATACAGGAGATGTGCAAAGCAAAGTTCATGTTGGAAGCCTATTGGAGCAAAATGTTAGCATTTGGTTGACATGATTGGTTGGTGGGAGAGTGGATAATTCCGCTTAATGGGCAGGAATGTGGGTATGTGCTCGTAATCAACGCAACGTCAGAAAGCGTACCTTTTTGACTACAACAGCTGTTAGCAATGATCAAGTCATTCATTGTGGAGAGCTTACATTTTCCTTTTCGGATGAAGTTGTCACCATGCTTTGGTCTTGCCACCCAGCCGATGCTGTGGTCAGCATAGAACTCGATTCTAGCACGTCGTTCCTCCTCATCAATAATCTGAAGACCATCATCATTGACAAACATATTGGCGGATCCACCTTGCAACTCATATGTTGAAATGGCTTGCTTGATGGATTTGACAGTGGGTGCGATGACAGAGCTCAGACCTTCCTTGTAAACAGGGCATTGGATGGTGATGTGAGGAAGAGTTTGCCCCTGAATCCGTGGAGGTGCACGAGCTGAGTAGAACTTCGAGTTGAGGGTCAATTGTCGAACAGGACCAAAAAGTTGTGCCAAACATCCAACAATAACTTGGGCGAAGAAGAGGGTGAAGAAGATTTGAACCGGTGTCAAACAGAGGAGTGCCAGTCTGGTGTACTTTCCGTCTACTGCAACTCCCTTGGCGAGTTCTCGAGCTCCAGCACCCAGCGATGTCATGATGAGAATGAGTGTCAGGGCAACCAGAACGGTGTTTTGCAAATGCAATCCACGCTTTTCCGGGATGATCTCCCCAGTTTCCTCGTCAATCTCGTATACTCCCGCGTTTGCTTCTTTCTTCTCATCTTCACCATCGTCGTCACCAGTTTTCCAAACAAGTTCCATTAATTCCGACTCAATTGCTTTGGCACGCTGTACCAAGTGTAACGCCTCGTCATCCCAAACCACCAATAGAGCGTCCGAGGCAACAAAGGCTGCGAATTGATGTTTGCGAGCACGGGGAAGATCCTCAATCGTTGGAAGAATCTGAATGCGTAGACCATTAAGTAAGGGGACGTCTACAGCATCAGGCGACCATTGAAGGAAGGTTTTGATAACTCTCGAATTGACCGTCATTGCACACTGAGAAGTCAGTATACTTTCAAATGGGGGACGTTGGAGATTCCTACTTGAACATTAAGTGCTGCACAAGCTGCAGCAAAAGGGGAATTGCCCAATTGTGGCGGGCAAGCCATGTATGTGTTTTTCGACTTTCTCAGTAAAACACCTTCTATCTCTCCACTTCCATCACTGACCCAAAGTTGTGAACATTGCTGCTGGTATAGGTAGTTTACCATAACCTCATGCTTGATGTCGTCTAGGAAAGTCGAACTTTGTGTTGATCGGTTGGAAAGCGAATTCCTCGATGAACCAAATCTTGACTGAGGTGGTTGCAGTTCCATATTGTAACTTGGTTGTGGGGAAGACGATACGGGCTTTTCAGAAACCTCTCCTACCGGTTCCGGCTTCTTCGTCTTGAAGTAGCTTCCCAAACCCATGATGCCGGTTGTTTGTTGAGAGTATGATATATAACGATAGTTCAAGACGTCTCGCGTCGCCTGGGGTTGGATCGAGGAGAGTACGTCTCCTTGAGCGAGTGACTTTGAGGCGAGGAAACTATGAGCAGTTCATGGGTATTAGAACTCCCTGGTTGACCTTTGTTGGTAGTTGCAGATCAACGAAAGTCAATGTTGGCCGGTGGGGTAGATGTACCTCGCTCCTTGTATTCTTGGGGTGGAGTGGGAGGTTGTGTCTTTCTTTACCTGTGGACACCAATTGATCGTAACGAGGGTTGAGCAACAAAGGTGATGGGACGAGAAGCCTAGTATATCGATCCGGGATGTAAAAAGTACGACAGATGAGAGAAAGATCCGAAAGAAAGGCAAGAAAAGAACAGAGCCCCTTGGATGGACAGCAGCGGCGAGAAGCAACTAGGTATGCGGGTTTTGGCTGGGGGTTCTCGAAAGACCAAGGGTTGCTGTCCAGGGTTGCTGTCCAGGGTCAAATGTCGACTCCAGGGGGGGAGGAAGCTGATCAAGGATCCAAGGAGCGTGGGTTGAGGGTTGTGGGTTGTGGGTCTGCTCTCTACTACAATCTAGACGTAGACGCGGGAGGGAGAAGTCGAAGGTCGTGTCGACGCTGATCAGGGCCTTGTATTGCTTTCTTTGATCGGCCTGGAACTAGGCGCGAAGAAAACGGGGAGACTTCTGATCGTTTAGATGTTTCTCGAGACGATACAGCCACACGGCGCCACGATGTTCTGCTGCCACTTGCAGGGGAGAGGGAGGAGGGAGGAGGGCAGTCTGGAGGCGCGCGCTCTGTCGAAACGAGTCGGGGCACTGGAGATGCTGGGAGGGTTGCGTGGTGTTGATGGTGTTTTCGTTTGTTTTTTCGAAGGTGAAGAATAAGGCTGTGAGGTGTGGTGGGAGTGGTTTGCAGGGGGGGGGGTGTGGATGGGGGAGAGGTGGATGAAGTACCAAAACGTTTGCTGTTTTTTGGTGCGTGTGATTTTGTATGTGTTCGGTATGAGTGGTGAAGCAATTGCAAACGAATCGAAGCTTTATTTACTTTGGCCCTTCAACCTTCAACCCTCAGGGTGATGGGTTCCTAAAATGCAGGATGAATAGCGAGGCAATTGCTGACCGCTCAGCGTCCATGGCACCTGCTCTCAACCTACACTGCCCTGCAGGGTCTGTCGCACAGGCTCTGCAGGCTACACAACATCCTGTTACCACCTCACCGATCCTCAACTGCAGGTGCAGGTGCAGCTCAATAGAAGGGAAGCTCGCTTTCTCGCCTCGGGTGTGACTTGGACACTTTCAACCTCACCGGCCACTTCATCTGTATGTATTTTTTTCTCCAAGTTGTACTATATTTATCCATGATGTTTCTGGCGCATAAAAATGGACAAGATCTTCTACAGAACCAGAAGCCTCACGATAAACTTCCGTTGGGAGAAGATCCATGTTAAGCATCCCATCTAGAATGACCCAAAGTCTGAAGTTCGTATTCTTCTACTGGTAGCCAGGACAGGAACCAGGGCGGCTGTCAATTTTAGCTGGCCCCGCTACTACCGCTCGAGCTATTGTGGAGTCGTGGCATGCATCCCCGGCTACAGATGTTCCAAAGCCCCTCACTCCGAAGTCCTTCCTATTTAGGAAATGCAGCTCTCCCTTCGCGATACTTTAATGATCCTCCGAAATCATCACTTCACAAGCGGCAGCCCTTTCCCTTTCCCTTTCACTGGTCAGTGGTGGCTGGGGCCGATAAGCTTCTGATCTGCGGAATCATCCAGCCCTTGAAAGATTGAATTCCACGCATCATTGCTTGCCCCCCTTTTACGAGTACGCACGCCATGGATATTCGCCTATCCGTCATGCCAGTTGTGAAATTTCCATGAGGACGGATGACTGGCGATACGAGTGAGTCCAAAATAATTACCGGAAGAGCAAAGAGCTAAATTATGTATGACTCCGTAAAACCAGTCACTTCTTCAGTAACAACTGGGGAATCCGATTTTCCATCCGTTCCATCGAGTGCGTGCCGAGTCTCCTAAACTCAGCATAAAATCTGCACACTGCACTGTAAGTGAAATCAGCTGATTCCGAATTCCAACCCGAACACCTGCTTTGCAGAATTCCCAGGATATCATGACGAAAATGTAACGTTGAGGGGTGTGCGTGCCATTAGGCAGCTATTTCAAGAGGTCCTTCCCTCTTCTTCTTCAGTTTTGAAACTCAGCGACAAGTATTTTGATGTCAATTATGTAGGTATTTGTAAAATTCGCCGAGTGAGAAACATCGTCATGGTGTACAAAAAGACGAAAAGATAGCCAAAAAAGGATTGAAGATTACAGAGAAAATCTCACGGAGCTTGTCCAACGGTACACGGACAATTTCGTGATGGGAATCGCAGAAAGCCCATCCCATGTCTTGGGTGGCGTCAAGCGTGGGGGATCGCTTATACGGTGAACGATGGCGAACGGACGAAAAATGAGAAAAGATCGGTCAGAGCGGCCGGAAATAACCTTTCCAGGTCTAATCTCTTCGACAACTACGGACGAACAAAATCGATTGATTGTCGGCCCTAACCAAATTCAACTGATGATCTTACGAAAAAAAAAATTAGTTGGTTAAGTTGGCATTTGAAGGTCAAAACTTCTTATCCTAGAACTTCTCAACGGCAGACTTGTGGCGGCATCAGATCAAGCCACCAACGTTCAACTTCACTTCATTCAGCAAGCTTCTTCAACCTACCGGTATGTGTTGAGTTCCGATTGGAGAGTAAAACCTCCGATTGACATGTTGGGAACCTGGTTGCCTGTTGCCCTATTGTTCTTGCTAGCAAGGTGGATCGAGCCGCTATCAAGATATACAATGCCAAAAAAAAAAAACATTTCCCAGGCATGACAGCAGCTTACTTGTTTGAAACATCAAGGATCGGCCCTCTGGAAGCGCCCAAAGCCCTATGCACTGACGGAGCATATCTGATGATGGTACGGAGTATATCTGACAAGATATCAACTTCACTCAGGCAGGCAGGTTGCGTTGTCCAGGCTTATGGGAACGGAACCTTCACAAAGCCAATCCGACTAGTTACCAGAGTTCTTCACAACTTCAGGGTCTAATCGGAGCCTCAGCGGCTCCGCTTCCGAGTTCCAACTTCCCACCTATCTCACGGAACGGTCCTTCCTCGTATTAAAGAGGAAATAAAACTGAAAAGCAGTTAAGATCCACGTTGAAACCAGTCATCTCATTCGTACAGACCATTTAGTCTATCCCGCTCCCGTGAGTTGTCTGACAGTTCGTCACCTTTCTTAGCGAGAAGTCAGACCGCCCGCAATCATATGTTGAGAGTAGCATTATTGGCAGTTTTGAGCTCTCCAGCTTTCTCTTTTCGGGACTTTTGGCAGAAGTCCAGCCGCCTCGGTTTGCCTTGTCACTATATCTATTTCCGTGCCGAAATTCCAACTACGGAATACGGCCCCGTCACTTTGCAGCCCGTCATGCACATGGTTCACCAGGTTCATCTGCAATCAATTCATCACGGCAGCAATTTGTTGGGACCCAAAGTAGTGTCACCCTGTAGCAAGCCGGGTGTTACAGCAGGAGATAAATTCATACCAAAGTCTAGGCTCGTACTGAGACACGTGGAAACAACAATCAGTGTAACAACATGGCTTTACGAACGGATTTCCATAGATGATTCAATGAAATCCCACGCTTGTGTCGATCCAAAAAAGCCGCGAACCAATTGCTCCAGGTCAGGCAGCAGGCTCGTTTGCAATCTCTGTTGGCGAAGCAGTAAGCAGTGAGATGATTCTTGTGTCCACCTGTGGATTATTGAAGATGGTACACATATGGTTGCTCAAATATATCTGCATTCAGCTCTGCAGCCTGCATGCTAGACCATACGTCGACTGTCCCACCAGAACAGAATCAGAGCAGTCAACCAGATGCTTGTGATACAGTGACACAACTCGTGGCCTCGGGCCTTCTTGCACTGTCAAGAAGCCCACTTCAATTGATAGATATGACTCCTTCGTAAAGAAGCCCAGTGGGCATTCTTCCGCCCTTCCCATGTACCACGGTGAGAGTCTTTTTTGTTCCCAGCTGTATGTACCTGGAGTCATCTGGACCCAATAATTCCTTCAGTACACGGTATTTCGCCATGACTCCGCGATTTCATTAAGGCAGTGCCATGGAAGAAATTAGAACATTCGACAAGAAAGATATAATAAACATCCAAAAGCAGCCTCAACAAACGAAATTTCAATATGCCGTGGTATGAAATATTTTTTTTAAAAAAAAATAAGGAGAGCAATAGAATCTCCAATGCCACCAACATAAGATATCAACCCAGAACGCCTAGAATATCAAAGAAAAGCCGTACCCTTCGTATTCGTCCAGATGACCCCCAACCCCGACACCTCGCAGGGGCAATATCTGCCGCCCGAGTTCCGGAATAGTATCTTTCCGTATGTGGGCGTAGGCAGTGTATGATTGCCTAAGTAACATGCCCGTGGTGAAATAACAACAAGCACTAGCCTTCGTGTCATTGAAAATCGCAAGCCAAAAAGCCTAATCTGATGCTCGTGGCGGCCACGGCTGGTTTCGGAGAAAGCTGCTGCCACTGCAAAGGAGATGGCGAACTACAAAATGCAAGAAAAAGAAAGGAAACGAGGGGGAAAGGTATTTGAAGTAAGAAACATGACGAACAGCATGTCCCCGCAAGGTTCCTTGCTTGACTTGGAGTTTGTGATATCCGTTTCCTCAAAACAAGGATCCAAATACGCGCCGATAATTCCCCCTTTTGATAGTGACGAGGAGTGATACCTAGAAAGTCTTGCGGAAGCAAGGCCTGCCGAGATGAGCATCACTGCTGTCAGGGGAAATCATGGAGAAAAGAAGGGAGAAGATTTTCCGGCTTCCAAAGAGAGAGAGTTGTTGTCGGGCATGAGGTGACGACATGAAGATCACAACTTCCACGTGATTCCAAAGAAATCTCAATATCACGTGATCCACCCCCTTTCACTACGACTCACATTTTCGTCCTACTAACAATTAGCTCTACTAGCCCATTTCAAAAAGACCAATTGCTCAAGCCCCGTGAGCATTTAATAACTCTTTATTTCCGTCTAGGCAACCCAAACACCACCAACATCCCTCAACTATCTATCACCTCCTCATCACCTCCTAAAAAACCAAGCCAAAAGTCTCATAGCCACCCCCGTTTCCAAACGCCCAGATTCAAGCTTTCCAATATAACGCGTACCTGCCTGCAGTCTGAACTCAGTTCCCCTGTCCATGTTGCTTTTTTTTCCTGAGCCGCGCGCTTCAAGGTTCCTACCTAATTTCCCACGAGTACGGAGTATACCGTTCGATAAAGGTGGCTCGAATCACAGGCAGATGGCCTATCTTATTCGTGGGGGTTTGACAGGGACATCATGTCATGGCCATGATGCGAGATTGATAGCTGCTTGACGTAGGATTGCAGTGCAATGAAGTAAGTGATGGAGGAGAGCACTGGCGGTTCTGGAAATAGTAAAGGAAGTGTGCAAACGGAGAGTGGGAACCCAAACAAGTATCACTACTCTCACAAGCAATGAAATAAAAACCAGACTCATTGTATTATTGCAATTCGTATTCGTTTGTTTTCCATCTCAATGAATGAAAAGAAAAAGTAAAATGCACAGAAGCATTCTCAATAGCTATCTTAACAAAGAGCGAAGGATAGCCCAGTCTAAATATTCCCATTTGCCATTTCAGTTCGAACCACCAGCGCCAAATTACATGAGCCCAAAATTTCTCCGTTTCCATTCAAACAAATACTCAACAGGGTAAAATCCCGAACCCAGACTCTTGAGTTTTTTATTCGTTGTACTCGTTACCATCGCATTGTTTCCATATCTTGACACTGCTGATCTCCATCTGTCCGTTCTTCTCCCAGGTTGGCTGCCATTGGTTACGAGCAGCCCAGAAGTCGTTCTTGGCTCGAGGACTTTGATCAACCCAGGGTTTTCCAGATGCACCATCTTCGAACCAACCATTTGTGCCACCGACCGCGACATTGAGGATGAGGTAGAATTCTTGATCGAAAGGCGTTTGTTTACGACCAGTTTGTGACCAAGCATCAACAAGACGAGTACCGTTGGAAAGGGAGCTAGGGAATTGACCACGCTGCCAAAGTGGCTGATTGAAATTGGTATATAGAACTTGGAGCAGATTTGAATCGATGTAAGTGAAGAGGTACTTCTGAGACCACTCTAGTCCAAATGTATGTGCGCTTTTCGAGTAGGTAGTGTGCAAGGCAGCTCTCTTGACGTTTGTTCGCCACCAGGCATCGTTGGCTGAGTCAGGACCCCAATGAAGTGCTGACGAGGCAATGTTGTTTCCACCTTGCTTGTATGTGTGGTTGTTCCCGCGAGCTTCAAGAATATCAATCTCTCCAGATAGTGGCCAAGGGCCGTAGGTTTCGTTCACTGGCAACATCCAAATCGCAGGCCAGAGCCAATCTCCATCAGGCAGCTTTGCAGTGACCTCGACACGTCCATACTTGATAACCGCGCCAGCCTTGGTGTTGATACGTCCAGACTTGACTGGTTGAATGATCGTTCCTTCAGTGGTGTTGGTCTGGGTGACACAACTTTTGAGAGATGTTGATGAACAAGTTCCGTCGGCAGTCAAATTAATGACATTGTTGGACTCGATTAGTGTTGCATCTTGAAGGGTTGGCTTGATAATGAGCTTTCCATCTTTTATGAAGACATTCTCGTCCGTCAAAGTAGTCTGTTCAAATTGTCCATTTCTGCATCCGTTAGCTAGTTCCCACCAATTACCAGCAGCGAGAAAAACTTACCCAAACCCACCAACTTCCGCCTCTTTCGTCCATATGTTGTCTCGGAGACCTTGACTGAAATCATCGTCCAAAACGGGGCAGTATTTATGATGTACCACTGATTTGATCCCATCATATATCAAGAAACCAGCAATTCCAAACCCCAATGCAAGACCAATCAACGGAATAATCGTCACCCATTTTTCCTTTGGATCTTTGTTTTTCCTCCACGGTTGCTCAACTTCGCCTTTCTTCACTCGTCTTGAATGGAAATACCTTGAAGGTACCCCCGCGCGAACGGCCGAGGAGGATCCGAACGAGGATGCGGGTCTGGAGGTGAAGGGAGTGGAAAATGGGTTCGCTCGCGGTGCTGGAGATATTTCGTCGCCAAAGGGAGTATTTCTGCTTTCTGGAGTTCCAGGACGCATTGGAGTTGTGGCCGTGGTGGAGACGGCGCTCCCTCTGTAGTGCGGAGTATTCTCCATGCTGGTACTCGAACGTGAGGACGAAATTATATATTAAGATTCTGTAGAAACGAGTGACGAATTGGGCGAGCAAGAGTCAACTTGTCGCAATGAGATGGTCGTCAATGGCCGAAGAGGTTTGGGGATGGAGAAGTTTATCTCAGGATGGAGGAAACCAAAGTTGATGTGGTGGTTGATGGCGATGTGAGTGACCGGGGTACAGAGTATAGTATAGTTCAGGCGCGACCAGGCCCGCGATTGCTGGGGTACGGGTACGGGTACGGGTACGGAGGGGAGGGGAGGGGAGGGGAGGGGAGGGTCGCAGGTTGAACACGGGCCGGAAATCTCAGCTTGGGTTGGCTTGTTTGGAGAGTGAGAGCGTCATCAGTAAAACGGGAGAAGGAGACAAATATTGACACAATGTTGACGGAGTTTTAAACGAGGCGGCATGGAATGGTCAACCGTCCCGTAGTTGAGCGGTCGCTAGCGTCTAATTCGTTTGACGCGAAGCTAACGTGTGAAGGAGTACTCGAGTAGATGTTCTCCCAATCCAAGACCAATACCAAGGTACCAGACTAGATAGCGCTCCTCCTATTTCCCTATTTCTATTTCCCTATTTCTATTTCCCTACTTCTATTTCCCCTATTTCCCCTATTTCCCTACTGATGGTATGATCCCCAATAGTTTCTGACCTCCTCGCCTCCCTGAACCGTCAATAGCTCTGTCCTGTCCGCAATCTCACCAACCCTCCAGCCAGGTTTCTCGAGTCCCAACACAGCCCGTGAAAAAAAGCAATAATGGAACATGCTGCAGTGTTGGTGCAACATGCCGCCGAGATTTTCTCACCGCATGCACAGCGAGCGTTGTAGCACACCATCTAAGCCTGCTGTGTCTGCTGTACGCGAGCTAAGCTAGCCTAGGTAGGCTCACTGCTCAGCCTGTGGTGTTCTACTTCTAGAACCAGTTACAGTGGTATTCACACTGGTATTCACACTGGTATTCACACTGTCGGAAGGAGATTCGGAGCATTCGGTGCTGGCCGAGTGGGCAAATTGACTTGATATTCCCCTGGCGACACCCTGGCGATGAACACTTGGAAGCGACGATGGATAAGGGCCGGGGAAGGATCCCCCTGAGTCTGCAGTACTCCGTAGCGTCCCATGTGAACCCCGGAAGCCGTTTACCAAGGATTGATCTAGTCTGGATCGGGTAATAAATATTGGGGCTAATGCCAGGGACAATCCTGTGGCATTGAAGATGCCTCTTCTTTTCTTTTGCTTCTCTTCGTAATTCCCGTACGGACTGGTAACCAGAACCACAAAGTTGCGAGACATTATCACAATGGCGATAACCGCTTAGACGTTTCTCAACATTGGACGTCGTCTTATCCCAAGGCTGTGAATCGCCTCAGCTCCAAAGGTCTCCCTGTACTCCCCCAAGATGCATCGATATCGATATGCAGGTTGCCAATGTTGAAAAGGCTGCACCATCTCCATCTGGTCTTTCCTTTCCCATTAGTCAATTTCTGCAAGGTTGGAGTTACAGACAGTATTCCCTTACATTTTAGCCTCGTGGAGTCGTGGGTTCCACGCTGGCCGAGCCCTCAAGTGGAAGGGAGCATACATGCTCTTCAGATAAGGTTGTACTTCCTTGACGCACATCTCGAGATGCCGCAGCCAACCCACAGATATCAACACCAGCTCCAATATTGTTCTTTCCGTCACCACCGAGGCACGTCGAAATGTGGTATGACTGTGGCATAACGGCGGGTAGCACGTCGCCGAAACTTCAACATGTTCTCTATCTCGTGTTGAAGCAGAGCGGGGATGTCTCGCTCACTGGAGTTTTGGACCTCGAAACTCGGACCGTCTCCCTTGATCCTCAAAATCGCCTCTCTTTTCATCAAGGAAACAGTTCGACAACAGCTCTCAGCATGGTTCAAGGAAACTCAGCATGGTTCAAGGAAATAAGTTTTTCCTTGCAGGAATGTCCAATAGATAAGCGTTTATTGGCTCCAAATGACGCTGGCCGTCTGCAAGTGCATTCGACCGACATGAACGAGAAAGCTATGAATAGCAACTGAAGAATAACTGGATGGAAGAAGAGCAGATATGATGCAGACAGGAAAACGCCCGCATCAAGAATTCCGCGACGAGGAAATCGAGCCGATTTCCCGGAACGGAAAAGACCCTCAACCACTATGGTCCAATTGATCTTCGACTGCAGCACTGATAGATAATAAAATGGCAACCAGTGTGGCAAACACGAGCCTCTTTGCATATTGACAAGTGAACGCTGAACGCCTTCTTCCTGGTAAATGCAATGAGACTGGTGATCGTTTTGACACCACGGTAATTTGGACCCCCACTGTCTTAAAAGCTGTGCTTGTACAAGTACTACCAGAACATTTTCAATTGCATATGCACTCTGTATCGGGTCCACCTGGATAACCTTTGATTTGGAGCCGAGGCGGCTTCCCCGTTGCATCCATCAAGTCTCTGTTCCATGAATGTAAGGACTGGACACTTCTTCATGTTGAACTCAGCTGGCCAAATTACCTCCAGTTTGCCACATGAACTTCTTTCTCTTCAATTTCTTGCAATTCGACTAGCAGCCCGTCAATTTTCGTGTTGATTTTCGTACTTCATTTCACCGACTTCACTCTCCCTCGTCCCATTTCCCAGCTATATTCAAGTATTTTCTCGTCCAAATCTCGTTGATGGCCGAAAATGTACGGTGTCTGGTCTACCAGTACTCCATACATAAAGAGCAACTATCTTTATCGGATTTCTTTTATGTTTTGCCAATGGCCAAAGCCAGCTTCGACGTTGGAAACGCCAGAAGCCAAAGTGTGAACGTCTCGCTTCTTTTCGATACGTACAATTACCCTTTTCTCAATTTTCAAGTTGCCTCCAACACCCAGTTATGTTTCTATCTGCTTTCTATATGTCTTCCAGAAGTCCCAAAAACCATAGATGTCTTCATTCTCGCCTCCAAAGAACTTTTTAACATACATAACCCCTGTCCTCGTATCAATCCCAACCGTGGGGTCCCGCTCAAGAGACTAGAACATCCGATCGACGGATTTCTCGCCGCATCGGGGATATTAATCAAGTTTTTGGCGTGGTTTGCATGCGAGGATTTTAGCCGCTGATGTACGTACTGATTGCTGGGCAGACTTCTTTAGGAAGGTGGGGAGGTATGGAGGTATGGATGTGGCGCAGGTAGTTAGTGATGCTGGGGGGGAGGCAAAACGGGGAGTAGAGGTTGGTTTTTTTCTTCTTCACAGTTCAAGTTTTTTGTAAGTGAATTTCAGGCGGGTTTTGGGTGTTTTGGGTGTTTCTTTATTTCGTTGGGTTTGAGGATGTTGTTGATAGATAGAGTGTCGATGTGAGAGAGCACGAGATGGCGATGTATATTTGGTTTCCCTTTACAGATTTCCTCCATTGGGCTTGAATGCACCATCTCTCTCTAAGATCCCAATCATGTGCGAATTGTGGTGGAACTCGTCGCTGGCATCTTCGACATGTACTTTGATTCAAAAGTCACCTTTAACTATCAAGTCCCCACCATGGAATGACATTGATGCTATTAGCAAAAGTATGTTCTTCCGTGACGTGAATTGAGAATACAGCGGGAGGAGTAGATACTCGAACGGCTCTTAGCTAGGCTTCTGGAATTGAGCCAGAACTGAGTGAGTCAGAAAAATACCTCAAACGTAGTTTTAGAAGGTATCTTAAAAGGACACAAGTGCCTTGTATTATATTAATAATGCTACTAACACTAATCAAGTGTTGACTATGAAGCATCAGTCCTTGAAGGAGTTCTATGGAACCAGTGAATCCCGCTTAGCAACGTAAACACCTACACTTCGCACTTCACTAAGAAATATTACCGAGAACTGCCTTCAAATTCAAAATTTCTCATAACCAAAAAGCTTTGAGTACACAGCGCACCTCGGACAACAAGTACCTCCTCTCCTTGGTGTGCAGACATGCTATCCTTATGGGCGCGACCAGAGTCAGAGCAGCGAGACAAAGCCACGTCCCTAGATTATATGTGGCAGAACCAAGAAATCTTGGAGGATCGCGATGAAAGTAGGTTAACCAGATATAGTTCGATATAACCCCGCTACATACTCTATGCCAGATACCGAAAAGTCACATAAGGACAATGTATTGAAGGAAATTGATTCTTCACCCGAATTGGAGTCTGATTCTGATGACTGGGTGGCACCAAAGATATTTGAAGAGGTTAACAATAGAAGAAGTAGAGTTTGTCGAGCGTCAGAAGGTCTCCACGCCACTCTGTTGGTTTTCGGCATGATGATTTTTGTTCTTTTCGCGCCAATACTCCTTTTCTTTCCGACAATGTTGTTCGCTATGATGGCACCAAGAATCTTATTCTTTCCAGCGATATGCTTTGTAGTCTTCGTCATTCTTCCAATGATACTATTCTGCATACCACTAATGCTATTATTCGGTGTGGTTTTCTCTGGGCTCGCGCTCTTGTTTCGAAATATCCTTCGGGTACCTTTATCTATTGCCCGGATGGGAATGTTCCTCGGACAAGCAGCTTCACGAATCCCCCAAACCTTACTTTCTGGCGTTGAGTCACTCAATGCCAGTACCTCCGTGCTTATCCAGTATGCTAAATTAACAACCCGCCTAGCATTCATTAAAGCCATTGGTACCGCTCGAACCTTCTTTCGTTCTAGAGGAATGATGTATCCACCTCCAGGGTAAATTTCCCCAACCCCAAAACCACAACTCGCTAACACGCATAAAAACAGAGCAGGACCCACAGTTGGATTACGGAATCCCAGGCCAGTCTTTAGTATTGGTTTAGGTGTTGGACTTGGACTCAGATATACAGGTTTATTACGCGGCAAGTCTGAAAAAAATGAGTAGAAATAACGACACGTAGATTTTAGATAAAGATGCTTTTTTTAGTATCGGTCTTAATAGATATACCGTTGGCAAAGAAAGGATGCTTTGTATGCAATACGTTGCCTATGGAGATGGGAAGTGGTATTCTCTCCTCCTAACATGAACCTGAATAGCTCTGTCAATCATACTATTCGCCTCTTAAACCCTCTTGAAACAGACTCTGCAAAGAATAGTGGTAAAATATCCAACTATCCCATGAAACTTGTGAGCCCTCTTAGCAACGTAAACACCATATTTACTCAAGTAAAGACTAGCTACCGTACATAGGTCGCACGCTGACACCCAAGAGGGCCTATGTGTCTATTTATACCACCAATCTCCTCAAAGAAATCCTTACAACACACACTCACAACACAAATCACCAAGCAACCCGACAACAAAAACCTTTTGAGTACATCGAGTTTCTCCAACAACCATTGCCTCTGAGCCGTGGGGACTCTTCGACAATGCCGTCTTCATGGGAACTAAAACTGCCCCTCGCACTCGAAGCGCATCAAATCATGAATTTAATCAAATATTGTACCTCAGGTCTCGTTTGGCGCCTAAAACTAACGACACGCTTAGCAGTTATCAAAGCCTTTGGTACAGCTATAGCTTTGCTACAACCCAGAGGAAGGTATACCAGCTTCTCTTATCAAGTTATGTTTTCTTAAGAGTCGTCTTCATAAATGGCCGCTAACACCCTCAAAAAAACATCGCAATGGAGCACGCATTACTTACCACAACTCGGAGTACGAATCGGAGAACCAGTAATTTACCGACCAGCCTCTCGATACCAATTCTCGAATCACTGGTAACAAAACCACTTTCCCAAAGACGCAGATCCCAGGTTTTCGTAAGTGTAATCCAGGTAAAGCCTTGGGTATTGGTTTAGGCATCGGTGCTGGACTATTTGCTGGGTTGATGCGCCAGAAAGTGGATAAGAAGACTAGCGACAAGGACGCTTAAGAACACAATAGGGGGCATCGTCCGATTGTGCGCACTGGTGACTTCTTTTCGGTGCATATCAGAAGTATAAATGGTATCTATGAGTTTGGTAAATAAATCTCCGATAGCTAAGGAGATGGGAAGTGGGTTTACTTTCAGCACAGTTTTGTACACCCTCTCCCCTCAGCAAGCGCCCTAAAAGCCAAAGCCCGATCAATCATAATACTTCACCTCTCTTATCAAAAATTGACTCATCCAAAAATGGTGGTGAGATATGCAACCTTCTCTTTTTATGATATACAACTTAAAACCACAGAATTCCATCCCGCAAACCATCGACTCCGATAAATGCGAGTCCTTCAGACCCACGACCAAACCCAACCCATACCCAATACGGGGGGGGCGCTTTGCTTTCGTAGGGTAGGAAAGTATAGTTTGATATAGTTTGAAGGCTCGTCGTTGCATAGCCGCCCTAATCCGTAGAACCTCGGCCCACTATGATCCATACCACCCCCTCAAAAGTTATATACCACAAATAAAATAAAATTGTCACCTTCGGGTATGAAGGAGGATAGTGGGGTGGCGCCAGGCGTGGTGTTCTTTACGAAGCTGTATTCTATATAGATTAAGGTACGACAAAGGATTAAGCTAAAAAACATCGGTCAGGGCTAACCTTTTGCTTTTTTTTGTATTCTTTTGTATTAATTTTTCTTCGGTGAAGGTGTTGATATAGATTATTCTATTCTGTCGAGTACGCTAGCAGAGGCCCCTGGCGTGCTAAGCACGCCACCACGTGATTCACCTCTAAATCCTTCTATTTACTCTGCTAGAAGCACTTTAAAACCTTTTTATATTATATATATATATATATTATTATATTTCTAGTTACTAATACTCTTAAAACTATAGATATAACTTAAATAATTAATTGAAAGTGCTTAATACTTATAAAACACTTAAATATATACTTAACTAGTTAAACTAATAGAACTAATAAAAATATTAACTTCTCTAAAAAGTAGGAATAATCTTAATTTTATCTTCTTAGAGTATCTTCTAACTTTTAGACATATTATAGTATTCTAAATATACTAAAAAGTCGGATTAACTAAATCGTAAAATATTACTTTCTATAAGTATAAAAGAGAATAATTTCTAATTTATATTTAGATTAGATAGTCTTAACTATAGTAACTATCACGTGTATATTAGTAATATTACCCTCTTACTATCGCCTCTCTCGCTATCGTCTTCTTACTATTATACTGCATTCTTCCTATTATTTCTAGATAAATAACAAAGAGAGAGAGAGAGAGAGAGAGAGAGAGGAGAGAGGATTATTTACTACTTTTGCTAAACTCCTCTTACTCACGCTAGGAAAAACTTTCCACTGAAATGTTTACTCGCTCTCTCGCTCTCTCTCCTCTCTTCTCTCTCTCTCTCTCTCTTCTATACTTTTATATTTATATAATATACTAAAGAAGGAAAGAGCAGCTCTTCTACCTCTTAATAAAGGGCTTAGATAATATAATTATTAAGTTCTACTTTAGCTCAACTTTGTAATTTACGATTTACGATTTATAATTTACGATTTACGATTTACGATTTAGTTAATTCCAACTTTTTAGTATATCTAGAGCGTCCTAGATATACTAAAAAGTCGGAATCGACTAAATCGTAAATCGCAAATCGTAAATCGTAAATCGTAAATCGTAAATCGCAAAAGTCATATAAATCAAGAGATAATTATAAAAGGCATTAAATATTAAATTAAAATATATTATAGTAAGAGATATATATATATAATATAAAAAGACTATATAAATCGACTTTTATCGCTATAATAAGTTCCTAAATTATATCTTAAAACTAGGCCTTTTTTAAGCTAATTACTCTAGATTACTTAATATCGAAGTAATTAGCTTACTTTAAAAGCTTAAATAATCTTAATTTAAGATTATTTAAGTACTTTTAGCTACTTTTCTTAATTATATACTAATTTCCTAATTAGGGTTAGCGCTATTTATTTTATAGGCTAAAAAGTATACTTACCTTATATACTAACTCTCTTATATTACTTCTTCCTTTAAATACTATATATTACTCTCTATTATTCCTTTCTTTAAAAGTGCTATTCTACTACTATATATACTCTCTCTTCTCTCTTGAATTCGAGTACTAACGACGATAGAAGAAGGAAGAGGATAAGCTCTAGTAGCGGCCTTAAGCATCTATTAAAGTGCGATATTCTTAGTAATAGAACCTCTTAAGATAAATCGAATTAGTTACTTCTTTTTTTAAATACTACTTTATATTATTCCTTTCTTTGAAAGTGCTATTCTACTACTATATATACTCTCTCTCTCTTCTTAAATTCGAGTACTAACGACGATAGGAGAAGAAAGAGAATAAGCTCTAGTAGTGGCTCTAAGTATTTATCGAAGTGTGATATCCTTAGTAGTAGTATTATAGTATAATAATCCTAGAATTTTAAGTGTAGTAGAAAGTGTAAAAAGAGTGGTTTTAAGTATATAATAGGAGTTTAAATATACTATGTTAATTTATTAATTTAGAGCTATATAGAGTGTTTATAGAGAAGTTATACTTAAAGAGAACCTCTACTTAAGAGATATATAATATCTTTAAAAGTGATTATAATATTAACGTCTCTAATACTACTCTTAAGCTTTGAATTAATATAAGATAGAACCTTCGAAGAAATGCTAATAGCGTACTCTTACTAGCCTTACGTATATGAGTAGTATATCTCTTTAAAGATATAGGATTATCTAATTTAAGTATAGTATATATATTAAATTAGAAGAGCTTTATAATTAAGCCTTAGAGGCTTTAAAGAATACGATAGAATATAAGACTTCGGTGTAAGAAGTTTTATACCTAGAAGAGGCGTATTAAGCTAGAGGCTATACTTTAGTATAAGATCTACGAATATAGCTACTTTAGTACTATAAGGAGCTTCGGCCTTAGGTTCCTCTATATATACCTAAATACTTGTAGTATTAATAGAGATAGAGATAAAAGGTAAAGTAGAGATAAGATCTAAAAGGCGCTTATAATAGCACGCTATCCTAGATTATTATATAATAGCTGGATTATTATATAATAACACTATTCTGAATTGTCGGTATTTATAAAACTACTAATACTCTTAAGCACTACTAATACCTCTAATACCTTTAGAGCTGAGATTACAAATAACCGATACTTATATAAGCGAAGTACCGAAGGTATTAATATCTAATATTTATATATAGAAGAGATTAAGGTTTAGATATTATATGTTTAGCTTTCTAAAGAATTAGAGGTTATATATTTAGCTTTTTAGCTCTTATTATTTAGTATTAGCTATATTAGATAGAGCTTAGTTATTATTATTATTAGAACTTAGAAGCTTTCAACCTCTTATATATAGACGTTTATATTTAGTATAGAAGAGAGATAGTTATTGTTTTCTTTTATATTAGAGCCTTATATCTACTTATATTATTTAGTCTTAAATACACTTTTATATACCTCTTCTTCTATAGTATATATTTCGTACTATTATATAAAAATAATAACTCTTCTTCGCTAGTAACAGCCTTTATAATATCTCTTTTAAGCTTATTATCGCTTTTTTTATTTTAATTTTGATTTAGTCTAGAATTAGACTATAATAATATATCCTTAAATAGCTAGGATTCTAGAGATCTCCTAGACAGCTAGTAATACTAGGGTTAAGTATCTATATAAATAGCTAGTAAAAATCATATTTTATACGTTAAGAGATTAGAATATACTAAGTATTCCTAAGAATCCTAATAACCCTCTCTATATAGGGATTACTATATACGATTTAGATAGTTAATAATATAAACAGTTATCTAGAAAACTCCTAAATCGCCTCTTTTACTCTCTCTCTAATTTAATATTTAATATATTAGAATCTAGAGTAACTCTAGGTCTCTTCTAAGCTCTACTCCTAAGTATAGAGCCCTTTTTTAAGTAATAAAGTTAAGCTTCTACTAAAAGGTCCTCGACTTAATACTATAGCTCTAAGAATACTAAGAAGCCTAAGAATAATAAAGACAAAGGCTTTATACTTAGAAGCTAGAGAGATTAATAAGACTTCTCTAATATAGACAAGATATAGAGTATAATCTAAGCTATAGAGGCTAAGGATTAAGAAAAAGAATAGAAAATTTTAGAGTAAGATAATTAGATTATCTAATTATTAGACCTAGTATAGTAAATTAGTTAATAACTATTAAATAATAACTATAGTCTAAGTTCTATCTAACTTATATAAACACCTCCTTCTATCTCTTTAAACTATTATTAAAGATAAGACTCTATCTTTAATATTCCTTCTTTATAATAACCTTCTTTATACCTATAACCTAAAAGTACTCTAAAAGCCTTTTAACCTATTAAAAGTAAAATTATAGAGAAAATTAAACCTTTAAATAATAGTACTTCACCTACTTATAAGTAATAGAAGATATCTATATATAATAGACTCTAAGTAAACGCTAACTATTACTATATACCTAAAACTTATAAAGCCTTTATTTAAAGAATAACTATAAAACTCGCTAAGAACTACTTAGAGCCTTAATATAAGTCTAATATAAGTAATATAGCTTTTAAAGATTAATAAGATATAATTAAACTTCTTAATTCCTACTTCTTAACTAGTTATAAGAAGGAGAATACTTAGAATAAATTTTAAGCTCTATAAATAGATAGAAAGAGTTATATAAAAGAAACTTTTTTAGATTTTAGAGCACGCTTCTTAAGTATAGCTATACTTAGAGGAATACTAGAGTTAGAAAGATTCTACTTAATATAGAACAAGATTATACTATAGTTCTAAGGCAGCTCTACTTTAGCTAAGAGAGATTAGAATTATAATTTTAATAAGATAGTAGTATATCTTTTAGCTCTAGATAAAGAGAAGTATTAAAACATAGAGTTATTTATAACTAGTACTATAGCTAAACTAATTAGTATAATCTTATTATTTAAAAAGATAAGTACTTTTCGATCCTTACCTAGCTCTACTCTAAAAACCTTCTTACCCTTATATAGACTTAATCCTATATCTTAGAAGATTTTATAAACTCTTAGACTATTTTCTACTAGTAAAAAATCAAAGACTACGTTAATAAACTAAGTCCTTACTAGTATAAATTATTACTATTATAATAAGCCTAAGCATTTTAAACCTAATTACTCTAATCTTCTTACTATTAATAAAATAGATAACTAACCTAAAAAAGAATAACCTTTTAAAGAGTACTCTAATTCTAAGCTAAGTTAAGAGGAAAACAAAGAGGCTTAAGTAAAAATTCCTTCCTAAGCCTATATAAATATAATCTAGCTAGACTTAATCTTTCTAAGCTTATAAAAGAAAAACAATTCCTTATAAAAGAAAAACAATTCCTTATAAATACTACTCTTAGTATATAGAGATATAGTATTAAAATATAAGCTTTAGTAGACATAGAAGTAAATAGGTACCTGTTTCTAAATCAACCTCTAGCCTTATACTTATCTAAGTTAATAGGTTTAAAGATTTAGAGATTACTATATATAGTATCTATTTATAGATATAATAATAGTACTAAAAGCTAAGTAAATTAGTTTATATAACTATATCTAAATATTAATAAACGTTATATTCTTAACTACTCTTTTATTATCCTAGACCTTAGATAGTAAGACCTAATTATTAGTAATAAATAGTTAAACTACTTTAAAGTCCTTCTTAACCTTTTAAAAAGCTAGATTATTTAGCTAGCTAATTACTCTCTAACTCTCTACTATAGTAAGGAAATTTTACTTTCTCTTTTTAGCTAGAACTAGAAACCCTTTTTAAATCACTAGTTAGATATAAATTAAAGAGAATATACTATTTAGTAATAAGAAAGACGTAAAAAGAGTAGACTTATAAATATAGCTAAGTTATTATTTCTATCTATAATAATACCTCTTAAAATTTTAATATCTAACTTTAGTCTAAAGCCTCTATAAACTACTAGTATAGCCTTAAAAGGCTAGACTCTATACTTCTTTATTTATAAAATAAGCATAAACACGATATATTATAATATAAAATAGCCTAATTTAGAATTTTATATAATAAGCCTCTATAAGCTAGATTAGGTTATCGATAAGAGATTAGCCTCTCTCTAAGATAATAATAAGATAAGAGCTTTAATATAAGCTTAACTCTTAAAGTATTACTTATTCTATAAAGACGTATTCTTAAAAGTAGCTTCTAATAAGCTCCTTTCTTACTAAGAATATAATTATAAGATTACTTTAAATAAGCTACTTCTTAACTCCTTTTCGCCTTTATATTAATAGTTAACTATAAAGCTTAAGGCTATAAAGGAGTATCTTATAAAGAATCTAGATAAGAGGTTTATTATTAATAGTAATAGCTCTTTTACCTCTCTAGTACTCTTTATTAAAAAGGCTAATAGTAATAAGTTATAGTTCTATATTAATTATAAGAAGCTAAACACTTTAACCTAAAATAATCTCTATCTAATCCCTTATATTAATAAGCTCCTTTCTAGAATAAGAATAGCTAAAATCTTTACTAAATTAGATATTAGATAAGCTTTTTATTATATCTAAATAGACCTTAAATTAGAAGAGATAACTATATTTAGAACTAGGTATAGTATATATAAATATAAGGTCCTCTCTTTTAGACTCTATAATAGCTCTACTATCTATTAATATTATATAAACAACGTCTTAATTAACTATCTAAACAACTTCTATATTACCTACTTAGACGATATTTTAATTTATTTAGATACTATTAAAGAATATAAAAAATAGGTTAAGAAGGTTCTAAATCGGCTCTAAGAAGTAGAACTTTAAATAGATATTAAGAAAAGCAAATTTAGTATTACTAAAGTTAAATATTTAAGATTTATCTTAACTATAAAAGAACTTAAAGTTAACCTTAAAAAAGTAAAGCCTTTATAAAACTAGGTCTAATCTAATACTATAATAGGTATAAAGTCTTATCTAAAGTTTATAAGATTCTATAGATAATTTATTAAAAGTTATACTAAAATTACTAAATCTCTAACTATAATAATACACTTTATAAAGCTATTTCTATAAACACCTAAATATAATAAAGCCTTTAAAGTACTAAGAACTAGGCTACTTACTATATAAACCTTATACTACTTCGACCTTAATTATAATATAAAGGTAGAAATAGACTCCTTAAAAGGAGTAATAGCTAGTATATTCTTATAATAATATAATAGTCTTTAGTACTCTATTAGGTTCTACTTATATATCCTAGTTAGCTATAAATCGAATTAGAAGATTTATAATAAAGAACTATCTATTATTATAGAAGCTTTTAAGAAATAGCATCTTAAACTTATATTATATTAGAAGTGTATTAATATATATTTAAACTATAAATTATTAGAATACTTTATAACAACTAAGCTACTTATAACTAAGTAAGTCTAATAAATAGAGTTTTTATTAGACTTTAACTTTTAGATCTAATTTACGTCTAAGAAGAGTAATTAAAAAGCAGATATATTAACTTAATATAAATAAGACTTAAAAACTTATAATTAAGCTAAATTAGATAGCTACTTATATACTCTTTTAAGACTTAATCGGTTAAACCTTTAAATTAACGTTAAACTTACTTAGATCTTTTTATAAGAATATTCTACATCTCTTAATATAATAGATATTATTCTAGAGTTAAGTTTAGATATGATTTAGAAGTTAAAAGAAGATAACCTATACTTTTTTTAAAAAGAACGTTATAAACTTCTAAATAGATACTCTATCTTACTAGATAATTTACTCCTTTTTAAGAATCGACTTTACGTTTAAAGAAATACTAAACTCTATATAAAGCTAATTAGAGAAGTCTATAACTAAGTATCTAGTACTTACTTAAGTATAAAAAAGATATACTAGTTATTAGTATAATACTACTACTAGGTTAGACTAGGTTTAGACTATAAGAGGTATATAGAGAATTGTCAAGCTTATAAATACTTCTATTCTTAATAAACTAAGTAATAAGGCTTTCTTTACCCTCTACCTATACCTAACTATTTTATATAATATTTATATATAGATTTTAAATTATTCTTAAAAGATAAACATAGATTTAACGCTATACTAGTATTTATTAACCGACTTAGAAAGGATTTAGTATTAATACTCTACTATTTAACTATAGACGCTAAAAGCTTAGCTAAACTCTTTATTTAATAGATTTACTATTTTAGTTACTACTTTAAATTAATTATATCTAATTAAAGACCTTAATTTATATTATTATTTTAGACTAAATTTTATTAAATAATTAATATTAAGCTTAAGCTTAGTACTACCTACTATAAATAAATAGATAGATAGATAGAGATAATAAACTAATATATTAATTAAAGACTAAAGCCTTTTATAAACTACTACTAAGATAACTAGAGTAAATTAATCTTCTTAATAAATAGAGTATAAATAATACTTCTATACTTATCTATTAGTATAACCTCTTATTAGCTTAAGTTTAGACTTGACTTAAAGACTTTATAAGACTAGAATATACTAAAGACGTCTATTCCTTAGGAACGTCTTAACTATAATAAGGTAGTAAAAGTAGCTTAATATATATACTCTACTTAAGAGATAGCTAAAGATAATATAGATAAGGCTTAGAAAAGAATAGAGAATAGTATAAATTAATACTAAAGAGCTATTAACTAAGACGTTAGAGATAAAGTCTACTTATTTACTAAGAATCTTAAGATAAATCGTCTTAGCTAAAAGCTTACTAAATAGTAGATAAGACCTTTTAAAATACTAGATCGTATAAGACACTTCTATAAACTAAAACTTCTAGAAGGATTATTAATTTATAATATTTTCGCTTCTAATATACTTTTAAAGAATCTAAATACCTCTTTACTAAGATAAAAGGCTCTAGAGCCCTTACTAGATATTATTAAAGGTATATAAGAATAGGAAGTTTAAGAAATACTTAGTAATAGACTTTTTAAAAGATAGCTATAGTACTAGATAAAATAGGTTAGATATAATTTAGATTCTACTTAGTATTTTATAAATAATTTTCAAGGTTTACTATATTATCTAAGAGACTTTTATACTAAATATCTAGAAGAGCTAAGACTACTCTAACACCTCTCTAAATAGCTTAATATATAGGAATTAGATAAGAATTAAATAAAAGAGTTAATTTATAAAACTCTATTAATACTCTCTAATTCTAGTTACTCTTAATAAGGAACTTATAATAAAAACCTAAGATAAAACACTAACTAATAGGAATATTTAAAGTTAATAAAGTAAAGAACTAAGACTAAGTTACTACTAAAACAGGGCCTACTAACTCTCTCTAGGCTATAGCCTCTCCTTTCTCTAACTTATTATCCTCCTCTCTACTCTCCTAAGTATAAGGAGCCTAAATCGGCTCTTCCTTTACTACCTTCTCCTTATAAGGACGCTTCTTACCTTAGCAACCTCTTATAACCGGCTTTAAGAAGGACGTCTATAAACTCTTTAGGTAGGCCTTAAAGAGGACCTAAACCTAGGTTTAGATAGAGGTTCTACTCTCTATAATATAGCGTAAGAACTATTAAATATTAGTAACTAAAACCTCTTTAATAAATAAGAGGTACTTATAGTAACCTTAGCGTAAAGCGTCTAAGTCTTCTCTAAGAGAGTAAACTATACCTTTAAACTATTCTTTAATACTTCTATACTAGTAATAACTAATACCTTATCTAAGGCCTTAGTAGCCTTCTTAATCTCTCTCTTCTCCTTCTTAAGCTTAAGCTTACTAAACTCCTTCTTTATAAACTATAGTAACTACCTAAGTTAGAACAGATTTAGTATATATTTAAGATTAAACTTACTAGAATATATATAGTATTCTACTCTATATAGTACTTATACTTCTTTAACTTTAGCTTCTTAAAAGCGTATATATAATCTCTATTCTAAGATTTTACCTAAAGACACTAAACGTAGCAGACTCGGTAGACAGCTAGAAGCATACTAGGAGGATATAAGAGAGGTATTTTACTATATTAGATTAGCTCTAAATTAGGTCTAATTAAGAAGAGAAGAACTTACTTTTATATATATATATATAATATATATATTCTAGGAAAACAAGTTAGTATATAAGGATATATCTAATTAGAAGGTATTCTTACTATTTATATTATTTAGATAAAAAGAAAAGAAGAAGAGAAGTTAGAATCGAAGAAAAGTCGCCTACTAATATACTACTTATAATAATAGCTATTACTTTACGATTGTTATTTATTACTTAATAATTACTATTATAATATATAATAATAGTAAGAATATAATAACTCTATAGTAGTATACCGCTTTCTATCTACTAGTTAATCATTAGCTTCTCTTCTATTTATATCCTATTATTATATAATATATAGTAGTAAACAAAGAGCGATTAGCTCTTAAAATAATAATACTACTAGCTACTAACCCTACCTCGACTACTATATACTATAATAGCAGATAAATTACATTCTTTATAATAAAGAGATAAATAATACTCTAATTAACCTAATACTATGCCGATTAATAACCGAAGACTTAGAACGAGTCTTTTTAAAGAAGAGAGGATATAATAACATATTATCCTAGATTATTATATAATAGCTAGATTATTATATAATAGCACTATTCTAAATTATCAGTATTTATAAAACTACTAATACCTCTAAGTACTACTAATACCTCTAATACCTCTAGAGCTAAGATTATAAATAACTAATACTTATATAAGCGAAGTACTAAAGGTATTAATATCTAACATTTATATATAGAAGGGATTAAGGTTTAGATATTATATATTTAGCTTTCTAAAGAATTAGAGGTTATATATTTAGCTTTTTAGCTCTTATTATTTAGTATTAGCTATATTAGGTAGAGCTTAGTTATTATTATTATTAGAACTTAGAAGCTTCTAACCTCTTATATATAGACGTTTATATTTAGTATAAAAGAGAGACAGTTATTATTTTCTTCTATATTAGAGCCTTATATCTACTTACGTTATTTAGTCTCGAACGTACTCTTATATACCTCTTCTTCTATAGTGTGTATTTCGTACTATTATAACGCTTTAGAAGGTTAATAAGGAAGAGTATACCTAAAGGTTATAAGAGATTAAAGATATACGAGGTAAGTATATTATACTAGAGCCTAATTTTATATAGAGTATCGATAGATATTATAAATTAAGGTTTATTAGTATTAAGATATATACTAGTATTAATACTTATATTTAATTTATCTCTTAGAACTATTATAATATCTTGAATAATATAGTAGTATCTACTCTATAGTAATATAGCGACATTATAAGTAGCCTTAGAAAGATACTATACTATATATAATCGGATTAAGAATCAGAATCTCTAATAATAGTAGACGCTTATTATATACTTTATTAATAATAAGTTATAGAAAGTAGTAGAGAGCTATACTAATTTTTAGACCTATATTAGTTTAGTACTTCTATAGCTAACTAATATATTAAGGCTTAGTAGAGATAGCTTATAAAAGAGTCCTTAAATAAGTAGAAGATATACTTCTAGAGTATTTGTAAAAAGAGGTTGTTTTCTAAAAAGAGCCTCTCTAATATAATTGCTATATTATATATATATATTCTAATTATTTAGAAGAAGGTTTAAACGTTTATATATATATAGAATTGCTATTATATTTATACTAATACTAATTAAGAGTATAGAGTACTAGGAGTACTATAAACTAACTTTTACTATCCTAAGAGTAAAGAGTATCTAGTAAACGATTATAGTATTAAAGTACTTACTAAGAAGCTTACTAAGCTTTAGGAATTATATAAGGATTAGGATATTAATATATATTTACTCTAGGTAACTCTAGAGTAGTACGAAATAAAATTATTAATATATAAATATACATTATTAATTAATAAGATAATATATATTAAAAAGAGAGAAACTTATACTATAATATACTTAGATTTAAGAGTAGAATTATTAGTATATATTTAAGAGAGTAATTTAATAGAATTAAGCCTTTTAGATAAGCTAGAGAGAGTATATAAGTAAGAGCTATACTCTAAGGTAGTTTAAGGATTAAAAGAAGCTAAGAAAGCTAATTAAGATAAATTTAGTATATACTTTAGTAATAAAGGTAGAAGCGATTAAGCAACGAATATAGTACTAGATTATCTATATAATAGCAACTTCTTAGATAAGGAATTAGAGAAGTTAGATAACAATAGTTTAACAGGATTAGATAAGGATTTAAGAGAGTATATAACTAATAGATATACCTTACTAGTTAAAGATAATTTAGAAGGAGATTTAGAGACAGATATTAGTAGATAAACTTATATTTAATTAATCTACTCTAGAGGTTACTAATTTATTCTTAAGATTAGGCCTCCTTCTTTATAAAGCTCTTCTACTAACAGACGGTATTAAACGTTATTATTATAGTAGAGTACCTTAATAACTCTAATCCTAGGTTATCTACTAAAAGATACTCTCTTAAATCTATTTAAAGAGTAAGGTTCTAAATCTATCCCCTCTTTCTATATTAATAACCTTATACTTAATATATATTCCTAGCTATAGTAGTATATCTAAGATTATAGTATTATAATCTACTAACTAACTATAGACCCTATAATAGTCTATAATTATAATTACTTATTAGCTAGGGTAAATAGAACGTTAATAGAGAGTAATATAACGAAGGAAGTATATATTACTCTCTATAAAAGGTATAAAGAGTTAGTTAGCAGCGTTGCTTTTACTATCTATAATTAATAAGTAAATAGATATATTAAACTAGGAATAAACCTATACTAAATATAGGCTAAGCTCTAAGCCTAAAATTCATATATTTTAGATATAAAAAAAGGCTTAATATAACTCTAGAGAGGAATAGACATGTTTATTAACTTTTAATTAAATTTAGAAGTAATTTATATAAGGTTTTAAGTATAGTTATAAGTATATAATTCTCTAAGTGCCTAGAGAGAGATTTTAGTAGAGTAAACCTACTAACTACGACTATTAGTACTAAGTCTAATTTATAAATTACTTACTACTACTAATAAAAGTTAATAATCTTAGACTCTTAAATCTTTAAAAAATCGTAATATTATAGGTTCTATATCTATTAAGTTCTAGTTAGCTTTATAGATATAAATAATACTATTCTATATCTAAATTAAAAGTAAAAGAATTAATTTAGAATATTATATTTTTAAGCTATTTTAAGTATATAGATTACTAACTTTTATTAGTAGTAGTAAATAATTTATAAATTAGGCTTAGTGTTGATTACTTATCTTTAAAACCTTCTTAGTCTTTTAGAGAGGTTTTTAAGCTAGCCTCTAAGTAGTTACTTAGAGTAGAATATCCTTTAATCTAGCCTTACTTATACCTACTTCTATAAATACTTATAGAATAGTAAATAAAGTCTTAGCCTTTATAGAGGATAATATACTATATAGCTAGTAATTATTTAATATATACTAGAATAGTATATTAGAGCCTTATAAATAGTATTAAAAGTAAGAAGTAAGATATAAGAGGTTATATAGTTTAAGTAGAATAGTTCTTTAATTTTCCTACTTTTATTTTATTACTTTTATTTATACTTTTAGAAGCCTTATATCTACTACTTTATAATACTAAAAACATGCTAGAATGTCTTAATATTAGTCTTTTAAATGCTTAGAAGTTTAGACTTCTTATTCTAAGGGTTTAAAGCTTAAAGTGTACTCTTATTACTTCCTAGCGAACCTAGTAAGTGCTCTAGAAAATCACGTGTCTATGCTTCTTTAGAGGCTAGGTAAACCACCTTCTAATAATAAGATTAAGAACTGTTTATAAAAAGTAAAAGACTACTCTATAAAAGCTATAATATAAAGCTCTAATAGCTAGAAGAAGAAATAATAGTTGATTATAGAGTCTAGGAAGAAGTAAGAGGCTATTATAGAACGTTCTACTACTAACTACTTTACTCTTATTATTAAGTAAAAGGAGGATAAATTAGCTATAGCTAGAGAGTAAGCTATTTAGAAGGAAAAGGCTAGAGTTAGATAATCCTTCTTTATAAAAGCTTCTAATAAGACTAAAACAATTAGAGTAAAAGCATATAAGAAGGGATTTATCCTTAATAAGAAAAAGGCTAAAAGTAAGTAGTACTCTTAAATTTAATATATACTACTAATTAGTATAGGCTTACTAGCTCCTCCTCTAACCTATAAGACGCTAAAGCTTATCTCTATTACTAAAATCTATATTCGAGTAGCTCTATATATCTATATATATATAACGAGTACTAAGGACTTCTCTACTACTAAGAGTATTCTTATAATTATATATACTTCTATAATATAACGTAGTAAGATAGTTAGAGTATAAATTAATAACGACTTTCTATTTTAGATACCTTACTTACCTACTAGTAACTCTAAGGATCTATTTAACTTTAAATTAGTACTCTAGAATATATAAGCTAAAAGGTTTATTATTAAGCTCTTAGAGGATATCTACTATATAATCTCTACTCCTAGTAGGTAGAATCTTATTAATATACTACTTCTTACTAATAAGGTAGAAGACGTCTTTCTAGCTATAAACGTTACTATTAGAAAGAGGAAAGCTAAGTAATTAAGTACTATAGATTATAAGAAGGTAGACGATATATAGGCTCTTATATAATACTTTAATTTACTAAAAGGTCTTATTAATAAAAAGTATTATAAAGTATATATAGTATTTAATAGCTATACTAATAATAAGCCTTAATCTTCTAAAAAGAGGTAATCTATTATACTCTTATAGAATATCTAAGAGCTACTAATTCTACTTTAACTCTTAGTATCTATTAAAGTACTTAATAATAAGCCTATTATATTCGAAGATAACGCTTAGAATAGAGAGAGAGATACTAGGCCTATACTATTATTAGGGGATAGTACTAGTACTAGAGTAAGTATAATATTAGTAGACGATTTAGAATTAGATAATCTTCTAGAGATATTTATAATTATTATTACTTATCTAGAAGACTGCTTTATAATTATCGCTGCTTATTTAGAAGAGGAAGACGATAAGAATAATAATTCTAGAGATAGTTTTAGAAGTAATATAGGAAGTAAGGATATAGATATAGATATAAGAGAGGATGCTAATAGCGAAGGAGTATTAACTCTAGGCTTATACTCGCTGTCGCCTCTTATAAGAGATAAGGAGAAGGAGAGCTTAATAGTACTTACTAAGTTAAATACGTTAGAGAGAGTAGATAAGGTAGTATAATAATAGGTAGATATAGACGAGTAAATTATAAGGGATCTTAATACTTAATTATATATAGATATTAATACTACTATTACTAAAGGTAGGCTTAAATTAATTAATAAAGAAGAGTAATTAAAACTTAATTAAGAGCTTAATAAGAGAGTCTTTGATTTACTCTTATCTACTCCTCTTATATCTACGAATATACTAATAAGTAAAATAATATCTACTACTACGATCGCTTCTATAAATAGCCTTAATTTAAAGAGAAAGAGAGGGGATACTCTCTCTTAAATAACTCTTACTAATTAACCCTCTTATACTACTAAAAAGGTTAAGATTATATATAGTAAGTATAATAAGAAGAGAGATAAGAAGTAAGAGTATATAGTAGTAGATACTTTAAGTATAGATACTAGAAGGATTATCTATAATACTTTAATTTTATTACTACTTTTTAGTTACTTTTTACTACCTTTATCTCTCCTTTTACTCTCTTTACTAAAGTACTTAAATAATTATAATTTAAGATTATTTAAGTACTTTAAGCACTACTTTACTAATTATATACTAATTATCTAATTAGGCTTAGCATCTCTTACTTTTAAGTTAAATTACAACTATAGTTATAATATTAAAAGTCTTAATTATCTCTTTTCCTCTCTTATTTATTAGGTACTTATATAACGTTATTATTTATACTAAGTATATATATTACTTTTAATAATTTATAATATTTTAGATAATAGATTTAAAGTTATATTATACTTATATTTAGTATAGTACTAGATAGTATATATTAATAGAAAGTAAGTATTAAGTAATTATAATATATATATATTTAATAGATATATATATACTATATTACCTTCTACTTTCTACCTCTACTTATACTTAAATTTTACAATTTAAGCCTTATAATTTAAGTATTATAAATTATAAATACTCTTACTTTAAGCTTTAAGATTACTAATTTAAGCTTTTCGATTTACGTCTAAATAGCCTCTAAAAAATCTACGTTTATTAATTTACGATTTACGATTTACGATTTAGCTCTAAAGAGCTATATACTTAAAAATCTAAGCTTTACGATTTATAATTTACGATTTACGATTTGCTATTTACGATTTAGTTAATCTAACTTTTTAGTATATTTAGAATGCTATAATATCTAGGTATAGTATCCTATATATACTAAAAGTTAGAATTAACTAAATCGTAAATTATAAATCGTAAATTATAAATCGTAAATTATAAAGCTTAGATTTTTAAGTATATAGCTTTTTAAAGCTAAATCGTAAATCGTAAATTATAAATCAATAAATATAGATTTTTTAGAAGCTATTTAAACATAAATCAAAATACTTAAATTAGTAATCTTAAAGCTTAAAATAAAAGTATTTATAATTTATAATACTTAAATTATAAGACTTAAATTATAAAATTTAAATATAAGTAGAGGTAGAAAGTAGAAGGTAATATAGTATATATATATCTATTAAATATATATATATTATAATTACTTATTACTTACTCTCTATTAATATATACTATCTAGTACTATACTAAATATAAGTATAATATAACTTTAAATCTATTATCTAAAATATTATAAATTATTAAAAGTAATATATATACTTAGTATAAATAATAACATTATATAAGTACTTAATAAATAAGAGAGGAAAAGAGATAATTAAGACTTTTAATATTATAAGTATAGATATAATTTAACTTAAGAGTAAGAGACGCTAAGCTTAATTAAATAATTAGTATATAATTAGTAAAGTAGTACTTAAAGTACTTAAATAATTTTAAATTATAATTATTTAAATACTTTAGTAAAAAGAGTAAAAGGAGAGTAAAGATAGTAAAAAGTAATTAAAAAGTAGTAATAAAATTAAAGTATTATAAATAATCCTTCTAGTATCTATATCTAAAGTATCTACTATTATATACTCTTACTTCTTATCTCTCTTCTTATTATACTTATTATATATAATCTTAACCTTTTTAGTAGTATAAGAGAGTTAATTAGTAAGAGTTATTTAAGAGAGAGTATCTTCTCTCTTTCTCTTTAAATTAAGGCTATTTATAGAAGTAATTATAGTAGTAGATATTATTTTACTTACTAGCGTATTTATAAGTATAAGAGAAGTAGGTAAGAGCGAATTAGAGACTCTCTTATTAAGCTTTTAATCGAGTTTTAATTACTCTTTCTTATTAATTAATTTAAGCTTATCTTTAGTAATAGTAGTATTAATATCTATATATAATTAAGTATTAAGATCTCTTATAATTTACTTATTTATATCTACTTATTATTATACTACTTTATCTACTCTCTCTAGTGTATTTAACTTAGTAAGTGTTATTAAGCTCTTCTTCTTCTTATCTTTTATAAGAGGTAATAGTAAGTATAAGCTTAGAGTTAATACTCCTTTACTATTAGTATTCTTCTCTATATCTATATCTATATCTATATCCTTACTTCCTATATTACTCTTAGAACCCTTTTTAGAATTATTATCTCTATTATCTTTCTCTTTTAAATAAGTAGTAATAATTATAGAGCAGTCTCTTAAGTAAGTGATAATAATTATAAATATCTCTAGAAGATTATCTAATTCTAAATTATCTATTAATATTATACTTACTCTAGTACTAGTACTATCTCTTAATAATAGTATAAGCCTAGTATCTCTCTCTCTATTCTAAGCGTTATCTTTAAGTATAATAAGCTTATTATTAGATACCTTAATAGGTATTAAGAGTCTAAGTAGAATTAGTAGCTCTTAAGTATCTTATAAGAGTACGATAGACTACCTCTTTTTAAAAGATTAAGGCTTATTATTAGTATAGCTATTAAATACTATATATACTTTATAGTACTTTTTATTAGTAAGACCTTTTAGTAAATTAAAGTATTATATAAGAGCTTATATATTATTTACCTCTTTATAATCTATAGTATTTAATTACTTAGCTTTCCTCTTCCTAATAGTAACATTTATAGCTAGAAAGACGTCTTCTACCTTATTAGTAAGAAGTAGTATATTAATAGAATCTTATCTACTAAGAGTAGGGATTATATAGTAGATATCCTCTAAGAGCTTAATAGTAAACCTTTTAGCTTATATATTCTAAAGTACTAATTTAAAGTTAAATAGATTCTTAAAGTTATTAGTAGATAAGTAAGATACTTAAAATAGAAAGTTATTATTAATTTATACTTTAACTATCTTACTATATTATACTATAGAAGTATATATAATTATAGAGATACTCTTAGTAGTAGAAAAGTCTTTAGTACTCGTTATATATATATAGATATATATGTTAAACGGTATAATAAGTGGAACCTATATTATATTACTTAAGAAGTCTCTCTTAGAGAGATACTCCTCTTCTTATATAGGTATATAATCTAAGAGGCTAGAGAGATAATATTATAGCGTATTATAGAGAGTATATACTATAATTTTTAATACTCTCCTTCGATCCTATAACTCCTAAAGCTATACTATCTTATCTTCGATAAACTTATAACTAAAACCTTTAAAAGATTAAGAGCTAGAGAAGAATAAATAAGTATTAGTTATACTAAGACTTATAATTATCTCCTTCTCCTAAGCTATATATAAACAAGGCCTATAGAGAGGAGCTTCTTCTAGTAGACTTCTTTAGTCGTTTTTATATAACTAAGAGTTACTCGTACTTAGTAGACTTCTTTAGTTATAAATATAAAAAGAAGGAAAAAGAAAGAAAGGAAAGAAGAGTATTATAACTCCTTTAGAAGTTACGCTAATATATTAGTCTTATCGTTATTCTTAAATTCTCTATTAGTAGTATATACTAAGATGTCCTCTATAGTCGAGTTACTTAGCGTAGTATTAGCTTTACTAGTATAGTCTAAGATCTAGTATAGATTAGATCTCTATTCTAGGTTATACTTTATATATTCTAGTAAGTATTTAAGTATACTAGTATATAGCTTAGTTATGCTATATCTTTTAAGTATATTAGTACTAGGCTTAACTCTTATCTTTATTAAGCTGTCTATGTAGATAAGATATTCTCTGTTATTTGCCTTCCTTAGTTACTATAATCTTAGAAGTCGTTCTACTATTAGTACTTCACTTACTAATAGTCTAAGTACTATCTTAACAGCTTTAGGTATAAGTATAGAAGTCTCTTAATATAGTAGAGGTAGTGTTTTAAGTTAGAGACGTTTTAGTAATAAGAGCCTAGCTTCTAGGCTAGGTAGTCTTATAATAGCGAGATAGAAGCAACTTTGCTAAGATGCCTTTTAGTGTATTAATCCTTAACTAGAGGCTCTACTAGATACTATACTTAGAGTACGACTTTAGCTTTAGCTATATAGGCTTTCGTACTCTTTAGATACTATAAGATAACTACTACTAAAAGACTTAATAGACCCGGGCCTAGAGAGTATAATACTAAAGGCGAAGCGTTTACTCTATAGATATTCGTTAGTCTAAGGCTATTTATCTATTTAGTTAAGATAAATCTAGTTTATAAACTACGCTATTATCTTATATAGGTATTAGCTATCCTAATTCTCTAGGTTTATATTATATATACTAAGTACTTATATAGAGTTAAGAGTACGCTTAGTAGTAGGTCTTCTCTCTATCTTAATATATTTAATAAGACGCTACTATATACTTATTAGCTCTAGTTAGTAGGCCTATTTCTATTAGAAGCAGTTAGTAGTATTTATATTAACGATAAGTAGTTAAAAACCGAGGGTTTACTTTTATAAGATAGTACTCTAAACGTGTTATAGACTTGTATACTAGTTAGGGTTTATAACTAGCCTTTCGCTTTTAGTATAGAAGATACCTAGGCGAGCTCTTTAGCTTTTAAGAAGAGGCTCTTCTAGAAAGTTAATAAAGACCTTGAATTTCTATATATTAGAGATAGTATAGTTAGTCCTTTCTTAGCTATTAGCGAAGCTAATAGAGTAGTAGAACGATTACTATAGTAATCGCGGTTTACTAGTAAGAATGCCTAGATAGTAGAGTTTATAGTGTTTATTACTAGCTAGTAGTATCTAGTAATATATATATATGTCTTTAAAGATAAACTCGTTACTAGGTATACTTAGTAGTAGAACTTCTAGTATAAGAGAGTTAATACTTTATATATACTAATTATTAAAGTCTTTAGTATACTTAGTAGTTATATATAGTAGGTTAGTATCTAAGATAAGGTTTAGTAGCTTTACTAAGGTAAAGATACGTCTTAATATAATAAGTAGAGCTTTATAAATAAAAGAGGATAAAGAGATTATATAAGATATAAGTAAGGCTTAGATATATATATTTGTTTACTAAAGTTGCTTTTTTCAGGTAGCTAGCTAAAAATCTAGTAGTTAGTATAAGTAGATATATAAGATTATAACTTTTTAAGTATATATTATATATAGCTAAGATTTAGGTTAGAGCTATTAAGCTCTATAGCGATTTAGGTAGTAAAGAGATATTTTATTTATAATTAGAATTTATAATATTAGATGTTATTACGTAACTCCTTTATAATTAGAAAAATAGATCTTAAAAGACTCTAATTAACTTCTAGAATATAATGAATTTAGCTTAGTTAAGAGACTTTATAAAGCTGTTAGCTACTTATTTTTTAGTAGAGGTATACTATAGCTTAATAATTTTACTATTAATTATTTTATACTAGTAATACTACTAAATATTAATATACTTTATATAAGTGTAGTAGACTCTAGAGTTTTTAATAAGAGCTATAGTATCTTAGTTATTATAGAAGATTACTATAGCTATAAGAGATATATACTAGTTATAGTAGACTTACTTAAGGAATTTTTATAGCTATACTACTTCTTTAGTAGCTAGGGTTTACCTAATATATTCTAATTTATAAGATAAGAGTATAATAGTTACTTATCTTTTAGATAACTAGCTAATAGCTCTACTACTAATATTAAAGACATATTTAGAAGTTAATCTCCTTATATTATAGTCCTCTACCTAGTCTATGTTAGTATATCTTTAGAGTTCTTTTAGTAGTTCTTAGAAGCTTAGATAAAGGCTTAAAGTCTCTTTAAAATACTATAGAATACGTTTTATAGCTATTATATAGTACTTATTAAGATTAGAGACAAACCTACTTATAACTAATATAATATATACTATATCTAGTTAAGTGTCTAGTATAGTATATATTAGAGAGCCTATAGTAGATTAGTATCTACGTTTAAATTCTAGTATAGCTTTATAAGGCGCTTCTAACGAGATTATATACTTTAGTAAGGTTTCTATTAGAGTATCTATGCTTTTAGTATTACTAAGCCTAAACTCTTCTAAGACCTTTTCTAGGTATCTACGTTATAATAGTTTTAGTAACCTTTTAGCGTAGTCGTATTCTACTTTTATACCTAGGTAGAAGCTATATAGTTCTAAGTCTACTATCTTAAACCTTTTACTTAAAGCCTTCTTAATTTTCTTAATATACTTTTTATTAGGTCTAGTAATTAGTAGGTCGTCGACGTAAATAGCTATAATAGTGCTATTACTATAGTAGAAGATACTAGTATCTAAGTTAATAGATAAGAAGCTAATAGTTTTTAGAAAGTCTACTAGTATAGTATACTAGACTTAGAGTGCTTGCTTAAGACTATATAAGGCTTTCTTAAGCTTATATACTCTATTAGTTCTATTATTATAGCTCTTTAGCTATTCTATATAAATGTTAATATTAATATTTCTATAGAGAAAAGCAGTCTTAATATCTATTTATTTAATCTCTTAATCTAGAGTAGTAGTAATAGTAAAGATTGTTTTATAGCTTATAGGTTTAATAATAGATATAAATGTCTTAAAGAAGTTAATTCTCTCTTTTTATTTAAAACTCTTAATTACGTAATAAGCTTTATAGCAAGTAATACTACTATTATCTCCTCTTTTATACTACTATACCTATTACTTATATAAGACTTTTTAATCCTTAAAGTAACTAACTATTCTCTATATACTGTTATCTATTAGTAAATCATATTCTTCTTAAGTAGCTAGTTTCTAGAAGTACTACTAGCTACTCTAGTAGGCTTCTTACTAAGTCTTAGGTTTATAAGGCTCTATTAGTCTTATAGCGCTTATAAAGGCGTATCTAGTAAAGAAGGCTTAGGCTTCTTCCTTGTTATTAGAACTAGGTAGTAGTATTAATTCGCTATTAGAGCTTTTACTAATATTAGCGTTTATAACCTACTATGCTTATAGTGCTTCTACTATAGTATATCTCTAATTATTTACTAGAGCTAGAAAGATAACGTCTAAGACTTCTCTTAAAGTATTATACATTTCCTAGAACTTCTATTCTTTAGTAACGCTTTAAATAATCTATTATAGAGGCACTAGCTATAGCTTAGGTTATAGCGCTAGTATAGAGCTAGATTTTACTAGTTATACTACTCTTATAAAGGGGTTAAAGGTATAGTCGTTAGCGTTATTAGTAGTTATTCTTCTCTATAAGGTTAGTACTATTACTCTTATTAGCGTTAATAGGTTTTCTAGTATAAGCTTCTTTTAGCGAGGTTCGTCGTTATAGCTACTCTTATTACTTTCTAATAAGGAGTAGTATCTTTTAATACTATATAGGTTAAAGTTAGTAAGTATACGTTTCTTAATATAAACGTTACTTACTCTTATTACCTTACTATTAGGAAGGAGTATTCTATAGATAGTATTCCCTTTATATCTAATTAGTATACCCTTATTCGCTCTAATTTTAAGCTTCTTTTTCTTATATCTAATTATAGTCTATATCTTAGATCTTAGAGTACGAAGATAGCAACTCTCGGAGGCGTATCTATTAATAGCTTTATAGGGTATTTTATGTTCTAATAATTAATATAGGCTATAATTAGTAAAGTATTACGTAGTTTATATAACCTTAGGCTATTAGTTATTTAGGATCCTCGAGGTATATATTAGAGTAGACGCTTTTTACTAGAGTGTTTAGCTATGTCTTTTAGCTCTTCTATTCTAGCTTAGATAGTAGGTAATTATTAGCTTAATTATAATATTCTTCTTTTAATAGTATTCTTAGAAGAGTTCTAAAGAGGATAGTTCTCCTCTATCCGCTTATACTTAGCGAATTTTAGTATTCCTACGCTTAAAGCGTACTTTAAATTTAAGAAAGAATTTAAAAGCTTCCTCTTTTCCTTTAAGAGCTTTAGTATATCTAAATTTAGTTTTATTATATATAATATATATAAAGTAACATTCTTCTAGGCTATTGTTTATAGGAATTAGGCTATAAAGATTAAAGTATACTAAGTCTAGTATATACTAGCTAGGTTTAATATAATTCTTATATATAGATTTAGCCTTTATAGCTCTAAAGATATATACTTAGTAAGTCGATTTATAATCTTTTAAGAGTTTATTAAAGTCTACGCTAACTAGGACCTCTAGTAGTCTCTTAATATTTAATTCCTTTAGATAACTAAGTTACTTATACTAAAGTAGTAATCTAGGGTCTAGGCTATAAGCTGCTATTATGATTTATTAGTATACTATAAGTACTATAGCACTATAGTTAGGCTCTCTCTTAGAGTCTAGTATAGAGATAAAAACTAGGAATAGCTTTTGTATATCTAAGAAGTAGATATTACCTTACTTTATAGACGTAAATCGCTCTTAGCTAATATTAAACTAAAGTCTAAAAGGTTTCTTTATTTAGCCTTAGTTATAGCCTTCTTCTTCTAGTTATTCTATTAAGATAAGGTTATATCTTAGTTATAGGATATAGTAAACGTTTAAGAGGAGGATAACTTTAGTTTTAGTAAAGATTTTTATAGAGTTAATATCTATTAGAGTATATACTAAGCTACTAATACTTACGATTAGCTTTATATTAGGTAATTTCTTATACTTAGTAAATAAGGAGTAGTTAGTAATATAGTAGTAGAAGTATCTAGTATTAAGTAGCTATTCTATTTAAAGGTTAAACTTAGCTCTTTTAAGGTTGTTTAGTTTCGTTACTACTACTATAAGAGCTATATTAATTAGAGCTCTCTTAAAAATTAGTAGTTAATTAATAGAGAGTATAAGGAGTTATTTATAGAGGTTATTAAAGACGTCTATTACTATTACTCTATAAGTATATAGTATTAGAGTATTATTATTAGAGTTGTTTTATACTCTAGATTTTTGCTTTCTCTTATCTTTACCTTTTCCTTTAAGTTTAGTTATCTTACTCTTAGAGCCTAACTATTATACTAGATGCTTTTTAGAATGTTTAGTATAGTAGTTTATTTCTAGATATCTGTTTTTATTATAGAAGTTATAATAATTAATAATACGCTAATAAGCTAGTAGAGCGAGTTATAGTAATAAAGCCGTCGCTGTTACTACTATTACTATTATTACTATATATTAGTCGTTTTCTTAAGTTATACGCTTCTCTTTAGTAATAGTAGTATTAATAAGTTTAGTAAAGGAGACTACTTAAATAAGGTTATTCTTAGCGCCTACGTTATAGGCTATAATAAAGGTTCGGTTTCTTTAGAAGTCTACTATATAATTAGTATATAAAGAGTTAAGACTATCTATAAATTTTAAGACTATATCTAGATTAGTCCTTTTAGTATCTTTGGAGATTTAGGCTAAGTTAGTATTAAGGTTAAGAAAGGCGATAGTATATTAATTTATAGCTCCTAAGTTTAAGGTATTAGAATTAAAGAGTAAGATTAATAAGTATATCTATGCCTTAAGATTAGTATAGTCCTTTTAGCCTATTTATTAGCTTCTTAAGAGTTATATAGTATTTAATCTCTATTAGCGTAGTAGAGTCTAGGCATATATATATAGCGATTATAGTCTATATTATTCTTCGCTAGTATTTAGCTGTTCTTCTTATAAATTAGGCTAGGGTTTCAGGGCCTAGCTCGGCCTCGATAGAGGTAATATTTATATAATAATCATTATAGACGCTAATAATAATCTATTTTTCTACTCTATACTTAAACTCTTACTAGTTATTAGACCTAAGTTCTAGGACGTATATAGTAATAAAGACGTCTAAAGATCTTTTAGAGGTAGATATCTTCTTTTTAGCTTTAGTATAGAGGTATTAGAGAGGGTGTCTAAACTATTATAAGTTCTCTTAGGTCTCTCTTTATAGGTTCTTACTTAAAGACTAAAGAGTTTAAGGTCCTAGTTTAAGAACAGAGAAGGAGTAGCGACTTTAGGGATTTCTTCTTCTATATTACTCTAATTAGAGTCTAAGTAGTTAAGATTAGAGTTATCTAAGTCTTTAAAGACGTTAGAAGGTTACTCTTATAAAGTATATAAAGTATAAGAATAGTCGGTCTCTATATAGAATAGGTAAATAGATATATTATTAATACCTTTAAGAAAGCTTTCTTAGAAAAAAGGTAGAAGAAAATTAGTAAATAGTTCTTATAGAAAGGTTTAAGAGAGGTATATAATACTAGAGATAAGGTCTTACTTATTATCTTTTAGGATAGAGGAGGATATCGTCTTATATTAGTAAGTTAAAATTAGATTTAAGTAGTCTAGTAAAGAGACTTTTTAGTAATAAAGTAAGAGGTTAGTATATTAAGAAGTAATATTACTAAATTTTTTTATTTTTATTTTAGAGACAAGGTTTTAGAGTCTAGAGTATACTTAAACGTCTTAACCTTATCTCTATATTTTCATTTTAGTAAGATCTTTATACTTAGGACTTACGCTATCTTTCTTTATTATAATATAAGGTTAGAGCTACTTAGAATTGTTTCCTTAGTATCTCTATAATATACGTACTATAAAGCGTTAGTAAGTTCTACTTCTTAGCTTATTAAGGACTTAGCTTATCTTTAGAAGTTAGTGTAGAATTCTAGGCTTATAACCTGTTAAACGGTATAGTAAGTAGAACCTATATTATATTACTTAAGAAGTCTCTCTTAGAGAGATACTCCTCTTCTTATATAGGTATATAATCTAGAAGGCTAGAGAGATAATATTATAGCGTATTATAGAGAGTATATACTATGATATTTAATAATATAAAGCTACTTAAATATAGATTTTAGTAATAAGAATAAGCTTTAACACTCTATAGATTAGAGAAGGAGAAGCTAGAAAGCTTATACTAATTAGTAGTATATACTAAATTTAAGAATACTACTTACTTTTAGCCTTTTTCTTATTAAGAATAAATCTCTTCTTATATACTTTTACTTTAATTTTTTTAGTTTTATTAAGAGCTTTTATAAAGAAGGATTATCTAGCTCTAGTCTTCTCCTTCTAGATAGCTCGCTTTCTAGCTATAGCTAATTTATCTTTCTTTTACTTAATAATAAGAGCAGAGTAGTTAGTAGTAAAACGTTTTATAGTAGCCTCTTATTTCCTTCTAGACTTTATAATTAACTATTATTTCTTCTTCTAACTATTAAAGCTTTATACTATAGCTTTTATAAAGTAGTCTTTTACTTTTTATAAACAGTTCTTAATCTTATTATTAAAGAGCCTTTAAGAAAGCGTAGATATATGATTTTCTAAAGTACTTACTAGGTTTACTAGAAAGTAATAAGAGTATACTTTAAGCTTTAAATACTTAGAATAAGAAGCCTAGACTTCTAGGTATTTAAAACACTAATATTAAAGTATTCTAATATGTTTTTAGTATTATAAGATAGCAGATATAGAGCTTTTAAAAGTATAAGTAAAAGTAATAGAATAAAAGTAGGAAAATTAGAGAACTATTCTACTTAAACTATATAACCTCTTATACCTTGCTTCTTACTTTTAGTACTATTTATAAGGCTCTAATATACTATTCTAACATATATTAAATAATTACTAATTATATAGTATATTATCCTTTATAAAGGCTAGAACTTTATTTACTATTCTATAAGTATTTATAGAAGTAAGTATAAGTAAAGCTAGATTAAAGAATATTCTAATCTAAGCAACTACTTAAGAGCTAGCTTAGAAATCTCTCCTAGAGACTAAGGAGGTTTTAAAAGTAAGTAATTAATACTAAGTCTAATTTATAAATTATTTACTACTACTAATAAAAGTTAGTAATCTATATACTTAAAATAGCTTAAAAACATAATATTCTAAATTAATTCTTTTACTTTTAATTTAGATATAGAATAGTATTATTTATATCTATAAAGCTAACTAGAACTTAATAGACATAGAACCTATAATATTATAATTTTTTAAAGATTTAAAAGTCTAAGATTACTAACTTTTATTAGTAGTAATAAGTAATTTATAAATTAGGCTTAGTATTAACAGTTATAGTTAGTAGGTTTACTTTACTAAAATCCTCTCTTAAGTACTTAGAGAATTATATACTTATAACTATATTTATAACCTTATATAAATTACTCTTAATTTTAATTAAAAGTTAATAAATATGTCTATTCCTCTCTAAAGTTATATTAAGCTTTTTTTTATACTTAAAATATATAAATTTTAAGCTTAGAGCTTAGCTTATCTTTAATATAGGTTTATTCCTAGTTTAGTATATCTATTTACTTATTAATTATAAATAGTAAAAGCAACGCTATTAGCTAACTCTCTATACTTTTTATAAAGAGTAATATATACTTTCTTTATTATATTACTCTCTATTAACGTTCTATTTACTCTAGCTAGTAAGTAATTATAATTATAGACTACTATAGAGTTTATAGTTAGTTAGTAGATTATAATACTATAATCCTAGAGTTACTACTATAGCTAAAGATATATATTAAGTATAAGATTACTAATAAAAAGAGAGAGAATTAAGGATTTAAGACTTTACTCTTTAAATAAACTTAAGAGACTATCTTTTAGTAGATAACCTAGGATTAGAATTATTAAAGCCCTCTACTATAATAATAACGTTTAATACTATTTATTAGTAAGAGAGCTCTATAAAGAAGAAGGTCTAATCCTAAGAGTAAATTAGTAGCTTTTAAAGTAGATTAATTAAATATAAATTTATTTACTAATATCTATTCTTAAATCTCCTTTTAAATTATCTTTAACTAGTAAGGTATACTTATTAGTTATATACTCTCTTAAATCCTTATCTAATCCTACTAAACTATTATTATCTAACTCCTCTAATTCCTTATCTAAGAAGTTACTATTATATAGATAATCTAGTACTACGTTTATCGCTTAATCGCTTCTACCTTCGTTACTAAAGTATATACTAAATTCATCTTAATTAGTCTCTCTAGCTTCCTTTAATTCTTAAGCTACCTTAGAGCATAGCTCCTACTTATATACTCTCTTTAGCTTACCTAAAAAGCCTAATCCTATTAAATTACCTTTTTAGATATATACTAATAATTCTACTCTTAAATCTAAATATACTATAGTATAAGTTTCTCTCTCTTTAGTATATATTATCTTATTAATTAGTAGCGTATATCTATATACTAATAATTTTGTTTTATACTACTCTAAAGTTACCTAAGGTAAATATATATTAATATCTTAATTCTTATATAATTCCTAAAACTTAGTAAGCTTCTTAGTAAGCACTTTAATACTATAATCGTCTACTAGATATTCTTTACTCTTAGAATAGTAAAAGTTAGTCTATAGTACTTCTAGTACTCTATACTCTTAATTAGTATTAATATAAATATAATAGCGATTCTATATATATATAAACGTTTAAAGCTTCTTCTAGATAATTAGAATATATATACATAATATAGTAATTATATTAGAAAGGCTCTTTTTAGAAAATAATCTCTTTTTATAGATATTTTAGAAGTATATCTTCTACTTATTTAGAGACTCTTTTATAAGCTATCTCTACTAAGCCTTAATATATTAGTTAACTATAAAAGTACTAAACTAATATAGGTTTAAAAATTAGTATAGCTCTCTATTACTTTCTATAGCTTATTATTAACAAAGTATATAGTAAGTGTCTACTACTATTAAAGATTCTAATCCTCGATCTAATTATATATAGTATAGTATCTTTCTAAGACTACTTATAGTATTACTATATTACTATAAAGTAGATACTACTATATCGTTTAAGATATTATAATAGCTCTAAAAGAGAAATTAAGTATAGGTATTAATACTAGTATATATCTTAATACTAATAAACCTTAATTTATAATATTTATTAATACTCTATATAAAATTAGACTCTAGTATAACATATTTACTATAAGTATCTTTAATCTCTTATAACCTATAATTATACCTCTCTTTATTAACTTTTAATAACGCCTTTTAAATCTTATTCTAGCTCTATCTTTTATCTCTATCTCTATTAATACTATAAGTATTAAGGTATATATAAAGAAACCTAAGATTAAAGCTTCTTATAGTATTAAAGTAGCTATATTCGTAGATCTTATATTAAAGAATAGCCTCTAGCTCTTTATACTCTTCTTATATAAGGAACTTTTAATATTAAAGGCCTACTTTAAATTATAAATTTTAAAGCTTTTAAAGCTTAATTATAAAGCTCTTATAATTTAATATATATACTATACTTAAATTAGATAATTCTATATCTTTAAAGAGATATACTACTTATATATATAAAATAGAAGTAGTCTTACTTTTTTTATACTAGTAAAGATTCTACCTTATATTAATTTAGAGCTTAAAAGTAGTATTAGAGATATTAATATTATACTTACTTTTAAGAATATTATATATCTCTTAAGTAAAGACTTCTTTTTAGTATAACTCCTCTATAAACACCTTATATAGCTCTAAATCGATAAACTAACGTAGTATATTTAGGCTTCTATTATATACTTAAAATCGCTCTTTTTATACTTCTTACTATATAGAGCTACTACTAGAGCTTGTTCTTTTCCTTCTTCTATCGTCGTTAGTACTCGAATTTAAGAGAGAAGAGAGAGTATATATAGTAGTAGAATAGTACTTTTAAAAGAAGGAATAATATAGAGTAGTATTTAAAAGAAGAAGCGACTAATTCGATTTATCTTAAGAGGTTCTACTACTAAGGATATTATACTTTAATAGATACTTAGAGCTACTACTAGAGCTTATTCTCTTTCTTCTTTTATTATTATTAGTACTTGAATTTAAGAAGAGAGAGAGAGTATATATAGTAGTAGAATAATACTTTTAAAGGAAGGAATAATAGAGAGTAGTATATAGTATTTAAAGAAAGGAGTGATATAAGAGGGTTAGTATACGAGGTAAGTATACTTTTTAGCTTATAAAATAAATAGCGCTAACCTTAATTAGGAAATTAGTATATAATTGAGAAAAGTAGCTAAAAGTGTTTAAATAATCTTAAATTAAGATTATTTAAGCTTTTAAAGTAAGCTAATTACTTTAATATTAAGTGATCTAGAGTAATTAGTTTAAAAAAGGCTTAGTTTTAAGATATAATTTAGAAACTTGTTATAGTAATGAAAGTTAATTTATATAGTCTTTTTATATTATATATATATATCTCTTACTTTAATATGTTTTAATTTAATATTTAATGCCTTTTATAATTATTTATTAATTATATAACTTTTGCGATTTATGATTTACGATTTATGATTTATAATTTACGATTTAGCCTCTAAAAAATCTACGTTTATTGATTTATAATTTGTGATTTACGATTTAGCTCTAAAGGGCTATATACTTAAAAATCTAAGCTTTACGATTTACGATTTACAATTTATAATTTACGATTTGCGATTTAGTCGTCGTTTCCGACTTTTGGTATGTACGGGACGCTCTACCAGGACGCCCTACATATTCTCATACTATTAGTATAAGACTTATGTCTTTTCTAGAGAGCTTGAATATTCTTATATCATCTCATAAACAGGAATGCAGCTCTCTCAGAAAAGGTGTCTCACACGCTGAATCATCTCAAAAACAAAAACAAAAAAAAAGCCTGCCTTCTATTAAATCTCCCTTCCCAAACTTTTAGCTACCCCGTTTCCCCTCTATCGCCGCATCCTGTGAAGGTTTTGATTTGAACCATCCTCCCCGATCCCACTTTTCACGTCCATACAATAACAATTCACGAACCTGGCGGTCTTGAACAGCCGCCAGAATAGCTTCCAGTCTTTGGAAATCAATGGGTTTAAGGATCCAACCGTCGAATCCGATATTCAAGTAATCATCCAATGCGTTCTCAGTGAGAGACGCAGATACAGCGATAATTGGAACCCGTCCGTATAGGACGGCTCGGTCCGATATCTTGGGTTCTTGTTCATCCTCAAAGGCTCGGATGAGACGGGTTGACCCTGCTCCATCTACTAATGGCATCTGAAAAGAAAGTTAGCTGTTTCATACTGCGTGCGAGAAATAGTTATAACATACCTGTAGATCCATAAGAATAACATCAAAAGCGTCTGGACTATTCTGGAAAGTATCCGCACAAGCTTGCCCATCAACAGTAACCTTCACAGTGTGTCCTCTCTTCACCAATCTCGTCTCCAATAATCGACTATTCAGAGGGTTGTCTTCCGCAACCAAAATATGGAATTTGGGCAATTTGAAACCTGACTCGGCGAAAGGATTACGACTCAAGAGCGGACTGATGGTACTATTGCTGCTTTGTGAACTTGCTGTCTTAATTTCAGAGCTAGAGGTAGATCTCGATACCTGTGGGCTTGTCTGTAGCGTCAATTGTCCAATTTTGGATACCGACGGTGACTTTGGAAAGGTTGCTGAAAGAGGATTGCTTACAGTCGAAGTCTCAGTCGGTGGTGTTGGTGGTGACAATAATTCGATTGGAGTTTTCTCCGTGGTTTTGACTTGAACTGCGTTTCGAAATGGAATTTTGATAGATACTCGTGTACCCTTGCCGGGCTCTGAAGACATACTTATTTGACCATAATTGAGCCTGACAAATCTCGCAGTAAATGCAAGGCCAAGGCCAATGTATTTGGGTTGCGATACTTCTGCATCTTTCCCTACTTCAGACTCCTCTTCTTCGTCCTTTAAGGCTGCAGGGACTTCTTCATCCAAAACTTGCTCCAGATCCTGGAAAATGCTGTCAAGTTCCTGCTCACTGAGACCTTCTCCTTCATCTTGAAACGCTATTTCAACCAACGTATTACCATCTGTAGCGCTTAGCCTTTTGAGTTCAATCTTGATGACCTTGCTACTAAGCCCATGTTCAATTGCATTAGTCAAGAGATTGAGCAGAACCTGCCGTAGACCCGCCGGATCGCACCGAACAATATTTGGTACCGTTTCGTCTTCGTGAACTTCAATTTCCATGTTTCGTCTTCTCGATTCGTCTTTGAATGCTGCCACAAGTTCTTTAATCATGCTCTTCAAATTTACATTATCCTCGTGCATTTTGAAGTCTACGTCCTCAACTTCCGTTAAACTCAGGAGATCATTGACCACAAAAACCAAGGCCTTTGACGCTTGTAATGATCTGAATAAATGCTGTCGTGCTCGTTCATCTAATGGCTCTTCGAGTGCAACTTCTAAATAATTGATGATACTGTTCAAAGGTGTTCGCACTATTGTACCTTAGCAACCAGGATCAATTCGGAACTTTCTACAGATCATACCTTCATGTCCAGCGTTACGAATCAGAAGGCGAGTCATACGATTTCTTTGAACGATGGAGTCCTTCTGCCTCCAGACCTCGATGAATCTGCCGTACAGCGTGCTTAAAACAGCGGCGGATTCAACTAAACAATGGTTAGCAAAAAGGTTTCCCAGTGCCTCCAATCATGAGTTGTTGTGGATAAAATTCTCCCGTTCCATATAACCTGGTACCATCAGAAACCAAAGAGAACACCCCGAGCAACCAAGAAACACAACTAACCTTGATCTTCAGTCCATTCACGACTAGTTCCTACAACCTGCTGAGTCCATCTCTGGAAGGAACTCCTCGGTTCGAGGTAAGCCGTCCCAGGGCGTATGCGTTTTTCATTGGGATTACCTGCCCAGAGAATCTCTTTCTCTTTCGTTTTTCGGAAAAAGACCAGGAAATCTGCACCGTTCAGAGCTAGCGGTACAACAAGCATCCCAACAAGAACCTGGAACTCCATCCCAGCAGCAATGTCCGGACAATCCTTCTTGACGTTTTGAGTGGCAAAGATTTCGGTAAAGTTTCGATGGCGGATGTATTGGAGAAGTGCGATAGCTTCATTGTATGCAGAAAGTTTCCCGATTGTCCGCGCCTCTCCTTTGATTGCCAAAAACCCAAAGTCGGCATTAAACATGTTCAGGAGATCTGAAGAGGAGGCGCCGATAAAGGCAGTTGGCGACGTTCTCGATGGTGCTGCAGATAGCGGTTTTCGGACCTTGATTCGAGCTTCATACAGCAACTTCTCAATGTGGACTGAACAATTCTCCCCCAAAGACCTGCATAGCTCCCTAACAGGCAACGATACCCGCATTCCCAGACCATAATTATGGCAACTTATTAATCCCCACAACTTTTTGTCGACCATTAACGAGATGGACATGCTTGCTCTTACACCCATATTCCGAAGGTATTTGATATGTATTGGGGACATCGCACGCAGGTACGAGTGCTTTAGATCCAACGGGGTTTCGGCATCTTCCTTCGTCCGGCACATCAGTCTAGCTGTTTCCTCTTCCCGGTCATAGAGAACTCGAATTCTGTTGACAACATAAAGATCCCGAGCTTGCTTCGGAATGTCCGATGCTGGAAAGTGCAGGTTGAGGTAAGAATCTCTAGAAGCCCTTGAATTAAAATATTCAGACACCACACAACCACTAACAATGTCAGCCAAATTCTTCTGGTTGTCAAACATATCTTACGCTTTCGTTTCATCGAATTGATATACCATGACTCGATGAAATCCTGTCAATTCATATACCAAGCCCACTGTAATGTCGAGTAACGAGGCTAGTGATGTAGCCTGGGCTAATTGGGTTTGCATTTCGCACAGGATGTGAAACAATTCCATTGACCCAAGCTGTCTTCCACTTTCCCGGTTGATGCGGAGAGGTTTACTTTTGACCAACTTTGGCCGAAGTGTTTCTGGTGCCGCAGCTTGGTTATCGGTCATTGAAATGGGGCTTTCCGGGAGAGCTGGTGCAATTGCTTGAAAAACATCGCTCTTCGGCTCGGATTCGCAGATAATAAGATCTGAACCTGCATTGCAATGTATAGCACAAAAGACAGGTTTAGGGGCCCCGAGTAAACTAGTAAGTGAAATCGTGAAAACGTCTGGGTTAGTCCTTGCTGGCTCTTCTGGCATACGCGTTCGAATTGCCCTCGCCCGTTGAATGAATTCCGTTTTGTCGTCATGAACTAGAATGTCGGTAAAGCAACGCAGATCAAAGAGGGCTTCGGGATCTAAACCAGTGACCGCTTTCGAGTTCTCGCTGACGATGCGAACAATAAAGCAACCCGCATCACCCTCTCGAATTGCAATCAAGGAACCAAAACGTTGAACTGCACCAGGAATATGGATTGGCTCATCCTCACAGCGAAACACCCTTTCGCTGGCACCCGATGATGACTTGGGGCGCTCAGTATCTTTCCCTGTGGAACTGTCCCTACTACTACTTCCAGATTTCTTGTCATCATTTCCTTGTGAGTAGCTGAACCTGCTAGTGAGGAAGAATTTCCCGGACTTCGTCGCGGTATGAACAGTGTCTGTGGAAACATGCGGAGACTCGTACGTGCTGGCAGTCTCCCCCAATGTTATCATGGAATCATCCTCTTGGTGTTCTGTCTCTTCGGGGAAGGATCCCGAGGAGGAGGGCCGAGGAGGGTACTCTATCGCAGCTGGGAGAAATATTAGCAGATGATTGGCTGTTTATTTTGTTTCCACTCACCAGGCTGCTTACGTTGTTGAACTTGTATCCGAATAGGAAATACTCTCTCGATTCTCGGAGAACCCGAACTCGGGCGTTTGGGGGAGTTGTCATCGTTATACCCTTTGGTGTCCGCCGAAGGGAGCATTGTCAGCTATCTTCGAAGAGGCAAGAGACCATTTCCAAGCTGGAAATTGATTCGTATGTATAATGGCAGACGATATGGTGGTACGGTCGTCCAAGAATGTCTCCCCCCGGATAATTCAAGAACGACGTAAGCTGAATTCTTTGAGGTAAATAGCAAAGGGCCTTGTACTAGAGATGACTATGTACGATTAAGTCGAATTCGTTCCACATAGGCGAAACTTCTAGTCTGTCTGCTTCGGTTCAATTGTGCCTTCTGTAATCGTATCTCCTGCAATCCCGGTGTCAATTGAAAAACAAAAACAAAAACACAAAAAAAACAGGGAGTTTGTGTACAGGTTCTATGTTCTCTCTTCCATCCTACTTGTAACCCGATTTGAAATAGCATCTGGCGATTTGCCCCCAGCGGGCACTATATAGCAGATCGCGATAGCCAGATCCTTGTATCTTTTTTGACCTTGCAGAAGGCTAGAAGTAAGACCTGGTGAAAACCTTAATAACTACAGTTGCGAAGAGGTCTAAGCTCTGGCTTCTCCAGAGTCTCCGGTCCACCTCCCGTCGATACCTCTAGATACATTGTGGCCCAGTCACTGCTGCCGCGTGAAACCTCGCCTCGTCCGACGGAGCACGCACTCTAGTACAGTAGTATATTGTAGTATGCTAGTACCGGAGCCTCTCCTAATCATTGCTTTTTTTCGTGTAACTTTTGACTGTTAGGAAAAGAATGGTGGCGAACTCTTGGGTCTCCTCTCTCCTCTCCAGGGTCCCCCCCCCAATTTGGGTAGCGAAAGATGCTGTTCTTCCAATGGCATGCGAAACAATGGAAGAAGCGACAACTCTGATCATAAGGAACCTTGCAATAATCCGCATATCGCGGGGAGTTGTTGAGTCTGGAACGCACTTGAGGCTCACCTCAACTTTGAATCAAATCCCCTAGTGGCAATGGTCTGACAACGTATTTGATATCGGTCGCCCTTCTCTCTCAGACTTTTCGCCTGTCGGGTTTCGTTTAATGGCTGGCACTCGAGTATGTTGTCCACGGAGAGCTCCCCGGAATCCAAACCAATCGGAGCTCTAATAAAATTCCGATCAGGCTAAAACTTCTGTCGATGCTTTCCGCACCGAGGCATCCTTATGAATGTCATTAAAGTTCACCATGCCACTGACTCGAAAGGATATGCCGCAACGTCGGGTGAGAGGTATGCGTTGACGATCGGGGTCTAGAGCGGAAATCGTGACTACGCGCCACGAAAGAAGAAAGGTCAGCCGCATCGAAAAGAGGTCGTCAAGTTAAGTTGGTTCGCTTCAGACAGTACAGTAACTACTTCAGGCTCGTACCTGCCTACCCTCTGCCAGGACGGAAAAAACGTCCGTGTTTCCACTCTAGACACCCTTTACCGAAAGGTAAGTTATATACTCCACGCAACTCAGAAAAATCTATAAAAATTGTATAAGGAGTTAGAGTAGACTCATTAACAATTTAAGCAGTTCTTGAGTATTTAAATCATATTATTACTACATAGTATTTCAAAGGCTCGAAGAAAAGGCTTGATTTGAGAGGTCGAGAAACGGACGTTTTTCCCGTCCCAGCAGAGCCACCCCTCGTTGTTCTAACTGTGTAGAGTAATTCAAGTAAATTACCCTAAACACTTGGAACAGTTTGAGAAATTAACCAAGACAGTTAGAACAATCAACTTCAGTTGTCCTAAACCATCGGCTTAATGGTTTAGATTTTCCTGAAAAATTGTAACGTGCCCTGCCTTGTGATATAAAATTGATCCCCACATTTATCACCTCGAGTAAGACAGACCTCCTTTCATCAAGACGACTCAGCATACTCTTACAAAAATATGAACCTCACCGGGAATAGTTAAGTCTTTTTATAGTATTCGCTAATTCCGTTTTTCTTCTTTATTCATAACATGCCAAGAAGCCTTGACTTTGTTAATTAATCTCGGATACAAGTTAGGGCGTCCTGGATACACCAAAAAGTCGGAATCGACTAAATCGCAAATCGCAAATCGCAAATCGTAAATCGTAAAATCGTAAATTACAAAGTCGAGCTAAAGTAGAACTTAATAATTATATTATCTAAGCCCTTTATTAAAAAAGGGTAGGAGAGCATTTTGCTACTTCTTAGTCTCTCTCTCTCGCTACTCTTTCCTTCTTTAGTATATTATGTAAGATTAAAAGTATAGAAGAGAGGGAGAGGGGGCGAGGGGGCGAGGGGGCGAGTAAACATTTCAGTAGAAAGTTTTTCCTAGCGTGGGTAAGGGGAGTTTAGCAAAAGTAGCAAACAATCCTCTCTCTCCCTCTCTCTCTCTCCCTCTCCCCCTCTCTCTCTCTCTCTCTCTCTCTTCCCCTCTCCCTCTCTTTCTTATTTATCTAGAAATAATAGAAAGAATACGATAGAATAGTAAGAAGACAATAGCAAGGAGGCGATAGTAAGAGAGTAATATTACTACTATACACGTGATATATATTTTATTTTCCCTCTCTATTCTCTAATTAGCTAGTTACTATAGTTAAGACTATCTAATCTAAATATAGAGAGGGGGGGGGGCGAAGGAGAGAGAGAGGGAATTTAAATTTGAACTCATTCTCTTTTATAGTTATAGAAAGTAACATTTTGCGATTTACGATTTGCGATTTCCTATTTACGATTTAGTCAATCCGACTTTTTGGTGTATTCAGGATGCCGTACAAGTCAAGGACGACTCAACAGTGGCAATCGGAAAAAATTAGTGTCGAGAGGTGTCGAGAATTTTATAAATAGCAGAACAAAGTTTGAATTATAAATTAGTTTTCCCCCTCGTTTCTAGCTGGACGCGGAAACACCTAAAAAAATACAATCAGTTCCGGACCACGGACCACAAGTCGGCTCCTACTACTAGCCTGTCTAAAAATTCATAGAAACGACTGCTGTTCATGCGCGACAGGTGGGAGTTCCTCCTCGAACTCGAGTTCCTTCGCCTCGTGGTGTTTGGCAGCCCTAACCTCAATCTTCCTGGTTCCACGGTATGTTCGGTGGTATATCGCAACAACCTCCCCACAGCTTCCACAACAATGCTCCGTATCTTTGAACCAGGGTGACACTGCCGAAGATCTCAGAGTCAGTACATTTCTAGAAGTCTGTCTGAGGAGGCGGTGGTGGAAACAGGGAGAAGAGGAAATAGTGTCTCATCCCCCCTTAAACAACTTGAAAGGGGGAAAAAGAACTCGGAGAACACTTACGATATGGGATACAACCTCCACCCAAAATGGCGCAACAGAAGCCTGCCGCGAAGTGTGTCATGGCGTTGTTGATTGACTTGATTCTATAGGCAAAGAAATTAGCATAAGTATTGTGAAAATTTTGTTGTTTTGCAAGTCATCCTACATTTACTGGCAGCAAAAATATCAAATTCCAATTCCAGATCCATAGCCACTGCTGGTGACCCTGAAGGAAGGAACTTCATACCTAGTAGCCTCCCTAACCCCACAAAAGGTACAATCAACAAACTCCGAATTGTTCTTCAATTCCCGAAGAGGCGTTGCGTATACATATCCTTGCGTATTGCTGGATTTTGCCGGGCCTTGAAAACGGAGTGCCTTTTGCATTTTGGGTTTGATTTTGATTTTTGGTCGATTTTCGTCACTCTCTGAGGAGTTTTGATCCTCATCGAGAGCACCGTCGAGGCCCATGGAATTTCCGATCTCGTTCCCATCGACCTGGAGTAGACTGGCGTATTGACTTTTGTGAGGTGGTGCAGGTCGGGTTGTGAGGGTCTGAAGGGCAATATCAGCTTGGGAATCGGAATCTTGGTAAGGCATTCCGCTGTTGATGGATGGTAATGATGCAATAGCAGATGCTGTATGATCTTGTTTAGTACAAGTAATTTGTGTCCAAAAGCTGAAAGTTGATGGAGGTTGGGCAGAAGACCTTGAGGTATGACCCCAGGGCTGGGAGGTCAGCATGTCCAGAAGCAAGCTCATAAAGCAAGGAAGGAGGAAGGCGCGACACAAAATTCCGATGTCCTCTTCTGACAAACATCCTTCCATGACAGGCAAGAGCTACTGGGCTCTCGGTGGACAGAAAAAGGGGCAGTAAACGCTCGACTTCGATATTACCCCAAATGCTTTAAATTCAGTTGTCCTAAAGGGCTGAGTAAATATTCTAAATTGTTTAAAATATTTGGGGTAATTACTCTGGATTACCTGGAACAAAAGACTAGGTAGGAAGGTATATATTTACTGCCACTTTTAGCGAGCGTATGAAAGAAAAGTCTCTTTGTCCCCTTGCAAATTTGACTGCCCAGTCAGCGAGATAACCGAGTCTCGGTCTAGCACAATACCTTCAAAATCAATATACGACTTGTAAAATGCGGAAGCTCGTTTATTTGCTTGGAATTAAAAGAAATAAACAAATTCGCGACAAGGTCCAAAAGAACTACATTTAGTCATATCGTAGGTAGGGTAGGATATACTAGTCGTCGTAAGTTTTTTTTGTTGTAATTAAATTGTTCCTAAACGTTGCGACAATTAAAAGAGACAAATGAAGTTACTAATATAGAAAGATTTGTAAAAGATAACATAATACTTTGATTTGTGTAGAACGACGACAACTCCTCCCTGTTTAGTATCTAAATAGTCTCATGTAGAAATTAGATGTCTTGGTAGCCGGGAGGTCTAGAGCTACAGGAGGGCATCGACGTCATCCCGCTCAAAAGGACCAATCAGAAGCTGTGTTGAAACCTGGAAGAGGCAAAAGGTTGGATATCAACCCAACACGCTGTTTCCATAGACTCAACCTTCCTTTCCTGTTCGCATCAGTTGGAATCAAGACAAATGCACTGATCCCGAAATCCCATATCCCATATCCCATCCTTTGAAGACGGATATACAGCCCAATCCGGAAATCGCCGAGGTACTCGAGTACCATCCTTTCAACCACGATCCTGTAAGGTTCCAGGTTACTCGTAAGATTCCACCACCAACAGATCTACGCCTACTGTACAATTCAAGGTTCTGACCACTGACACAAATATGCAAAGGCTTACTCCAACCATGGCCCAAAGTCCTGGAATGCCGGGTTCTCACCCAGTCACTCTCCCTAATCGACAGGTTAGCACAAGCTCTGCCATGAGCGATACTGCTATTCCAGACCTCGATCCTCTTTCGGTAATCCACTCGAGCCTCAGTTGACCGCGCCGTATTAACATACACTCTACAGACATCGGGTCTCCTCACAGAACGATTACAGGCGTGGAAGCATGCCGTTGGTTACCTCGAAGACTATGTCTCAGCTACGGAGAAGGTGGAAAAGCTACACGCGAAGGAATACGAGAAGATATTGAAGGTACACGGCTATGCCCATATCCTACCACCGCTAGGAGGTATCGGAATTCATGTCATTGCGTGAGGAGCAGCTCAAGGTACTACTCGACGCAAGTAGTGCCTGCCAAAATTTGGATTGTACGAGCCAGGGGGGAGAGAATGGGGATATTCGATTCTTCATTTTCCCATTCTGTTTCGTGCAATCTAGAAGCAGTGCCCTTGATAGCTAGTATTAGGCGTGGCATGAATTCCGGCATCTCGCAGTGCTCTTGTTGCTCCTGTACCCCGCGATTCTGACGAGACTCCAGACAATCAACAATCCCTTGAAGGAGGGGCACCATTTTGACCAGGGTCTTGGCGGCATAGCTGGTCTTTTTGAAAATATGCGACAAAATACACAGGTAAATTTTGCGCCCTTGAGCGCTTCTGTTATACATACTGACACCAATTAGGGCCTTGCAAACACACATATCGAAACCGAGCAGAACCTCAAGGGTACCGTCTTACCCATTCTCGACCGATTACACAAGGAGATCAAGAACAAGGCCAAGGAGCTTTCTTCAGGAGCATCTAAGGGCGCGAAGGAGGTTGATAAGGCCCGCAATACTACCCAAAAACACATCGAACTCCTCGGTCAGCAGACGGCGAACTTTGAGTCTTCTGGTGGCAAGATGCATGCGCATGAGGATCCGTATGTTGTATGTACCCCTTTTCAGATCCTGTGTTTAGTTGTCGAAGGACGCTTTGTCTTCATACACTCCTCTCCCGTTAACTCCTCATCACACGGGGAAAGTACGTGCTAATTTGCCCTAGGTTCGTCGTGGTGTTCTCCATCGCCTATCGGCCCAGGTTCTACACGAAAACAACAACAGACACGACCTCATTGCAGTACAGAACAACTTTGCCACGTTCGAGCACCACGTGATAGAAGTGATCCAGCAAGCATTGATGCAGTTCAATCAATTTGTCGTTGGACAAGCCCTAAAACAGCAAGAGCTATACGGAAATATGCTGGCTACAGCTCAAGCAGTTCCCGGAGAATTCGAGTGGATGAACTTCGTTTCTCGAAACGGCAATGTGTTGATTGACCCCAATGGTCCAGACCGTACATTAGAAAGTATTAACTTTCCGAACCAAGACCATAAGAGCACTCAACCATTGATCGAAGGGACCTTGGAGCGGAAGTCGAGAAACAAACTCAGTATGTCAGGATATTCCACCGGATATTATGTCGTCACACCATCGAAGTTTTTGCACGAGTTCAAGAGTAATGACAACCTGAGCAAAGACCCAACCCCGGAACTCTCCATCTATCTCCCAGATGCCGTAATCGGAGCCACCAATGGCGAGAAATTCAATGTGAAGGGCAAAGATGTAAGCGGTGGTATTGGAAGTAAGCTTTCAGGGTCCTCGGAAATCGCTTTCAAGGCACATTCTCCATCGGATGCTCAAAAGTGGCACGAAATCATCAAATCCGCAGCCTCGTTCAGCGGTAACTCTGCAGCTTTGGTCCATACCAATAGCATGGCATCTACTTTGGGAAGCACGCCAGTTTCTCCTATGAGTCCTGTGGATAAGAAGACTCCATTGCAAACCCAGGGAATAATTGGTGGGGAGACTGTTGCTTCTCCGGTATCTGCTACACATGTCAGCCCTGTTGACCAAAAGGCTAACCCTCCTGTTGAGAAGTCCTAGAGGTATGGTATTTGGGTTTGAATGGGGATTTTGAGCATAATTTTTTTAACGCGTTGATTGAGCGGTACTTCGCAATGTTTATACCAGTCACGAATTGAACGAATGAACTTTTAGAGACGTTAGTTGTGAATAACGAGCGAAATTATATACCATGCTTTAGATGAATTGATAAATCTCCTTCGAAGGTGAAGTATGTATCGTTTGTTTTGTTCCGATAACATGGAACGAAAAATCGAATTTAAAAGTAAGATACTAATTTTCCATCGTTTGTGTAACGCAATTATGCGAATGATTATTGATTAAGCTGTACGGACTTGTAAAAGAGTCTTAGCGAATAAGCTGGTAAACCGTCAGCCAGTGAAGAACTCAGTATGCCAATAAGCTAGTAAGTACAAACAAGCCACGAGTAAGTGAGTAAGTCACAGGTACGCAAGAATTTGGCAGCTTACTCGCAGCTTACCTGGAAAGAGTTAGACAACAAGAATATCAATCTTGTATTCCTAACTAAACCATCGAGTAATTTACTATCCCAGATGTTTTTCGAGAGCTACACTGAACGAGGGCACGTTCTCTGCTAACATTGACGGTTTAAATAACGTTTCTTATTTCAGGATTTATTTTTCGACAATAATGGTATGGGGTCCTCCCGCCGCAGTCAAAACCACACCATCGCCCACAATCTTCGCTTCCATCTCTCCCGACACGTTCTTCCCATCAACCTTGATACTTGGGAATTCTCCCTTGGTCAAGCAAGGTAGGACGAGAGTGCCAGTAGTTCCTTCCGGGACATTAAATCCCAAAGTATATCCCCCCTCCTTAACCTCCCAGCTAGCTTGGAACTTCCCCAACTTCGTCACGAAACCACCTTCAACCGTTTTGAGATCTCCAAATTGGGGTGCAAGTCTCCAAGTCTTGCCCACGGGACTAGTGACACTAAGACCCAGCACAAATTCCGTCAACGCACTCGTTGGTCCTGAACTCCATCCATGGGCATGAGAGATGTAGCTCGGGTCATTGGCGTATCCCCTCGTATCTCTATATCCGAAAGATCCATCTGTTAGATAGCCCTCGATAACTGTACTTTCTGTGCCATTGGGATTATTGAGATACCATCCCCAGCCAGTTCTGATAAGTTCAAGTGCTCGATCGGTTTGACCGATCGTGAAGTGGCCTTGGATTTCAAAACTCGATATGAAAGGGGAGATATTCCGAGGGAGTTCTGGTGTTTCGGCACCGATTGGTGTCCAGTTTTTAAGGAGATTGGTAGATATGGTTTCTGCTTTTGAAGGGGTATCGACGACGGAGAAGAGGAGAGCCATGCTGTTTGCATCTTGGGGGTGGAGTGTGGTGGCTGTTGCGTTGTCTCTGAATGAGCCGTATGGAGTATCAAAACAATATTTGTTGATTGCTATTTTCAGCGAGGCGGCGCGGGATCTCCAAGTGTCGCTGAGACCTGTAGTGTCGCCCATCCATGATGAAAGGTCGGCCCCGGTAAGCAGTGTTCTGTACAATCTATAAAATGTTAGGAAATCCAAGTTTCAAACAAATTACACGAAGATTTCTTACATCATGTTGGCTTGGCTGTTGTTATAGCCAGTTTGCCATCGTGCCCAATCTCGGAGGCCAGTGACGTTCAAGAGACCAACCGAATCGACTTTTCCGTATATGAAGTTCATTGCTTTGAGATACTTATCCCATTTTTGCTGGAGCCAAGCTGTATCGTTGGTGTAAAGGACGTAATTGTAAGTACCGATCATTGTCCACACTGCATCGAGTTAGTTAAAAAGCTAACATTGCATTATTCGAGGTAGTTTAAAAGAATTAGAAGAATCATTTCTTGGTTCTTCTAAACGCTCCCAAATCTTTTTTTACGGTTTCCCCAAAACTACTAGAGCAATGAAAATATTGTTATTCTAACACCTGCCTGTCACTTACTGTGGTATGTATCCGAGCCTAACTGTAATAATGGCGGACCCGCTTCAGGGAATGATCCATCCGTTGGATTCTATGAATTTCTTAGTTTTCATCCTTTCTAGGACCCCGGAAGACAAACCTGATAATCGTACATAACCTGCAGCGCATTCCTAACAGAATCAAGCTCCCCGGTACTCACATGCACGGAGGGAACAGCAATTCCCATGTCTCCAGGCCAAACAGCCCTATCTCTTTTCGCACCATCCATAATGACAGTATCACCCGGACCAAGAGTTGCATTGTTTGCCCATCCTGTCGTCAGCATAGGTACCCACCTTCCAGTGTTTGCAGGAGCTGAATTCGTCTGCAGTGTGTATGCTCCACTGTACCAGATTTTGTTCAAAAGTTCATCATTGCTGTGGAAATATCCTTGGTAAGCTCGCAAATTGGACCATGTTGGCTGGAAACCGATTTCGAGTTTGATCTCCGTGATATCGACGGTCGTGTTTCCACTAGTGAGTAAAAAGATTGTCAAGTATCGGAATCCACCTCGAAGGCTGACATCTGGCATGACATAACTTCCGGAACCTGCGCTGGGGAAATTTGAATATAATGCGCCATCTGGTCCTTTGTGTTGTCCATTAGAAGCATCTGAAAATTCGCCAATCCAGTTCTTTGCTTCCGTGAATGCGAGACCAACAGATCCCGCTCCATCAGATGTATAGTTCAGCGTGACTAGTCCTCCAACTTCGATGCCAAAGTCGAAGACCAATTGAGAGCCATTTCCTTGAAGCTTTGCTGGACCTGGATATGAGGAGAGTATGTTTCCTGTCTGACGAGATAATATTGATTTGGGAGAAACGATACGTGATGCTGGCGCGTAGATATTCTTTTCCCAGGGACCAGGAAATGCAGTGTCGGATGGACCACTACATACAGTATTCTTCCAACATGATTGCGCCAACGAAAGAGTCAAGAATGAGATGAAGGTTAAAATTATAGCATACGCATTTGAGGTAGCCATGATTGTCAAGGAAAGTGGGTAGAGTAACTGGAGGTACAAACGGTCCCAATTCTAGGATATATACAATAAGAGATTGCATTCACCATTTGCATATCACTGCCTAGGTAGAACTTTCTAACCCAAAGTATGCCAGTGCCATGTCGGTGGGAACTCTACCGATGAAGATAATTTTCCGTCTCGGATGAAGTAACCGACTACCATAGCCTTGGGACGGAACCTGGTAGATAGTACTCGAGTAACAAGAAGTGATTTCAATAGACCAAATAAAACCTTACCGGATCTTCTTAGAACGTGACGAGAAGATGACAAAGAAGAGGGGTATTGGGTACCTGGATACCTGTGTGAGAAATATGCTTGTCATCAATGTCCCCGGATTTTATACTCAACTTCCCCGCACTTGAGCCCCGCGTCATCTGTTTTGTGCGAAAAGAAGAATCTATAAGAGCGGGAAGGGTTAACACTCGGATCTCTGTACTTGTTGGAAGACTTGAGAATTTTCACACATACAAAAGATGTCCAGCACAACAGTCACCAATTTTCGCATACCGATTCCTAGTGATGTGGGAATGTGGAGCCGGCAGGGACAGCACAACCTGGTGGGATTGAGCTCGCGCCTGTCACTTTTTCAGCCTGGAAACTTCCTTCCTTTTCGACAACCCCTTCCTTTCATCTGGCAAAAGACGAGTGTCAATTTTTGGCATTTGACTGACAGTCGGCGAGCCCATATTACATATTTATATATAAATCTTTATATATATTGACTGCCACCTTGTCGTTCATGTTGGATTCTTCATCATGTCGAGTCAGTTCCCAGCTTTAGTTACAGGCTAAATCGACCAAAGGGGCTTAGAGCGCGTAAGCGGAGGCAAAATAAGCGTTGGTGGCAACCAAGGGGGGTAGAAGGAAGGAATTAAGGTTGGCTCTTTTTGGTGTGGTGTTGGTCCTTTGGGGAGCCTTGGTTGCTTTGCCGCTTAAAGAAAGAAATTGGATTGCCGATTTATGTTTTCTTCAAGATCATTTGGGAGACTGGACTGGAAGGGGATGTCTTTGAAGTACGGAAGCGAGCACCGAGGCACGTGTGCTACCTATTTTTAGGAGGAACCCAATCTCGGAGTTATGGAAGCTGGGAGGGACGAGCCTGCATGTGGATGATGTGGTCCAGAGGGAAAAGGGGGAGGATGCGAAGGCTTTTCGCATACTGAATGGCATATGAGTCTGTGAGTGATCTTGCCGAAAAGAGCATGTCAGATAATAATAGGGGCAGTGAGCAGTCCATGCAATGTAACTCGACGACTGCAAGCCATATATATATAGTCAAAGCCACCAGCTCGTCATATATTGCAAATAAGCACCTTGTTGCCCATTTACCAAGTATTGTTTGCATACATATGTAATGTTAAACAAGCAATACGTGTGCCTAGGTAAAGACAGGGGAGCTAGAATCTGACAGCGGCTCCCTACTTTGTATCGTTTTTGTAGAAACTATAAAGCGGCAAAGACAATGTGAGAGACCTACAAGCGCTACAAGTGTGTGAAAAACAGTTCTGCGGGAGAGCTTTGCTTACACCTGCCGCACTTGCACTCAGCGGAGTAATTCTCTCTTTGCCTGAATGTTATTTTTTATATATAGAGAATTTGAGTAATTCTGAAGCTTCACAAAAGTGTCTGTGGACAGGATTCACAGCTTTGCATAGAAGCATTGCTCTAGAACCTGACCCCATGTTACAACTCCACTTGTAAAACCATTCGCCGCCACGCCGCTTTACCAATCGGCTCCTGACCAACCTCAACCACTCTCCGATTCCCTTTGAACAACTCCAGCCTTTCGCGTCAACTACCCGCTCCTGCGATGACGATATTTCGTAATTCTTAACCGTCCTCCTCGACATTATTACTCAACGGCTCCAAATACGTTTCAACACCCTTACCACACCCTTCCCGATGAGCAGCAAATCGCAGAAGTTCTTTGAGTGGTGTTAGTTGCGAAGCAAGCCAGGCAAGGCAAGGGGAAACATTCCTTGGGATCGCTGCCCAGATGAAGGTATGTACCCTTTCTGCAGCACCAGCACCCCTCAGGCGCCTTGGTACGCCTGTGAATCAACACCTCCTCTTCACGACCATCCGGCTAGGCCGAACGACGGCGAGCTCGCCCTGTTGTACCGCGTTCCACGACTCGAGACATCAGATCTTGAAATCCCAATACCGCTTTGCATGTTGTCGCTGACCCTTTGGCTCCTCGGCAGACTTCTTCAAGACCGAGAGAAATTGGTGGGAGCTTTGCCAGCAGGCGCGGGCATGGTCCTCAACTCTCCATCAGTGATACCAATCACCACGTCACCGAGGCAAGCTCTTCCATACTTGGACACCACAAAGGGAGGATCTAATGATCGATAGGCTATCGGAGATATGTATGGCGACGATGACTACACGAAATCAGACAGACCGTTGAGCTTTGCTCCCGGGCCCTCCCCTCTAAACGATACCATTGACGACGGCACCTCCTACATTGAATCGAAGGGTTCGCGGACGCGACCGTCAGTCAGCACCAACGGAAACACAAGCAAGAAACCGCACACATCACCAGGCATGATTCAAAGCCCCAGAAGCAGCTCTTTCGACAAGGGGCCACTGTCACCCTCCTTATCACTTCGAGATCATACCGATGCTGCCAATGCGCAGTTCCCTCTCGATGACATTGACTACGAATCGAATCCAGCTGCAGTCGCGCAAGAGCTTAGCAACCTACAGGCCTTGCGCCGCATGTCGATGGACGTAGGAAATACCAGCGACCCCGATTTGCCGTCTTTTCAAGGAGTGTCGTTAATGCCTTCAGTGGCTCCTACAGGTGACGATAATGAAGATGATCCGTCGAGACTATTTTGGGTACCGGCTAGAGTACACCCTGAGCTGGCACCTATGGAGTTCAAGACTTTCCTGGAAAACCGAGTACAATCTATAAAGCGGAGGTCTGGCGACCAAGCATCCCTCTCACCAGACGGCGTGGAAAGGAATGGTTCAGCGAGTAGCCTGAGAAGGAAAAAGTCTATGCTATCGCGGCAGATCGACAATGACGGCGGTCGAGGGGCGGTGGGGTACAAGGATGGAGCAGAAGAACTTGAGAGGCAGAAATCTCTGTCTTCAGACCATTCACGAGATATAAAAATTGCCGATCTGAAAGAGCTAGATGCATTGGTTAGAGACCCCTCGAAAGCGATGCAAAAGTTGAGTCTCGATACGGGAAGGGAAGGGTCTGCGATGGAGGAGGACATGCCAATTCTGCCACAGGCACCGGGGATAGGTCTAAGACGATCCACGAGAACAACATATAGAAGGGGGAGTCTGAGAAAGGAAGGCAGAGTCCCATTTTCAAAGAGAGCTGGGTCTATACGAGCAGATACCGATACTGAGGAATCCCCAATTTCCTCGCCTATAGATGGACGTCCGGGCTTTGGCTATCCGCTAACGAAAGTGCAATCGGAGCCGACACCAACTGAAAATTTCTCGAGACCAAATCGTGGAGCACGACGTTTACAGAACCTACCGCAAAGCAACCCAGCTGGTGAGTCCCAGCACTCACCAGAGGAAGTATCACCCGAGGCCCAGAGACAAGACTTCCGACAACCCCAGCCGGGCCAGCTTCCAAGAAGTAACACAGCTCGAAGTGAGGCACCTGTGCCTCGAATTGTTGAAACCCCACCACCACCGGAGGAAAATATAGAAACAACGCCCAAATCAAGCGTCCCATTCCCAGAGCGATCTTCTTCACAAAAGGCCGCCCAACTGATACAGAAGATCCCCGAACCTCCAGCGAAATCTAGCAGGCGCCCCACGATAGATAGACCACAGCCAGCCGCCAAAGCTACGCCTACCCAGACGCTGAACGACATGGCACAGCATCCTTCACCGCTCCCTGGAAGTAGTGCCAGGACCGATAGCCTGACCTTTATACCAACTGTCGAAGAAAAGAAATCTGATAAGAAATCCAAGAAAGACAAGGACGATTCGGAGTCTGGATCTAGAAAGACGAGTTGGGGCTGGTTCAAGGGTAGTGATGGAGATAAGAAAGACAAGAAAAAGGACGATGATCACAAGAAATCAAAAGCCAAAGCCGCAGTTGATAAATCTCACGACACAGCTCGCCTGGACGTCTTACAATCTACCATGGATACGGGTTCTGGAAGGGGTCGTGAAAGTTTAATTATGGACCGTGATAGCATGGACAACAAATTGCAAGATGAGAGAAAGAAGGAGAGTAGTCGTAAATCTGGCAGTGAGAACAAGAAGGAGAAGGATGGGCTATTCTCATCATTCTTTGGTGGAAAAAAGAAGAGCGACAGGGACTCTGGTGGCAAGAAGGCCAGTTCCCTGAGAGCGCTCTCGCCCGATCCCCCGCATCGTCAACTTAAGCCCGACATTGACTACAGCTGGACCAGATTTTCGATTCTCGAAGAGAGAGCCATTTATCGCATGGCTCATATCAAATTAGCAAATCCCCGGAGAGCGTTGTACAGTCAGGTTCTCCTCAGTAATTTCATGTACTCGTACTTGGCCAAGGTTCAACAAATGCATCCAACCATGAACATTCCTCAGTCGGCTCTTCAGAAGAAGCAGGAAGCAGAGCGGCAACGGAAAGAGCAAGAAGCGCAAGCACGAGCGAATGGCGAAGAACAGTACCGATACGATTACCACCAAGTAAGTCTTCTAACTCCTCCAAAATTAGTTGAATGATGTTAATCGTATTTCCAGGGCATCGCTCAATATGCTGAACCAGCAGCGCAAAATCCACCTAATGAAGGTGGCGTGGAGTACGTCGATGATTCGCAGATTTACGACTACGACCACCACGACGATGATTCAAACCGACCCCAATCCCGAGCTTCACAGCACGATACGGAAAACGGCCATGGTGATCAATCTCAATCTAATCGTCAAGGAAAGGAGTATTATCCTTACGGTCAATCTGGTCAGTCCGTTGGGAATCGCCAACAAGGAGACGATGACGACGACGACGAGATGTGGTGATTTCTGATCGGTATCATACAACCGAATTTGCAGCTTGTTCTTATGCATTGTGTGATGGAGTTACCGGCGCTTTTCTATGGGAGGGAATGGATCCCGTGGCTCTGGGTTTGGGTGGTTTTCCCAGGGAGTACATTTTATTTTTGGAAGCATAGCGTCTGGTGGTCTTGCCTTTGTTCCTCTGCATGATTGGGTTCCTAGGTTTTGAGGGGACTTACTTTTGTAATGTGCAACTGCGATTGAGAGCATTGGGGATATTTATATGTAACATAGAAATCTCTGGCACTTGGTGCTTGCCGAAAGGCATTTCTCAGGGTTGGAATGAAAGACGATGAATATTCTTTTGGCTCCAAGATGCATATTTTGGGTTCTTGGGAGTTGGGAGGGATTAATGGTCGAACACCAGTTGAAATGTACCTAAATACCTGTTCAAGTCTCAAGTCATTTGAGTCGAAGATCCGTTTCTCATTGTTCATACCGCAAAACTAGTGAAAATTCTATACAATTGAAACCAAACTCACGTCGACGACTAGCTCCCAGAGTAAAAGTACTCAGATATTTATGATGGAAGCCTGATTTGAGGGTGTGACACGCAAGAGGGGTGACGTTTTCTGGGGGCTTTGATTAGCGAGCGGCTACTGTACACCTCAGACGTCCCGCTACAGAAACAATGACCTCAAAGCCTCAGCCGGCCCGTGGTAGCTTCGCCTCAGCCTATCCAGCGAACCTCTACTTGAAGACACTAAGGCTGATTCACTACCCAACACATTATTCACCCACAGGACCTTTTTTCGCGATCTGTCTGTGTTTCTGCCAGCTCTATAAAGTCGCCACATTCACACAAATTCGAGGGATCATACGCCTCCTGCGAGCTCGATTTACCTCCCGTCCTTTTCCCCGCAGTGGGCTTCCGATACCTCGAACAGAGTAAATATCCAGCAAAGATGTTCCGCGCACAGCAGAACGCGTTTGACGATGTCGTTGGTAAGTCAGGATGGGCATGAGGCTTTAGGGCATCTGCGAAGAATGGGCAATGAGACTAACGGGCCCTTACAGCTAAGGCAACCGACGAGAATCTCACCTCGGAGAACTGGGAGTATATTATGGATGTCTGCGACAAGGTTACTACAGAAGACAGTGGTGCGAAGGATGCTGTGGCGACGATGATAAAGCGGTTGGCGCATAGAAATGCAAATGTGCAGCTATATACCCTCGAGGTCAGATATTCTTACAGGCAACCAACTACTGTTACTAATGTTTGCTACAGCTTGCCAATGCCCTTAGCCAAAACTGTGGTCCCAAGATGCACCGGGAACTTGCCTCGAGAGCATTTACAGACGCCCTTCTTCGATTAGCCAACGACCGTAACAGTCACCAACAGGTGAAAGCAAAGATCCTCGAGAGAATGGCTGAATGGGCGGAAATGTTTAAGGACCCGGATCTTGGCATCATGAGAGATCAGTACCAGCGACTCAAGAGCCAGAACCCAAATCTACACCCTCCTTCGGCCCCCTCGAAAAGTCGACTTACAGATGTGGATCGCCAAAAAGAGGAGGAAGAGTTACAAATGGCGTTGAAGTTATCAATCCAAGACAAGGCTACACAGGCGCAGGCAAAGTCGGCACAACCTTCGAATGTTATTCCTGGTCCATCTGCACAGCCTGCTGCACAAGCTAGTACAGTTCCTTCCGGGACAACTGCTGCAACGGTATCCCGCGTTCGGGCGCTTTTCGATTTCCAGGCTAGCGAACCCGAAGAGTTGAGCTTTCGAAAGGGAGATATCATTGCAGTTCTCGAATCTGTATTCAAGGATTGGTGGAAGGGTTTCTTGAGGGGCCAAACCGGAATTTTTCCTCTAAATTATGTGGAGAAACTGGCAGACCCTACACCAGAAGAATTACAGAGAGAGGCGCAGATGGAACAAGAGGTCTTTGCGGAGATAAAAAATGTCGAGAAGCTTCTTACTTTGTTAAGCACGTCGACCTCGGATCTCAATGTTCGAGATAACGAGGAAATTACAGTACGATCTGCCAGGTTCTGTTTCATTATCTTGCTAACATATGTACTAGAAATTGTATCATTCGACATTAGCTATTCGTCCAAAGCTCATCGAGCTTATTGGAAAATATTCTCAGAGAAAAGGTAGCTCGCCACATAGATACCCAAAATATATGCACTGCTAACACGTATCAGATGATTTTACACAACTCAACGAAAGATTTATCAAGTCTTGTCGAGATTATGAGAATCTGTTGGATGCTTCTATGACACAAGCTCAACCCAGCTACCAATACGGGCGTCAACCTGGATATGGTGGAGGATATCCACCTCAGTCCGCTCCATCTCAACAAGACCCCCAAAGATACTATACGCCAAATCCTCAAGGTAAAAATCACGTCCTATAGATATTTAAAGTGGAACACTAATAAATTGGTAGAGCACCCTTATCCTCAACAACCATCCTCCCCACAAGGCTATGCGCCAAAACCCCAGACTGGCACTCCAGCTCCTTTCTATGTAGTGACTCAACAACAACGACAGCAGCAGCAACAACAACAACAGCAACAGCAAGCTCCTTCTGAACCCCATCAACAACAACAATATCCACCGCGCGATGCGACCCCTAGAATTCCTTCCGCTAGCAAGCCCGCTCCACTACAGACTTCTTCTCCACCCCCGAACCAATACCCTCCACATCAAACCCAACCTAGTGTTCGACCTCTGAGCACCTATTCCAATAATCCACAAGAACTTGCCACTTCTGCTTATGACTCCCCGGTGAACACGCAATACAGTGCATCGGTTTATTCAACGGACGATCCGTATTCCGCTAACGCACCACCTGCCAGCCAACAACCTACAACTCAACATTATACTACTTATGGCGCGCCCCCTCAAGCCCAATCGCACCAACAGCAACCTAGTTACGCGCCTCCGGAACCACCACAGTCGTCCCATGTGCCACCCACTTCATCCAACGCAGGATACCCAACTATTGGTCAACCATACGACTCAAGACAAGCATTACCTAGTCAAGGAGCTCCTCCGCCTGGTGGTCAATATAAGGCCTATCAGCGACCTGGAACAACAGAAGGTGCGGCCCCATCGGCGCCAAGTGCACCTCCAGGTGGACCAGATGCTTTTTATAAACAGAGTGCTGCATATTAATTAAGGGGTTAATTGGAGGAATGTACGATTGAGAAATTTATGATTTTGGCGAGCTTTGCTAGGCATAGGAAATGGGAGGAATTATTAGTATGTGCATACACCAACCTCGCTCGTGAATAATGAAATTCTTTCAAAAGCAAAAAGTATTTCCATTGCCTGCTTTTTTCTATGGTACCATCACCAAGGAAATAATATTCTGCAGTGCGGTCCTTCGTGCCCTTCTCGTTTCCCACAAAACTTGCGCCAGTGCCATCTGCAGTACCCGCAGCACCTTGGGAATACATCATCAACCACTTGCAATGTTCCTTCAACTTGTTGGCTTCAACCCAGTCGTCGGTTCCGAAATCAGTTCCACGATCTGCCTCAACAATGACCAGCTCGCTTGGTTCCACTGATAAGCCGGTTTCTTCCACCCCCCGAACATAGAAAACATCTGCTCGTGAGCATTTAAAGAGAACATTGAAGAGACGTTGAGCCCGCCACGAGGATAAGCTGGGGATTGGTAATTGTTCGATCCGTATTGATCCTCATTTCGAGGTACAGTGGCAAGCGAACCGACATAAGACGCAGCTGTCGGTTGGTCATGTAAATAACTTGCTTTCAATGACGGCGTTCGTCATTCCTCGTCTTCCTCACACAACAGGGCCATGGCCAGGTCCTCGTCTGATATTCGTTAGTTGTATTCTGTCATTGGGGAAATTTTGGGCAATTGAAATAAACGGTGAGAGGTTGGATTGGGTTTATGGAACTTGAATCAAAGTAAAAGTAACGTACCGTATTCCGGGAACTTCTCACCCTCTTCTGGTTCGTCGGTTTTCGATAGCCGTACCCCACCAGACGATCCAGAAGAGGAAGAAGCCCCATCGTCGTCTTCGTCTCTTGCCTTGACGGCCTTTCCCTTGCCAATGAAGACAAAATCTTCGTCTTCCTCTTCCGCGTCGTTGGTAGTGGTGGCGGCGGCGGCGGCGGGCTTGACCTCACGTGGAGGCAGGATCTGACCTCGCGTCATGGCCGAGGGGATTGAGCTGATGGAGGAAGCGGAGGCGACAGAGCGGGTTGGAGAGGAGGGAGAGGGAGTACAGGTGGTGGTGGTGGTGGAGGGGCCTGCATATTAATTTAGATTGGTGTTGTCAAGATTCGATCTGAGAGGAGTACTCACGGTCAGTTTTGCGATACATGTCCCCTACATGCTCTAGGAATTGGGAGGTGGTGGAGGTGCTAGAACTTGTCAGTTAAGGTGTTTGACTACCAGATAGATCTGGTACTTACTCCTTTCCAGGCATGGTGGCTTGGTGATGGTGGTGCAAGATGTGCAAGATCGATTAGTCGAAAGTTGGTGTGAGGTGTTGTGGAGTTGCAGATCGGACGCGACGGTGAATGGCAGAGCCTGGGGAATTAAATGAGTTGCGCATGTGGTGGTAAGTGCGCGCCGAATGCCGTTGTGAGGTTTGCAAATGAGAGGTGTTGTGAGGAGTGTCAAAGGAGAATCTCGCTTAAAAGGGAGGCAGGTTCATTGGTGCATGGATGAGGACATTTGAGGCACAAGCCAACGCTAGGGAGCGACTCAAAATACTTTCTCTTTGTTAGCAATTTCTAAGTTTTCTAACAGCCTTGACTATACTACTAGAATTCACTACTAAAGAGTAGAGTTCTCGTTTTCAATAGAAGTTATTCACTCACTTGTTGATGAATCTTATTCTTTCTTAACTGTTTTTGATAATCTAAATAGCTAGAAAAATTAATATAAATCAATGAATTTACTTCAAGGCTTTCTAATTTAAAACAGTATAGCAAAGTTTAATCTAGTAACTTTGTCTTTTGGGTTATTTCTTTCAAAAGCTTAGAGAAAGAGAAATAGTGAAATGAATATAAGACGAACATTGAAACCAAAAAATTAAGACTTATACTTATAAGCTAGAATAACAAAATTTAGTTTTCTAATCGTTTAGAGAAATAGAAAGCAGTAGAGAACTATTAGATTATTATGGCTTAGTAATTAAAATTTATTCAAATATATTACTATAGATAAATCAACCCCTGAAAAGAAAGGAATAAACTTTGAATTACTTATTTATTAGATAGGAAATAATTTTAAACTACAGTTTTAAGTAGATAAAGAAAAAGGTTATAATCTTTCTTCTTATCTAAGATTAAAGCTTAGGAGATAAAGAACAAGTAAAACTACTATAGTAAGTTATAAGTTAAGCTTCTCTTTTAATAATATTTTATAAACTATACGTTTTTAGAAATTTTCTTTTTTCCTAGATACTCTTTCTCTCTTTACTTAATAACGACGTATATTATTATATTCTTAAGAATAGCTAATAAGAGCTCTATACTATCTTTCTTACTCTATAAACTTTTTAGAAAGAAAATAGAGACTTTTTTATATATCTAAATTTTTATAAGGTCTTAGTAGAACTTTAAAGAGATATAAAAAAGTTTTTCATAAATAGAAATTTCTTATAAAAAGAGAGTTTTCTAAGAATTAACTATTAAGTTTATTCTTATTATACTTACTTAGATATAGTAATAAATAAAGAGGAGGTATAAGAAGCTATAGCAGTTCTTTCTAGCTAGGTCTTATTATATCTTAAAGAGTACTTTAATTTTCTATTTTCTAAAATAAATAAGAAAGAAACCTAGGAAGAAAAACGCATAGTTTAGAAAATATCGTTAAAAGAGAAGCTTAACTCGTAACTTACTATAGTTTATAATAAATTAAGAAAAGTAAGAGAAAATTACAACCAGTTTTAGAGATTAGTTCTGAAATAGTAGTTCTATTACGTGAAACGCTAGTACCACTCTAGTAGTCTATTTAGCTATATCTTAGAACAACCCTAGTACTCTAGACTTTCCTAGCAACCACTCTTTTATTAAGTAATTATAGTACCTCTATATCCACCACCACTATATACAAACAAACACGTGGTATTACGCTATTCAGAATGCCTTCTACTATAGTTTTTTCGTCTATTTTTTAATATTTTCCTAATACTGCCTCGCTATGAATTTGACTCTCTAGAGAGGCTTCTAGTAGGCTAAAAGACGGCTATTTAGAGCGTGTACTCGAAGCTAGCTAACTAGCAAATACAATTTTTTTCCAGAATATTCCTAAACACGTGTATATAGCGAAAGATAATAAAAGTAAACAAAAACACGCTATTTAGTTTAAAACTCAAATGGCTTTATTAGTAGATAAGGGAAACCAAGCCAAAGCCTAACTGCGAAGACCTTTATAAAGATACTTTTCAATTAAAGTATAGAGCTAAGCTAATAAAAAACAAATATCACGAAAATTGCTGATAATGTTGAAATACAGTCAATTTGCCCACTGTTCTATTTCCAGTTGCCCTCAGAAGAGTGTGTCCATTTCTCTGCCTCTGAGAATCCATCACTGCCCAACCTGGATCCCCGGTATTTCGCAATAATTCTGTTCTATTTTAGCTTTGTTTTCGGGAACTAAGTTTCCGGGAATGCGATCTTTGAGATAGAAGAATACCTTACGTTCAGTCTTGTCCGTTGCTTCCACGTCCACAGAAATTGGCGTCCCTTTCTTGAAAGCCGTAGAAAATACTGCGATCTGGTACCGCGTCATCGCCTGCAGTATACTGGGTACACAAGGCTGTAATTTTGTTAGAAGCATCTTGCCGCTCGCTGGCATAACAGTTGTTGGTGCCGCCGGCATAGTTGCAGACATATACCACGACATTACCAGAGATGGCATACTTGTCGCGACCATTTTCAGATGAAGGGAGCGTGTTGCCATTTCCACACTGCGGGCCGATGTTACTATTGGCCCTATCCGTGTCAAGGTTGACGTTGGCGCAATAGATGCTGTTTGGCCCTGAAAAGTAATTACTTGAGACCCTATCGACAGATTTCTCTCCACATACCAGTGAGATCCTGGAAACTGCGTGAAAACTTGGCACTGCTCGGCTTGCTCACTAAGGGTGTAACATCGGGGCTGGTTGGAACATATTTTGCTTCTGTGAGATTTGTAAAGAAGGTGTGGATGTATTCTCCGGACTCACTGAGAACTACTTGGTAGACGCCGTTGCCGAAGTGCTCAGGAACTGTCCTGCTGTAACTCGTTAAGAAAGGTTTAGAATAATAAATAAATAAAAAACTTTCTAGTTCTTTTAACTCTTCTTAGAAAATAAAGTTACTTCTCTAAGATACTTTTAAATAATAGTTATATCTCTAGAGACTTATAATAAGATATAATCTTTATATTATTAAAGACACTTTTAAATTACTTTAGTACTTATAAATTATAAGTAAAACTCTTATACTTCTACTAAGATAGAAAATTAACTTAGTATAAAATAATTACTCTCTTCTATCTCTTATCTTATAGCCTTACTTATTCATCTTAGAATCTGATCTATATATCTTATGATTATACTTGTCTATCTTATTATTATCTAGAAGTGTTTAAGTTATAAACAATAGTAACTGTACTAATACGCGACGTACTTAGAAGTCGAGACTTCTATAGTAAAACTAGTACGTGTTCAACTCTAAGAGTACCCGGACTTTGAATTCTAGTTACGTAGGGCGGGACAAATAGAAGCTTAGGCTCTATAATCCAGATACGGAGGTTGGAATGAAGAATTCATAAGAAGTCATAAGAAGCTTTCAGAAAACCACAAGAAACCATAGGAAAATATGAGAACACAATGTGAAGCTATGAAGCGCTATGAAAGGTTATGAGAAGTAAATCACGATCCAAAAATGCAAAACTAATTTTTACATTCTTTATTCATTACTTTAAACATATTGTGTCTATGCTGTGCTTTGATACATCACGATTAGAAGGGAGAACCCTTCACCGCCCGCTAAAACGCTAGAAGTAAAAACAAAAGAGTAGAGTACAATTTACACAACCCCAGCAAAGAATGCAAACTCCAATCTTCATACTAGAAATGTATCCCATCCCCATTCAAAAATAAGGGTGCCCACCAACGCACGAATCCACAGTCCACAAAAAACGCCTTGGTATCAGCCAAATTCTGATTGACAATGCTGTATGTCGTCCACTCAATGACCGGTGCCAAGCAAGAGCCTTCTATTCTTCTTCACCAAAGCCTGAAACTTCTTCTCAAGGCTCTCCACTTCCTTTCGCGCAGCTTGCATCGCAGTCTCCGCCTCCGACAAACTAAGCAATGAAACATTTCCAAGTGGCCGTCCGCTATCACCATCTCTTCCGACCGCGAATCGAGCAGTCATTCCCTCCAAACCCGTCGCCAAAATTCCTTCTTGTGAACCACCGTCTCCGTGACTGCTGCTTGCGCGAGGGCCGGCAGGATCGTTGCCCCATGATGGGTAGCTGAGAGGGTCCGATGATCGAAGCATCTCCGCGTCGAGAGCATTGGCATTGAGCGCCTTCTCCAATTGTGAGTTTGTCGAGAGGGATGGGAGGACGTATTGGTTGATATAGCTGAGGGCTTCGTCGCGTTGGATCTTGCTGACGGGGTCGAGGGTAGAGCCGCTGCCCTTTGGTTGGGGGAAAAACGAAGGAGGACCATTGGGCACGGCGCGTCCTCCAATGAGGGTAAATCCGTTGCTGGCATGGTGTTTGTTTGAGACGAATGCAGCAGGGCCGAATTCTTTTGCCAAACTTTCTTGAAGCTCGAGATATCGTTGTTCCTCAACGGGGGTTAGGTATCTGACGTAGTCGCCGTTTGGTGTGAGCATTGTTGGATGTGGTGTTCCTTGGTTCTTGCGTACAGGTTGCCCTGCAAGGAGGGTTGCACGGTCTTCTGGCGTGATGGTGAGCTTCTGTACGCCCGCTTGTTGGTCCATCTCGATGTTTGCTGCTACTTTGGTGTTGCTGGCAAGATTCTTTAGCAGAGCCAGGTTTTGAACGTCGGGGATATCGCCAGACTGCAGCAGAGATTGGAGAATCGTGGCTGGGGTGGAAAATGCTTGTGGCTTCTTCGATTCGGTGGCCATAGTTTCGGGTTTTTCCTCCAATTCAACGACGGCTTCAACGGATGGCACAGGAGGCGGCGGTGGTGCTGCTTGGGAGCGATGCTTGCCCTTGCCTTTGCTCTTTGGTGTTGGTCGGGAAACCTCAACCTCGGGCTCGACGGGCATATTTTTTTGGCTTGATTGAGTCCATGTGTCCTTTGACGAAGTCTCTTCAGTTATAGATTCATTACCCGGTCCGGGCGACGGTGGCCTGCTGGCAGCAGGCGTTGAGCCACCAGCAGCACTGTGTATGTGCTTTTCCTTCTGCTGCTTTCTCTTTCGACCCATAATTGGAGCAATCTCCTCGGGTTCAACTTTGGAAGCAGCTAGAGCAGCGGCAGCTTCCATCTCGGACTTTTCCTTTTCCTTTTGGCGTTGCTTTTTCAGCTTGCTCTTGGTGGTCATTCTTACGGGTGCCGAGCCAACTTTAGATGGTGGAGGGGAACTCGCTCTCGAAAGTGAGGCAGATGTGACCGAAGCGTTATCTGAAATGGCTTCGCTAGTAGGGGTGCCAGGTCGCTCGTTTCTAGATATTGAAGCAAGGCTTGGTTGGCGAGAAGGAAAAACTGGCGGAAAGGTGGAGGTTACAGATGACGGAGTAGCACTGCCGGCGGTAGGTGTATCTGCCTTTGAAGGAACAAGTCGCAAGGTCTTTGGGGTGTTTCGAACCAAAGGTGACTGTGCCGAAAGAGCTGATGGGGTGCTTGGAGGCAAGGGAGGAAATGCTGAAGCTGCTGCTGAAGAGGAAGCCGACGAAGAGGCGACCGTGGACTTGCTTGGTGGTTCAAAGGGAGTGGTGGTCGTCTTGAGCGCTGGCTTTGAGGGAACAGAAATATTGAGAATTCCCGGCGGAGGGCGTTTCTCGCTTTTGGGAGCAGTTGGCGTTGCCACAACTGCCGATGCAGGAGTTGGTGTAGCAGGGGCAGTCTTCTTACTGCTAGCTGCTGGTGTCTTGGGGGGTTTGCTGGGCGTGACAGGAGGGGCCTTGACTCTTCCTGAGTCCAAAGCAGGAAAGTCTTCCGATTGAAGTGGTTTTGATGATTGTGATACAATAGTCTTCGATAGTCCAGTAGTTGTAGCAAGGGCTTTAACATCTTGCTTCGCAAGGGCAGACGATGTTTCTGCGACAGGTTTTGGAGTTACCTCCGGTAGTGATACATTAGATAGGGGAGTTGCGGTCCTTGGGATAAAGGAGGAACTTCTCGAAGGCGTGAAGGGTGCCGATGTAGGAACAATTCTAGAGGGAGGCTTAATTGGAGCTTCCTGTACAGAAGGTGGAGGGTGGGCATGAGGCAGCTCAAATCCAGGAGGGACAGTTGGCGTTGAAGATCGTGAACCCCCAACTTCGTACTGATCTGTAAGGCGAGGTACAAAATCATCAATCGTACTGTCTGCCACGAGAGCATCAACAGACAGCGTTGCTTCATCCAAAGAAGGAAGTCCCTGGTCATCTGCATGATCATCATTAGCAAATGATCCTCAAGAGAGAAGACAATTGGATTGGCGTAGTAGAAGAAACAGCAAAGAAAAAAAAGGAAACAAAAGAATCCACTGGCTAGGTACAAGATATCACTTCACAGGCCCATCATCGTCTTCGAACTAGAGGCTACTACTGATGGCACAGATATGTAAGAATGCTATATTGACCAGCCACAGTTTGGCGTAGGGTCGGGGACTTTTAACGTACATGAGAGCGGTCCCGGACGAAGACGATGATGGGTTTCCGATGTGACCTTTCCCTGCTAGAATGTTGACGCTCCCGAGAAAATCAAGAGATATTAAGAAGCAACAATGAGATCCCCTCATTTTCCAACCGCAAATGACGCCAGTGCATCCCAAGCATCCATTTTGGAGCTCTCCCATGCTCGCTAAAACAAATGCTGACCAGCAAGATGCAACGCCTCGACAAGCTCCCAAAAACGCCCCACGAAAGTAAAGAGGAAGAATATCTACAATAGCACACGCAGTCCTGTATAATGCCTCGCCCAATTTTACCACCGAGCGAATCCTGCGCCGCCGCCATACATCATGGGATTGTACCCACCTTGAGCCTGACCACCAAACAGTCCCTGTCCGACTCCGGCATTGCTCTGTTGCTGGTGCTGAATTCTCGCTTGCAAGATACTTGGGTCTGCAAGATCGACTAAGCCACCTCCCCCAGAAGAGGAAGTGTTAGCATGCCTGTGCTTCTTTCCCTTCTTTTTCTGCTTTTGACTGAAGTCATGGAATGCTCCAGTCGAAGGACCATAGAGCGATGCCAGGAGACCCGAAGCAGGAGCTGGAGTGGAAGAGGCAGATGGGTACTGTTGAAGAAAAGAAGGAAACATGAACTCACGCTTGCCTGCATCATGTGATGGACCACCTCCCACATTACCACGTCCTCGAATCATATCCCTAAGCATATCGTTGTTGTTTTCCTTTGAACCAAAACTTGAGCCTGCCATAGATCCACCGAAAGAATGTCCCTGTCCGAACATGCCACCAATAGGAGGAGTCCCAGTCGACTTGAGACCTGGAGGTGGTCCTTGGATGGAAGAGCCATAGAATTGGTTGCCACCTTGCGCGTGATTAGAAGGCATCATAGAGGATTGTTGAGCCATAAGCTTTGGGTTTGCCGATGGTTTGATCGATGATGATGTTGATCCGGCCTCATTTGCAAAACTGTACCTAGAGGATTGTCTATTGTGACCTTGTTGTTGGAATAGCCCGGCCCCTTGGTTGACTGGTCCTGAGATGCCTGGCGAATACTGCTCCATGAAGTTGGATGATTGGCCGTTCAATAAAAGCAACTGCTGCTGCTGTTGGGGTGTCAAGGAGCGGCCATTGATGGAGTTCAAGTTGGTTAGGTTGCTGAGATTGCGACTGAAGTTGCTAATAATTGGTCCAACTGCGCCATTGCTTGTTCTTTGAATAGGTAGTTGTGAGCTAGGTCGTCGTTGGAAATCTCGAGGAAGGTCCCGACCGCTATCCCGATCCTCTGGCTCACCACCTAGTTGCAAACTCCCGCTTTCTGGTTCCTCTTCTTCGACAGGCTCAGGGACCAACCTCAAATCCTCCTGCGATTCCTGCTCCATGCGAAGTCGGGCCTCTTCTTCTTGCTGTTTTCTAAGTCTTCTTTTTTCACCACCGTGATCGTCGAACATTGGTGGAAAAGAACTGCTTTCCTCAGCTCCATTAGGGCGTGGACACGAGAGCTGGAATGTGTTGATGGTTTTTAAGAGGGAAACTAAGATTTCGTTGCGTGGTGGGCGAGATGGTTCTGCTGGAGAGACAACATCTGGACTTGGTGGTGCAGGACTGGCAACTTCAGGCTCCGGCTCAGGTTCAGCTTGGACAGGCGCAGCAGGTTCCTCGATGACCTCTGCTGTGACAGGCATTGCTTGCGAGACTGCTGGGCTTGATGCTGCGCCGCTAGTCGCATGACTTCCTCTACGGCTCCGTTGGGGAAGACCTCGGTTTGCCCAGTTGGCGGAAGAGGGAAGTGCAGTACCGTCGCCGCTATCTGACCCGTCTTTGCTTGACTCTCGAGCCATAGGCTGTGATGCTGCCGCCACGGGTTGAGCATGTTGTAAGGGTGCTTGCATTTGTGAGGCTTGTCGTGCCGAAGATCCAGATCCTGATGCCATAGCGGGTAAGGGTCGCTGCGTATTGACACTGTTTAGTGTAGACAAATCTTGCCTCGAATAGCTACTTTCGGCTTCGCCATCTTCATGGAGGAACATGCACTGTTTGTTTGAACATGCCTCGCCCCGCAGGAATGCAGAGCAATATTTTGTGGTACCATGTTGTGCTCGTAGGGTTCGCTCACCATTTGGTGTGCCATTTACGCAGTCGATACATTTCTGGGCATCTTCTTTTCGGTGGAAGGTAACATAAACGCCGATTCCCTGTGACGTGTTGACTGGCTCGCCGTTCTTGGTTTTGCTCACGACAATCTTGTCAATGGGTCCATATTGTCCGAAGTAATCGTCTCCTCGGAGTGTTCGTAGCATTTCAGCTTCCCGTACGCCCGGGCTTAGACCAACAACGTAGACGAGATTTTTCTGAACCACGCGTAGACCTGCTAGGTGCTTTCGGTTTAGGTTCTCGACTTCTTTCTTTTGCAGCTCCTTCTGCCGCTGTTCTGCCTTCTTCTTGGCATTCTTCTGCGCATTCGCTCGAAATTGTGCTTGCCTATCATGGGATGAGCTATATGTTTTAAAGGGGGAAGAGAATGAATGGCTTACTCTTCGGGTGACACAACCTTCCATACTATTGTCTCCTCCTTGTACGGTCTTCGGCATGCGGGGCAGAGACTATTCAAATTATTCCGAATATTGTTGAAACAAAACTGGCAGACCTGTGGCAAACGGCATGTTAGCGATCATCAACGATGGGCGGAGGCATATACTCGTGTGTTGACTTACTTGGTAGCCGCAGGGACAGGGTCGAAAATTCTTGTCCGAGAGGTCGAACTCTTCCACGCAAAGGGGGCTAAAGTGCACGTTAGCAACCTGCTCCCTACATGCCAGCTTGCCAGAGCAACAGCGGAAAGCCAAGGCAACTCACCAGCATTCCTCTTCATCATCGATAAAGCTATCTTGGGGTGCCATCGTGCTTATTGGTTGTGCTCGCGACGGGGGGAGATATTCGATGCTGATGTTGATGGCAAAAAAGGTGGTGAAGGGCGCAGGAGGTCCTGGTCGGAGGCGCGTCGAAAGGATGTAGCCGAAGCCGGCAGATGAGAGGCCGAGAAGAAAAGATTATTAAAGGTGCGATGTGCGTCTTCTGATAGTTCTGGTTGTGGTTGTAGAATAACCGGAGGGAGATGATGGTGCTTCGGCTTGGAATGAGGGTTGAGCAAGCAGTTGCGAAGACTTGAGAAGGGAAGGAAATGTCCGGCGATGTGATGCCTGAGGCTTGGGAATTCTGCCTACCTAACGCGTTAGAGTTTAGCACCGAGCTAAGGACCCCGGGCCAATCAACGGGTAGGAGACAGCGATCAGTCAGCATTGAAGATGTCGGCACGGAAGTTGGGTTGGGAGCGCAGGTGAAGGTCGCAGAGCCTCAACTCAGATTCAAGTGCACATTGCAAGTCTCGATACTGCAATTGCAATTGGCGCCACCACAACAGACCCTCCGCCATGGCAATGAGGGTGTCGAACCGCCGGGCGCTGGCCTCCGCATTGAATTCCACCAAAACCTCCCTAACCCGTCGCAATGAAGCTATTCGCTGCTTCACCTCCTCCAAGGCCTCCCGCGTCGTTGTCTCTCAGGATACCCCCAATATGCGACTCGCCCAGAGAGATCCAGATCTTGCGGGAGGACTCCGTGTACCCCCAGTCAACCCCGCCGACAAGTATGCCGCAAAGGCAGACGATATGCACAAGTATGGACAATGGCTCATGGGCTGTCTGCCAAAATACATCCAGCAGTTCTCTGTGTGGAAGGATGAGCTGGTCATATACATTGCCCCCTCCGGCGTCATCCCCGTCTTTACATTCTTGAAGTGTAAGGAACCATCTTGCCATACCAACATTACATAGAGAGTTAACGAGTAGTAGACAACACCGCTGCCGAGTTCACCCAAATCTCTGATATCACCGCCGTCGACTTCCCCACCCGAGACCAGCGATTCGAGGTCGTCTACAACATGTTGAGTGTTCGTCACAACTCCCGAATTCGTGTCAAGACATACGCCGACGAAGCATCACCCGTGCCAAGTCTATGCAGCTTATACGATGGAGCCAATTGGTACGAGAGAGAGGTTTATGATCTGTTTGGTGTTTTCTTCGTTGGCCACCCAGATTTGCGACGTATCATGACCGACTATGGTTTCGATGGACATCCGTTACGGAAGGACTTCCCCTTGACGGGATACACTGAGATTAGATATGACGAGGAGAAGAAGCGTATTGTTGTGGAGCCATTGGAGTTGACCCAGGCATTCCGTAACTTTGAAGGTGGAAGTGCTGCTTGGGAGGTGCGTATTTGCTGTCCCAATGACCATAATTTCAGAGCTGACAATAGTACATAGCAAGTTGGAGCTGGTGTGGATAGAAAACCTGATACATTCAAGCTACCTACGCCAAAGCCAGAAGAAAAGAAAGAAGACCCAAAGAAATAGATTCGAGAGTGCCTTTGTACATAAATACTGTCATCATATAAGTGGTTGCGTGCGTGCGAGATCCCAGCTTCATTTCACCGTGTGCTTCGTTGTTTTCTCTGATTTATTCCTTGCCCCGTCTTGCCCAGATCATCCCATCTACATTTGAATAGCAGAAGTATACAAGTTGGTCTAGGATAACCAAATCAATCGTTCAGATAAAGAAGCTTGGGATAATCGAGAATTATCTTTTTAATTACTTTCAAATAACTCAATTATCCTAGATATTTGGTACACCACCTTTTATGGTTATTGTTCGGACGAACCATGGCATCAATCATTTCGTTGCCGCTGGGAATGTCCAATTTTCAGGAATTTTTGCTGTAATGTATGGATCATGAATATTTCTTGCGGGTTATGAACTCTTTTTTATTTTGCTTGCCGCAATCTGACATTAAAGAAAATTGCTGTTGAGTTTTGAGAGGTGTGGTTAACATTTCGGCGGATGGGGGGAAAGGGTGGGTGGTGAGTTAGTTCTCTGCTTATACTCCAGCGATATTGTTCTTACGGGATGATGGGAGGTGAGCACATTCCATCTCATCATTTTGCACAGCCGTCCCATAACCTAGTGTAGCCGTCCTATCATCTCATATGCTCGTTTTATCATCCCGTATGCTCGCCTCGATCTAAAATTCCATCGTCTCCCTCTCTCATAAATCCTAACCATGTTGGCCAAAAAGTTCGAGCGATAAAGGCAGTAGGAAATCATTTCCTTCCTTTCATTTCTACAGCACTGTATCGAGTCAATGCTTCTCTGTTGTGCCATCGGTAGAGCTAGTAGACAATCCCCTTCGATCATCGCTCTCAATTTCAGAAAACAGCAAGGTCTAGCGAATTAATCCTGCTTGCCTGTTCAAGGAGATCCAGCTCATCAATACGTACAATCATTCTATTATCTCGAATACTTGTCCCATTTTTCAACGGTAAACTTCCTTTAATTTCCTCCTACGCATATTGAATAATAAAACAGAACGAAAATATTGTTGGAATTCGAGTATTCTCCTTCTCTCTATAGCACTGTATTTACTTTCAAGTTCTCTGACGTCCGGTCGATGGAGCTGGTAAAAGTCCGCTTCATCGTCGCTCATCCCTTCCTACGCACTAAAGCAACCTAGTCTCCAGGCTTGAGAATAGCTTCCTTATTTGACTCACACTTTCTTTCTAGGCCTTCTGAGGTATTTCTGACGTTGGAATAAAATCAATTTCCCCGATTGTACTCTCATTTCCCGATCTCAACAACATTGTGCTATTTCTGACAGAAGAAATGGTCAACGAGCAATACTTTCGTTCTTAGTCTTCTTGCTAATTTAGTATCTTCAAGAGGATTTTAAAAGGGAAGACATCCCCCCCCTTTTTTCAACTCCTTTCTTCCCCAACGAACGCACAAATATCGACTACGCACTCGTTTACAACGCATTCGTCTTCGACTATCACAACACCTTCGTTTCCAACAAAACACAACCAATAACAACGGCAACCGCCCACTTTTTACACACCAACACACACGACACACTATTTTACACCAACCGCAAACATGGCAGCCTTAAGCTCCATCGGTTCTCTCTCCGAGACCATCCACCAAAACTCTCTCGCCGACCCAGACGAGGAGTCCTACCTCTCCATGCTCCGGGACACAGTAGAGACCAAAATCTGCTACCTCCGGGAGACATGTGACCCCTTCGTCTTCGAAGAGAAAGTCGACGCCGAAATGCAACGCATCATGGCTAACCAACTTGACGAGAAGACCGAAATTGGTTTCCTTAAATGGCTCGAGGGCTTGAATAAGGAAATCAAGGTCATCAAGGTCATTGCAAAGGAGTTCCGTCTTCGTTCCAAGTTGGGTTTCAAGAAAGGCAACAAGGGCTTCAAGAAGATGGATGACAAGGTGGTAAAGAATTAAGTTTGTGAGTACACTACTGAGATCATGGGGGTGAGAGTGGTGACTGATTTTTCGTTGAGACTTTCAGGACAATCACATTTATTTCGGAATTTCGAATCGCAATTTATAACAAGGGTTTTCACTTCAGGCGTTTTGGTGTCTTTGGAGATCACTCATTTCGGCATTTCGGATTACATCACCAGTCTTTACCTCAGGCAATTGGCGTTCATTTCATCAATCAACCAGTTCGAATACACGACAAATCGGCAACAACTCGACATCTCGGTCAAGGTTAAGGCAACAGTAGGGTGCTTAGTATCACCCAATGGCTCCGTAAGTTTCACTTGAAATTTTAATCTTTTCATCTTCTCTAACATCGTTACAGAACATGACATATCGGAGTCTCACGATGAAGTGTCCTTTTGCTTTTCGGAATATCGTCATCACATATCTAGTACCTAGGTTACATCACCACGATATCGACACACCACACAACAAATCGGCAACGACTCAATTTTTGGATTAAGGTTAAGGCGGCGTAGGGTGCTTATTATCACCAAATAGCTTTGTAAGTTCTCTTTTGGTCTTCGACTTTATTGATTTCTAACCTCGAAATTACAGATTTTGAAGTCTCGCGAGGCGCACAACATTTTCACCCAAACGGACTTCTCGGTTAAGGCAACTCCCTAATTTTCTGTTAAATACCCTAGCTTTTACTTAACATACATTCTTTATATGTTTTCGCTTAATAGTAGGGTGCTTACTACCACCAAGATGCTTCGTAAGTTCTTCTCAACCTTTTCCTTTAATAAGTGCTGACCTCAACAGATATTTGAATTTGGAGTCTCGCGCGGGTGCGCGCTAGAAAGTTTTGGGAATATCGTCAGTATATCTAGTGCCTAGATTACATCACTGCCACCATATCACCACGATGATAGCTCACCACGCGAACATCACCCAATCACTCTCCAAAACAAACACCACTATGTCAGAAAATGTCGAGCCAAGAGTATGAGGCGAAGAAGAAACAGAGGAATATGTAAGAACCCCTCTCATTCCTGTCCGTTTTGAACTTTTTCTAACAAGTTTACAGGCATATGAGGGATGCAATGAGTAGGAAAACAATTCACACAACTTTTTTGTTGGGAAATTTGGGGTTCAAGCACGCTCTATGTTAGCGAAGAAGCTAGCTAGACCATCCACTGATGGACTCAAGAATACACCCATTTCATACCACTAGGTAATCAGGCGAGATCTGACAAAGTACGTGAAGTGAAGCATGGTGTAAATACTTCTCCCACCAATTTTGAGAGAATTAAAGCCCACGGTGATTAGCGCAGTTTGGCACCATACACGTCTCCACTTGAAATTCCTTACACTCCTTTTGTACGTCACTTTACCATCTCATGTTACTACTCTACCATCCCAATAAACCCCACCTTCATCTACTAAGCCCCCCCCTCCCCTCACATTCCCATCAATAACCTCTATACTCTTCTTCATACCTATACATTTTCTCATTTCCCCCGGGCTTTCATCTCCAACCCCAGAAGAAGTTTAGGTAGTCCACCCACCGCCTCAAAAATCTATGAAATAGCCGACAAGAATAACGATGTTTAGAGTCATACGTAAGACATAGACATAGAAACACAAATATCCTTAAAACCAGTATAACGTTCGTGTGTTATTGAAAATATGTTAGCAGAGACTAAGTTGTCCTTTTACGGCATCCTGAATACACCAAAAAGTCGGATTGACTAAATCGCAAATAGGAAATCGTAAATCGTAAAATATTACTTTCTATAAGTATAAAAGAGAATAATTTCTAATTTAAATTCCCTCTCTCTATATTTAGATTAGATAGTCTTAACTATAGTAACTATTACGTATATAGTAGTAACATTACCCCTTTACTATCGCCCCCTCGCTATCGTCTCCTTACTATTATATCGCATTCTTCCTATTATTTCTAGATAAATAAAGAAGAGAGAGAGAGAGAGAGAGAGGGAGAGAGGGCGAGGGGGCGAGGGGGCGAGTAAACATTTCGGTGGAAAGTTTTTCCTAGCGTAGGTAAGAGGAGTTTAGCAAAAGTAGTAAACAATCCCCTCCCTCCCTCTCCCTCTCTTCCTCTCCCCCCCTCTCCCTCTCTTCCTCTCTCCCTCTCTCCCTCTCTCCCTCTCTTCCTCTCTCCCTCTCTCTCTCTCTCTCTCTCTCTCTCTCTCCCTCTCTCCCTCTCTCCCTCTCTCCCTCTCTCCCTCTCTCCCTCACTTTTATATTTACATAATATACTAAAGAAGGAAAGAGTAGCGAGAGAGGGAGACTAAGAAGTAGCAAAATGCTCTCCTACCCCTTAATAAAGGGCTTAGATAATATAATTATTAAGTTCTACTTTAGCTCGACTTTGTAATTTACGATTTACGATTTGCGATTTACGATTTGCGATTTAGTCGATTCCGACTTTTTAGTATATCCAGGTAGGGCGTCCCGTACATACCAAAAGTCAGAAACGACGACTAAATCGCAAATCGTAAATCGTAAATCGTAAATCGTAAATCATAAAGCTTAGATTTCTAAGTATATAGCCTTTTAGAGCTAAATTATAAATCGTAAATTATAAATTAATAAACATAGATTTTTTAGAAGCTAAATTATAAATTATAAATCATAAATTATAAATTATAAAAATCGTATAATTAATAAATAATTATAAAAGGTATTAAATATTAAATTAAAACATATTAGAGTAAGAGATATAGATATATAATATAAAAAGACTATATAAATCGACTTTTATTACTATAATAAGTTCCTAAATTATATCTTAAAACTAAGCCTTTTTTAAACTAATTACTCTAGATTACTTAATATTAAAGTAATTAGCTTACTTTAAAAGCTTAAATAATCTTAATTTAAGATTATTTAAGTACTTTTAGCTACTTTTCTTAATTATATACTAATTTCCTAATTAGAGTTAGTACTATTTATTTTATAGGCTAGAAAGTATACTTATCTTATATACTAACCCTCTTATATTACTCCTTCTTTTAAATACTATATACTACTCTTTATTATTCCTTCCTTCAAAAGTACTATTCTACTACTATATATACTCTCTCTCCTCTCTTAAATTTAAATACTAACGATAATAGAAGAAGGAAGAGAATAAGCTCTAGTAGCAGCCTTAGATATCTATTAAAGTGTGATATCCTTAGTAGTAGAACCTCTTAAGATAAATTAAATTAGTTACTTCTTCTTTTAAATACTACTCTATATTATTCCTTCCTTTAAAAGTATTATCTTACTACTATATATACTCTCTCTTCTCTCTTAAATTTAAGTACTAATAATAATAGAAGAAGGAAGAGGACAAGCTCTAGTAGCGGCCCTATATAGTAGAAAGTATAAAAAGAGCAATTTTAAGTATATAACAAGAGCTTAAATATACTATGTTAGTTTATTAATTTAGAGCTATATAAGGTGTTTATAAAGGAGTTATACTAAAAGGAAGTCCTTACTTAAGAGATATATAATATTCTTAAAAGTAAGTATAATATTAACGTCTCTAATACTACTTTTAAGCTCTAAATTAATATAGAGTAGAACCTTTACTAGTATAAAAAAAGTAAGACTACTTCTATCTTATATATATAAGTGGTATATCTCTTTAAAGATATAAGATTATCTAATTTAAGTATAGTATATATATTAAATTATAAGAGCTTTATAATTAAGCTTTAGAGGCTCTAAAAGTTATGATTTAAGATAGGCCTTTAATATTAAAAGTTCTTTATATAAGAAGAGTATAAAGAACTAGAGGCTATTCTTTAGTATAAGATCTACGAATATAGCTACTTTAGTACTATAAGAAGCTTTAGTCTTAGGTTCCTTTATATATATCTTAATACTTATAATATTAATAGAGATAGAGATAAAAGATAGAGTTAAAATAAGATTTAAAAGGCGCTATTAAAGGTTAATAAAGAGGAGTATAATCGTAGGTTATAAGAGATTAAGAATACTTATAGTAAATATGTTATACTAGAGCCTAATTTTATATAAAGTATTAACAGATATTATAAATTAAGGTTTATTAGTATTAAGATATATACTAGTATTAATACCTATGCTTAATTTCTCTCTTAGAGCTATTATAATATCTTAAATAATATAGTAGTATCTACTCTATAGTAATATAGTAATACTATAAGTAGCCTTAAAAAGATACTATACTATATATAATTAGATTAAGAATTAGAATCTCTAATAGTAGTAGACGCTTACTATATACTTTATTAATAATAAGCTATAGAAAGTAGTAGAGAGCTATACTAATTTTTAGACCTATATTAGTTTAATACTTCTATAGCTAACTAATGTATTAAGGCTTAGTAAAGATAGCTTATAAAAGAGTCTCTAAATAAGTAGAAGATATACTTCTAAAGTATTTATAAAAAGAGGTTGTTTTCTAAAAAGAGCCTTCTTAATATAATTGTTATATTATATATATATATTCTAATTATCTAGAAGAAGCTTTAAACATTTATATATATATAGAATCGCTATTATATTTATACTAATGCTAATTAAGAGTATAGAGTACTAGAAGTACCGTAGACTAACTTTTACTATCTTAGGAGTAAAGAGTATCTAGTAGAGGATTATAGTATTAAAGTACTTACTAAGAAGCTTACTAAGCTTTAAGAATTATATAAGGATTAAGATATTAATATATATTTACCTTAAGTAACTCTAGAGTAGTATAAAATAAAATTATTAGTATATAGATATATATTACTAATTAATAAGATAATATATACTAAAGAGAGGGAAACTTATACTATAGTATACTTAGATTTAAGAGTAGAATTATTAGCGTATATCTAAGAGAGTAATTTAGTAGAATTAGGCCTTTTAGGTAAGCTAGAGAGAGTATATAAGTAAGAGCTATACTCTAAGATAGCTTAAAGATTAAAAGAAGCTAGAGAGGCTAATTAAGATAAATTTAGTATATACTTTAGTAACGAAGATAAGAGTAATTAAGTAACGAACATAGTACTAGATTATCTATATAATAGTAACTTCTTAGATAAGGAATTAGAAGAGTTAGATAATAATAGTTTAGCGGGATTAGATAAGGATTTAAGAGAGTATATAACTAATAGGTATACTTTACTAGTCGAAGATAATTTAAAAGGAGATTTAGAGATAGATATTAGTAGATAAATTTATATTTAATTAATCTATTCTAAAAGCTACTAATTTATCTTTAGAATTAGGCCTCCTCCTTTATAAAGCCCTCTTACTAATAGATAGTATTAAACGTTATTATTATAGTAGAGGGCCTTAATAATTCTAATCCTAGGTTATTTATTAAAAGATAGTCTCTTAAGTCTATTTAAAGAGTAAGGTTCTAAATCCTTAATCCTCTCTCTTCTTATTAGTAACCTCGTACTTAATATATATCCTTAACTATAGTAGTAACTCTAGGATTATAGTATTATAATCTACTAACTAACTATAGACTTTATAGTAGTCTATAATTATAATTACCTACTAGCTAGGGTAAATAGAACGTTAATAGAGAGTAATATAACGAAGGAAGTATATATTACTATCTATAAAAGGCGTAGAGGGTTAACTAGCAGCGTTGCTTTTACTATTTATAATTAATAAGTAAATAGATATACTAAACTAAGAATAAATCTATATTAAATATAAGCTAAGCTCTAGGCCTAAAATTCATATATTTTAAGTATAAAAAAAGGCTTAACGTAACTCTAGAAAGGAATAGACATATTTATTAACTTTTAATTAAAATTAGAAGTAATTTATATAAGGTTATAAGTATAGTTGTAGATATGTAATTCTTTAAGTACTTAGAGAGGGATTTTAGTAGAGTAAACCTACTAACTACGACTATTAGCGCTAAGCCTAATTTATAAATTACTTACTACTACTAATAAAAGTTAGTAATCTTAAACTCTTAAATCTTTAAAGAATTATAATATTATAGGTTCTATATCTATTAAGTTCTAGTTAGCTTTATAAATATAAATAATACTATTCTATATCTAAATAAAAGATAAAAGAATTAATTTAGAATATTATGTTTTTAGGCTATTTTAAGTATATAGATTACTAACTTTTGTTAGTAGTAGTAAATAATTTATAAATTAGGCTTAGCGTTAATCGCTTATCTTTAGAACCTCCTTAGTCTCTAGGAGAGGTTTCTAAGCTAGCTTTTAAATAGTCGCTTAGATTAGAATATCCTTTAATCTAGCCTTACTTACGCCTACTTCTATAAATACTTATAAAATAGTAAATAAAGTCCTAGCCTTTATAGAGGATAATATACTATATAACTAGTAATTATTTAATATATACTAGAATAGTATATTAAAGCCTTATAAATAGTGTTAAAAGTAAGAAGCGAGGTATAGAAGGTTATATAGTTTAAGTAGAATAGTTCTTCGATTTTCTTACTTTTATTCTATTACTTTTACTTATACTTTTAAAAGCTCTATATCTACTACCTTATAATACTAAAAATATACTAAGATATCTTAATATTAGTCTCTTAAATACCTAGAAGTCTAGGCTTCTTATCTTAAGAGTTTAAAACTTAAAGTATACTTTTATTACTTTCTAGTAAACCTAGTAAGTACTCTAGAAAATCATATATTTATACTTCTTTAAAGGCTCTTTAATAATAAGATTAAGAACTATCTATAAAAAGTAAAAGACTACTCTACAAAAGCTATAGTATAAAGCTCTAATAGCTAGGAGAAGAAATAATAGTTAATTATAGAGTTTAAGAAGAAGTAAGAGGCTATTATAGAACGTTCTACTACTAACTACTCTACTCTTATTATTAAGTAAAAGGAGGATAAATTAGCTATAGCTAGAGAGCGAGCTATTTAAGAGGAAAAGGCTAAGGCTAGATAATCCTTCTTTATAAAGGCTTCTAATAAGACTAAAATAATTAGAACGAAAATATATAAGAAGAGATTTATCTTTAATAAGAAAAAGGCTAAAAGTAAGTAGTACTTTTAAATTTAGTATATACTACTAATTAGTATAAGCTTCCTAGCTCCTTCTCCTCTAATTTATAAAGCGCTAAAGCCTGTCTTTATTACTAAAATCTATATTTAAGTAGCTCTATATATCTATATATATATAATAAGTACTAAGAACTTCTCTATTACTAAGAGTATCTCTATAATTATATATACTTTTATAATATAATATAGTAAGATAGTTAAAGTATAAATTAATAACAACTTTCTATTTTAAGTATCTTACTTATCTACTAGTAACTCTAAGAATCTATTTAACTTTAAATTAGTATTCTAGAATATATAGGCTAAAAGGTTCGCTATTAAGCTCTTAGAGGATATCTACTATATAATCTCTACTCCTAGTAGGTAGGATCTTATTAATATACTACTTCTTACTAATAAAGTAGAAGACGTCTTTCTAGCTATAAACGTTACTATTAGGAAGAGGAAAGCTAAGTAATTAAGTACTATAGATTATAAGAAGATAGATAACGTATAAGCTCTTATATAATACTTTAATTTACTAAAAAGTCTTACTAATAAAAAGTACTACGAAGTATACGTAGTATTTAATAGCTATATTAATAATAAGCCTTAATCTTTTAAAAAGAGGTAATCTATTATACTCTTATAGGATATCTAAGAGCTGCTAATTCTACTTTAACTCTTAGCACTTATTAAAGTACTTAATAATAAGCCTATTATACTTAAAGATAACGCTTAAGATAGAGAGAGAGATACTAAGCCTATACTATTGTTAAGAGATAGTACTAATACTAGAGTAAGTATAATATTAATAGACAATTTAGAATTAGACAATCTTCTAAAGATATTTATAATTATTATCGCTTACTTAGAAGACTACTTTATAATTATTACTACTTATTTAGAAGAGGAAGATAATAGAGATAATAATTCTAGAGAGGGTTTTAGAAGTAATATAAGAAGTAAGAATATAGATATAGATAAAGATATAAGAGAGGATACTAATAGTAAAGGAGTATTAACCCTAGGCTTATACTCGCTGTCGCCTCTTATAAAGGATAAGAAGAAGAAGAGCTTAATAATACCTACTAAGTTAAATATACTAAGAAGAGTAGATAAGGTAGTATAATAATAAATAGATATAGACAAGTAAATTATAAGAGATCTTAATACTTAATTATATATAGATATTAATACTACTATTACTAAAGATAGGCTTAAATTAATTAATAAGAAAGAATAATTAAAACTTAATTAAGAGCTCGATAAGAAGGTCTCTAATTTACTCTTACCTACTCCTCTTATATCTATAAATACGCTAGTAAGTAAAATAATATCTACTACTATAATTGCTTCTATAAATAGCCTTAATTTAAAGAGAAAGAGAGAAGATACTCTCTCTTAAATAACCTTTACTAATTAACTCTCTTATATTACTAAAAAGATTAAGATTATATATAGTAAGTATAATAAGAAGAGAGATAAGAAGTAAGAGTATATAGTAGTAGATACTTTAGATATAGATACTAGAAGAATTATCTATAATACTTTAATTTTATTACTACTTTTTAGTCACTTTTTACTACCTTTACTCTTCTTTTATCCTCTTTGCTAAAGTATTTAAATAATTATAATTTAAGATTATTTAAGTACTTTAAGTACTACTTTACTAATTGTATACTAATTACCTAATTAGGCTTAGCGTCTCTTGCTCTTAGGTTGAATTATATCTATACTTATAGTATTAAAAGTCTTAATTATCTCTTTTCCTCTCTTATTTATTAAATACTTATATAACGTTATTATTTATACTAAGTATATATATTACTTTTAATAATTTATAATGTTTTAGATAATAGATTTAAAGTTATATTATACTTATATTTAGTATAGTATTAGGTAGTATATATTAATAGAGAGTAAGTAATAAGTAATTATAATATATATATATTTAATAGATATATATATACTATATTACCTTTTACTTTCTACCCCTGCTTATACTTAAATTTTATAATTTAAGCCTTATAATTTAAGTATTATAAATTACGAATATCCTTACTTTAAGCTTTAAGATTACTAATTTAAGTATTTCGATTTACGTCTAAATAGCTTCTAAAAAATCTACGTTTATTAATTTACGATTTACGATTTACGATTTAGCTCTAAAAGGCTATATACTTAAAAATCTAAGCTTTACGATTTACGATTTACGATTTGCGATTTATAATTTACGATTTAGTCGATTCCGACTTTTAGTACGTACGAGATGCCGTACCAGGACGCCCTACCTTTCAAGTCCATAACTACCCCAACAATTGTCTTTACAAGTACTGAATTTATACCGACAAACCCAACCAAGTTCCCAGGGGAAAAAAAACCCTTATCTATTATTTACGAGAGTTGCTATCAAGATTGATACATTGAGATTAAGTTTCAAGCGACCAGAATGCAAGTCGAAGTCTCCTACTCTATACTCCTTACTGAAAAAAAAATTAAAAAAATTCAGAAACCACATCCTCTGAACTACCTCTAAATGATTCAAGTATCCCCCATATTCTAGGATATATCCCTATGAGTGAATATAGATGAGACGAACACTACTATGATTACCCCCCTTCATTCTTCACTTTGTTCATCCAAACTCTCTGCCTTGAATTCAATTCATCTCATCATCCAGAAAACCGTCTTGCCGTCAGTAAATATGAGACGATGGCTATTTTTTATTATTTAAAATAACACCAACTTCTTTCAATTACTTCACCCCCCCTCTGAACAATGGATACCTTTCCAAAGACATATTTACTCCACACCTTGAAATCACTTAAAATAATTCCAAATACCATGTATATTACGCACAACTACAAAAAGGAAAGTCCCGTCATCCCATCAATCCCAAAAGCAAACGCCTATGCTACGTGTATTACAAAGCTCGTTTATCCCCTTCCCTCTTTCTCCCTCCCAGTCTAGAAATCCCAAAAACACTCTTTCTAATACTCATCCTCACTCTCATCCCCATCCGGCAGCAAGGCCCTATACCGCCTACTAGCCAAATCCTCCTCCAGCCCCCCCTCACTCTCCGGATCAATATACCCTTCACCCCCCAAAAAGCTCAACGCAACAGGCAAGAAAACCAGCGCATGCGTAGCAGCAAAAATAACAAGCGCAAGCCAAATCCTAAAGTAGTAAATCTCAAAAATCTTGCTCCTCGTAAAGGCCAGCACGCTCACACCCACAAACTTCGTAATGGTAATTCCAGTAAAGACAGACCCACCAACGTTTACGAGGGCAGTCCACGCACGCGCGTCGTGGTTGCGGAACTTGTTTTTGGCACGCTCCATGACAGCGCGCGAGGGGAACATGAATGCGCGCGCGATGTGGGCGCAGAATTCGACGCCGATACCGATACAGATTATGAGGTTGACGAGGGATACGGCGTTGAGGGAGACGTTGAAGATAGCCATGAATCCAATAATATCGACGACGATCATGGTTACGGTAGCTGTAACCACAGCACCAGTTCTCACCGAACCAAGGAGGATAGATGAGACGATGAGGATCATCAGGAGCGCTGAACCAAGCAAAGTGGCTGTTAGACGGACAATGGTGGAGTATTGGTCGAAGAAGATGTAGAAGACGCTGTAGGGGAAGATTTCAATGCCGGTGCTCTTGGTCAGGGTATCTGAAATTCTTCTTGCGGAGGCGTAGGCTGCGATGAAGTCTTCTTGGCTGCGGAGTGGTGTGTGACTTGAGCGGAAATGACTAGCTGGAATCGTTGTCCTCTTTTCATCGATAACGATGGCATTGGCATATGACGCTTTTCCGCCTAGAGGGCAGGCCTGGTCTGTTGGTGAAGCTACCCATTTCTGTAAATAGTGGATGAACTCATCCCCTTCAGGCATTCCAGAAAGTGTGATATTCCACGCTGGGTCCCGGTCTTTGAAGCAAGTGCTGCCTTTCTCCACGCAGCACTCTTCGAGGTCTGGATCCAACCAGCGGAAATAATCATCAACCCAGCTGGCAGCTGTTGAAGCGATATATGAGATATTTGGACGCTTGCGTTCCTGTTCCAGAATATTGGTGAGAGATTCTTGTTCGCAAGTAGTGAAACGAGCGCAAAGCTCTTGTTGATGAACTCGTTGAGTAGCATTAACCTCGCGTGTAACAAAGTACACTGGAGGTCCGGACTCGAAGTAATCGTATAGATCATTGAAATAAGGAATCAAGTATGATCCATCTGGAATTGCAACCCTTTGGTCCAACCCAAGGGCAACTTCGGGAATCAGAGAAACCCCTGCGGTGAAGATACCTAGGAATACTACCAAAATTGCCAACTTGGCTTTTTTCCCAAGGATGGCTGGAGCATAGGTCTTGCGAATGAACCTTTGCAGAGTACCTTCGTCTTGTCCTTCGTAGGATGCCACATACCCGTTTCCGTTTGAGGAACTGAGATTTACCCCAGCGCTCTTGATTCGAACGCAAGGGAAGCAGTCAGCGCGGTGATCCTCTGCTCGTCGTTGATTGAGAGTCAACACAGAGATGAACATTGTGACTTGCAATAACGCATTGATGAAGACAGAACCTGCGGCGTATATAGCGAAGTTCCGAACAGCAGGCATACCAACAAATGCACCCAAGGCAAATGCGATAGTCTCTGTGATAGCTGATAGCAAAATGGATGGCCCCATTCGGCCCAAAGCTTTGGCAATACGGTGTTCGACAACCTCATCTGCGTGGCTAATATTGACACGCTCGAATTCGTGAACGATGAGGAAGATATTATCGACACCAACTGCCAGCACAATGAAAGGAATGACTTCTGCAATGATCAAAGTAACTTTGATGCCCGCAAAAGAAAAGAGACCGATGGATGCCGAGATGGACATTAACACGATGAGAATGCCAACCACTCCTAGGGAAAATTTTGACTCCACGAGGAAGGTTGATGGATTCCGTAAGACTGATTTTATCGAGAGCGTAGTTGAGCCGAGAGCCAGTGATACGTAGAAGAACATGATAATGTAACTTATTACCACGATCTTCGCATCTGTATTTGTAGATTTGTTGAGCTCCTCTTCCAAACTGATCTCGGTATTGAACGAGAGTCTCAACCCTCGATCGCTCGCCTCGGTTTGGAGTCCAAGAAGAGTGGTTTTGAGGGTTTCCTCCCAGTCCGCCGCATTGCGCACCGTCTCCGAATCCTCTGCGCCACTACTGACTACCCACGTAGTAACGATCGCTGGAGTGTCTACAGGGTCTTCGGAATTGGCGTTGCGACCAAGAATAAGCTTGGGATCGACGGGCATACCAAATTTTGGGAGGCAGTCGACATTCGAATTGACACAATTGCGAAGCTTTTCTTTCCATCCCGTTGGACTGACGTTGGCGGCACTGTTTCCAAAGTACGCACTTACGGATTGCACAACACAACCATTACCGGTAGGGTTGAAGCAAACACTTTCCATAGTAGAATTGGTCTTCGCTCCAGTTAATGAACCGATGCGGTCTTCGACCTCCAGCCACCATTTCAAAGTTTCGTAGCTTAGGACAGGACTGTTGCCATCTGTATGCGTACCATTGACCAAAAACACCTGCTCGGTGCGGTAGAATGGGCCAAAATTCTCGTCAAAGAACGCTTTCTCTTGGGCAGCAGCCGAGGTTGGGCTAACCCATAACCTAGCAGGGTTCGTCTCGATTTGAAATCGAACCCATCCAATGCTCAGTATTCCAACCAAAAGCACACTTGTTCCGATTGTGATGCCGGGAAATCTAGCCGCCACGTAACCCAGCTTGCTGAATGCACTGTCCGTGACACTATTGATCCAGTAGTTTCTCTGAGGGCGATCATACATCGCATTATTGTGAATCATGTCCCCTTCATCCTCATCATCGCTTGGGGTTGGATCCTGAAGAAGTCGCAATCGCTGACTCTTTCGTTGCTTGTGTTTTGCAACAGCAATATGTCCAAATAGAGCTGTAGCAAGCAATGCCAGGCCAATACTGTAAGTCAAAATAGCCCCGAAGGATAAACATGGTAGGGCGCCGACATGGCATGAGTTGGTTTCGGTGACAGCTGGGAGTGTTGGGCAAACTGCCGGACAATCGAGACATGCACATCGGAAGCTCTCGTCCTCGTCGTTACATTTCTTTGGTACCATCGGCAAAGGGCTTGTTTTGGGCTCATCATATCCTTTGGGATCCGGGAAGTTGATTTGGAAAGGAGAGCCAAAAGGTGGATTCTTTTTCCCCAGGAATTTGAGAAATTCCGTATAATTCTTTGCTCCTCCGCCGATGAAGCCCATAGAGTTGCTATTCGTTGGGCCGAATTTGACATCCTTACAACTGTCGTAGAACCCCGATCCATACTCTTCCGTTATCAGTTGATCCAACTCGGTCACCATCAACTTATCGTTCTTCGGAGTTGCTTCTGTAACGTTGACGAATAGCGACTGGTCCGGGGAGCAAGTAAAGGTACAAAAGATATTGTAGAAGTTCTCTTTGCATGCGGGGCAAGAGGATATGAAAGCGTTTGCTTTCTTGAGGTTATCGGAGAGCGCATCGAGCTATTATATCATTAGCATAGCCAGAATAACCAATTACAAACATCATACCTGCTCAGGCTCGCAGCATACTGGGCCAGTATTCCATTTCGCTCCACATATCTCAACCAGTTGTTTCCGCACATCATCTGTTGGCTCCTTTGCGAGCCCATTATCTGGGCAAGGCAGTTCTGCAGAAAAGAAACTTGGCTTCCCACAGTTCCCACGTATCGCACATCTTCCTGCCTCATGTTTCGGCGTCAAGGCATCTGCAGCCAACACCGTCGTGAAGATTCCCGCGAACGTTGCGCAGTGCCACAAGCGCACCATCTTTGTTTGTATAATGCGCCGACCAGCGTCGCAAAGTCGATCGTGGTGGGATATCAGTCTCTTGGTGAGATCGTGAACTGAATTAATCGTTCATGAGTTGGGAACGGAGGTGCACCTTTCTGTCGTGAACTGTTGAATTGGTGAAGTTGTGATTGTGATGGATGTTACTATGAGAGGCGAGGCGAGGGCGTATGACGTGGGTGCATGGGCGAGCCAGGGGTCTTTGCGTACTGTAACTTCAGGCAGACAAGTCTCACTGAGGGAGTATAAGACGAATATTACATAGCTACACATCAAACAGTTTACAATTTGGAACTAGAAAAAAGTAATGTAACAATGCACATAAATGCACGGCTTTTGGGCATATTTTTATGACGCTGTTGTTGTCAAGACAACTACCTAATTACGGGATTGTGAATCTACCTTTCCCCAAGCGTGCAACAAAATCACTAAATCGTTATATCCAAGGGCGTGAGCCTCTCGTCACTCGCTGTATCTCGGCGTATCTAACCCGCCAACCAATCATGCCTGTATCCAATGCAGGGTGGAGAGCCCGCCTTATCTCTCAATTCTCTGAAATAAAAACCACCAGAGACCTATGCGGGAAACCGCCAGGCAAAATAAAATTCAGCCGTCTGTCTATCTTCTGACATCAATTGCGAGTAGTATGAAATAGAGGGCTCTTGCTACGTTGCAGTTTGGTGGTAACTCCACAGAGGTAGAGCTGCTCATCCGGGCGGGGGTGTCTTCGGAGGTGGTGTCCATGTATTGTACAATTGCACGTCTTTGAGAATCGGATGCTTCTCAAGAGCATCTAACTTTTTGACGAGCCGCTCTCTATGGCAGAAGGCTGTGCTCCCTCAGACTTGGCCTTTTCTTTAGCAGCGGCCGCGGAAGAAGCACCATCTTCCTTGTACAAGTCATGCTCCTCGATGTACTTGATGACCGGAGAAGGAATCAGATATTGTACACTCATCTGTCTTCTGAGGAAAAGCCGGATTTTGGTGCTGCTGACATCATTCTGAATGAGCTGTTGTATAACGTAGATGTTGTGCTTCCACGGCTCGAGATTAGCCAGCGCCTCGTCGATGTCGGTCCCGCTACGCTCAACAATGAACGTGCCGTAGCGACCCACTGCAATTCAAGTCAGAATATGTTCTTTGGGAGAGAGTGGCAGTGTTTGAGTTGAAGGTCCGGGGCCCACAAAAATGAACATGAAATCATTCCAGGAAAAAGAACCAGCCCAAGAGCTCTGGATACTTACAAATATGGTCCAAATCCTTAGCACTCCAAACCCCTGGAGTAGACATTGTTTGGATCAAGTCTGCCCCAGCCAGCAAAGCAATTCGTACATGTGCCCTCGTTCCGTCGGGTCGTTCGGCTCCTCCCAATACCTCGTTGATCTCATGCTCGAAATGATCCAAAACTTGAGCTGTTGGCATATATTCGGGTTGAATAGCCTCCCAGGGGTCTACCATAAGCCAGTCGGAGCTTCGATCGACTCCTAACTCGCACATTCGAAGCCTGTTTGCACTGTTAGGCAGAGCTCAATACAAAGACTTTGGAGGGCATAGTACCTATGCACTGCGCTTGCCAAACCAGCCTTCTTATAAGCATCACCGACTAGGCAACCAAAATAAGCAAGTATTCAGAGCATGGTTGGGAAAGAAGAGTTACCAGGCGAAAGGTAGCCCCCCAGAATCTCAAACTGGGTGTCCAAGGTATTGAATTTCGCAAAGTCGGCAGCCATCTCGAACATGCGCAAGTGTAGATATGTTACTGGAGAGAAAGAACCGCATGCGACGAGGACGAGAGGTGTCTTGGTGGGGTCGGTTTGGGTGAGTCGAAGTCTATGGCGGGGAAATGTGTAGGTCTCTTGCGTCTGGGCCGAGGCAGAGAGGACGGGCATATTGGAAGCCATGGTTTGAGGGTGGTAGGTAGAGGAGTGTGCGACGATTGTGATGTTGTTGTGGAGGAAGTCGCTTGGGATGTGTTGTGGTGAGGCGGATTACTGTACCCAGGTATGTACTTGTACCACACTGCCTGAAAGAGAAATCGGTAATCAAGTGATGACGAGTTTCCAGGACCTGGACCTGGTGGGGAAAATGGGGGAAGGGAGAAGGGAGAAGCGATGGGTGGCTAAGACCTTTGCAGGGTGAATGGAAGAGGGGAGGCTTTGGGGCAACGGTGCGCGGGTGACCGCTCCAGTGAATAACAGACAGTCAAGGGAAGAAAAGAGGGCAGGATGTAAAAATATATAGTGAGTAGGTAGAGTCTCGCTTGGAGATGACAAGAATGGGTGGTCGGAGGATCTTCTTTAGCTTTGTTTGGCGTGGTGGTGGTGGGGGAGGGCTTCTCGTTAGGTATGGAAACGCCCCGCACTCTGAGGACCTTGAAACTAGGGGTTCCTTTGCCAGCTTCTCTGCCCTTTATGCAATCTAGTTTCATGCAGTGCCTTTCTCCACGCTTTTTGGTTTGATATTGACCTGTCTAGGTCATCTGCATTAACGAGAGAGCTAAGTAATGATGGCGTATCTTCCAGAATGATCAAGGTTCTCGAGTCAAGGCCGCCAAGCCCTGCAAGCGGAAGAGCGCAGAGTCCTCTTTCTGGCTCTGGGATAATTGGTCAATCCCCAGATATCACATAATTTATATCTCCACTATCCCGGACAAGAGGACCAGCTTCAAGCCAGCCTTACTTGTAAATCCGATCATCCGATATTGATTTGGAGTTCTGCTGTTCTATACAAGGACAGAGAGGTAGAGGACTGCAATGCTGCTGTGGGTGGAAAAGTGTTGCTTGGAAAGAAAGGCCTATTGAGCATCTATCCCCCACATACACAGATCCCGTTATCCCTTCGTTTTATTCGCAATCAAGAAACCGGGGAGATGTTGCCATTCTCAACTACCCCACTCCTCACCTTTCGCTTGGAAGTCCACCATCTAGCTGATCAGAAGAAGAGGTCGTAAATTGGTTCTGACATCAAAGAACAGAGTATTGATTTTCGGTCAAAGTTGAAAAAGAATTTTGAAAAATAGATTCTTCCTTTCTTCAAAGGTCTGAGAAAAGAATGTGAACTCCCATAAGCTCAGCCCCATAGCGTTGAACAGTAGAAGGACGTGGACCAACTTTTGCATGGGGCAATCCCAAACCAAAGAGAAGGGAAATGGTAGAAGGTAGGAAATTCTGTTCCATACGTTAGACAGGAAGCTTAGAGAGAATCATGATCTTGAAAATAAAGTTATTGACCATGAAATGCGGCAAAAATGACTGGAACGCATAGGGAGCCCGCCTGCTTCTGGAAGTTTCTAGGTCATAGTAAATTCAAGGGGAATTGCAGATTGATGGAGCTTAAGACAACATGTCGGGAATTGAAGAGACGAAGAAGAAACGCAGTTGAAGAAGTCAATGATACCTATAGTCTTGTCAGAGTTGATAAATTGAAGAGGAAGGAGCGATATAGATTTGCGTAGTGACGGACGGCCGAGTGTGATTGTAGGATAATATAAAAGTACCTAGGTATAATATAAAAGTTGGTGAATTCCAAGTTGAAGAGAGAACAGGAAGAGATACTTTTGGTGAGCGCGATACGGTGACCGACCCTTGCCTTGACTTACCTTAGGTTGAGCGCTGGCAGATCAGAGACATCCCTGTCCCATTTAAGCCGCGCCAGATAGGGCCAGCGCCAACAACCTCCACTAACCTGGAGATTGTGTAGCCTCCTCCTTCCACCACCACCACCACCACCACCACCACCACCTACCTACCTGCACCCACCCATTTGCCTTCACAACCACGTCCAGCTCTACCTACCTCACGATCACCACCCTTCCCACCTGCCTCATCCTCATCCTCATCCATCCTCATCCATCCTCATCCTTCCCCACCCGACTGACTTCACTCTTCTCCTGCCTTGCCTCCTGCTGCCAAGGACGAGCATTCGCCGCCGACGCTAATGGCGTAAATGTAAATGGCATCTTCGCAGCGCAGATCGGATCTCAACCCAGAACTGTCGACTTCTGCTCCAGCTTCTGCATCTCGGTACCCTACCCTTTTTCCCTCAACCACTCCCACTCCCACTCTACTTTGACTTCTTCCCCAACCCGCACACGTCACCGCGTACCTTACTCTCACGATTGTCTCGACCTACGAGACCCACGATTGTGTAGAGGTGCCGGCCGCGGTGTCGAAGACCATCATCTCCAAACCAAATACTCATGTCTTCCAGAATCACTCGTGCGTCCGCCCGACAAGCAGCAAACTCCCCGGGGGCCTCTGCAACCTCTGCGGCCACTACCGCCACTGCTTCGTCTGCTCGGTCACAGGCATCCTCTCGAAAGCGCAAAGCTCCTGCCCGAGACTCTAGCCCAGCACCCGAAGCTGATCCTGAGCCTCCCAAACCATCATCTGCGAGACGCACAAAGCGCCCAAGGGTGTCCGAAGCAGAAGCACCACCCCAGCCACCCTCAGCAGTAGCTTCAGTCCCGTCACGTCGAAGAAACACAAAGGGCAAACACTCAGCGGTGATGTCGAGTCCTGGGTATGTGGTCGAGCTCCCATCTAGGGATATCACTTACAAAGATCCTAGCGATTCTGCAGGTCCCTCGAGCGATCCCCCAGCGCCAACCACCAGCGCCTCCAAGCGAAAATCAGCACGCAATAAGAAAGCAGGGCAGGGTCCGTTGAGTCTATTGCGGAATACATTTTCAAAACTAACACTTGACAATTCAGATGCCTCTGCCAACACCCCGAGTTCGAGTCGTAGATCAAAGAAGCCACCTGCCGACGGCACAGCAAATAACTCTGTAGACGAGAAACCCCCACCTCCGGCTGAGGATCACGACGAGAGCGATGATAATGAAGACGAGGAAATGGCTCGCAATTATGGCGCCCGAGATGAGGACGATGACGACCCATTTGGTGGCTTCGGGGGACCTGGTGGACCACCACATGGCCTTTCAAGTACCTTGAGAGCACTCAGTGGCATGATGTCTGGCGTTTCCTCGAGACTCCGAGATATCTTAAACAACTTGAAGCAGAAGGACGACCCCTCGATGCAATTAATTGCTCTCCAAGAATTGTCCGAAATATTATTGGTTTCCACAGAGGATAATCTGTCCGGGCATTTCTCACCAGATGCATTCGTCAAGGAACTGGTCGTCTTGATGCAGCCATCAGACTTCGGGGAGGAAAATCCAGAAATGATGCTTCTTGCATGTCGATGTCTCGCCAACTTGATGGAAGCTTTGCCCGCAAGTACTGCAAATGTAGTGTACGGAGGAGCCGTACCAATTCTCTGCCAAAAGCTTCTGGAAATCCATTTTATCGATTTGGCAGAGCAAGCTTTGAGCGTAAGCATTCCCCACTCGCTCGTTTCCTGTGAATTGGCTAACTGTTCTTTTTAGACACTGGAAAAGATTTCTGTCGAGTATCCAGCTTCAATCGTCCGTGAAGGAGGATTGACGGCTTGCTTGACATATCTTGACTTTTTCGCTACCAGCACCCAGCGAACCGCCGTGACGACTGCTGCAAACTGCTGCCGGAATATTCCAGAGGACTCCTTTTCGGTCATCAGAGATGTGATGCCTATCCTCCTAAACGTTCTGAGCTCAAATGACCAAAAAGTGGTCGAGCAAGGCTCTCTTTGTGTCTCCAGAGTTGTGGAGAGCTTCAGATACCACCCAAGTAAACTCGAAGAGCTTGTGAGCAGCGATTTGCTAAAGGCCATTCTCCGTCTACTCTTACCAGGCACCACCAACCTCATTGGACCCAACATTCACACTCAATTCTTACGAGTTCTTGCATTTACTGCGAAAGCCAGTGCCACATTATCTGCAGAATTGTTCAAAATGAATGTTGTGGAGACTTTGTACCAAATCTTGACCGGTGTCTCACCCCCTGACCCAACAGAAGATATCGCCTCAAAGCTTGACAGCGTCGTTATCATGCAGGCACTGATCCACAGACCCCGAGAGCAAGTTATTGAAACTTTGAATGTTATTTGCGAACTACTCCCAGGTCTCCCTAGAGAGACGAAGGCATCGTCTCTCGATGAAAATTCGAATGCCGACACACCTTCAGAACCACCTAGTGGATCCCAATCAAGCTCCAAAAAGAAGTCTGCAAACGATAAACGCATCGAACTCCTTGAGGGCTGCAAAGAAGAAGTTAAACGATTCGCCATTATTCTGTTCCCTACATTGACAGATGCATTCTCAAGCACAGTCAACCTCAGTGTCCGCCAAAAGGTCCTGACCGCCCAGCTTAAGATGCTATCGAATTTGGACAAAGACATCCTTATGGATGCTTTGCGATCAGTACCATACGCTTCCTTCTTGGCTGCGATCCTTTCACAACAGGACCACCCCAGCCTTGTCAACTATGCCCTCCAAGCCGCGGAATTGCTACTTACCCGCTTAGACGACATATATCGATACCAGTTCTATCGCGAAGGTGTCATTGCGGAAATCGCCAAGTTGGGTACAGCTGAGGAGGCAAAGCCGGTTACTGAGGAATCCCCAACCATCAAGGTCGAACCAGAAACCAACAACAAAGTCTCGGAAAAGCCTGCTCGCAATGGTGACGACGACGACGACGATTCGTCCGACGACGACGATAATGATGATGATAACGAGAACGATGACATCCCTGAGGATATCAGTCAGTCACCTGTCAGTTCTCGTGGCTCAACAATGTCCCTGGATGGCCCGCCACACCATGCTACGTCTGACATTACTACTATGCAACAGCTTATTACACAACGAGCCAAGACTTTCATGGAGGTCCATGAGAACGAAAAGAACAGCAAGAATATGAAGAAGAAGGCGACCAAGATCTTGACCAGTCTACAAGACTTGGCTTCGGAAATTGAGTCTCATTACTTGAAGCAAGGACCTGGAAATGGCACCGCTCTGTTCACCGCTCTCGCATCCTACTTTGATGGCGATGTCCTGGAAAGTGTTACTAGTGCCGAACTGCTCAACTCGGAGGTTGTTCGAGTTCTTCTGGATGTATTCAACAACCCCGATGAGCGCTTGAGCAATGACGCACGGTCAGCTTTCCTCGAGGTTTTCATGGGTCGAACTGTTGCCAAGAAGCATAAACCTCCGTCCGGCGATTCTCCATCTACACCCTTCAGCAGTCTCATTCATAAGTTGCAAGATCTCCTCAGCCGTTCTGAACATTTTGAAGTAGTCACTGTACACTCAAATACCTTTGATGGCAATAGAAGCAGCGCGGCTTCCATGCTCGCGAAGCAGATCCGTCTCAAATTGGTTGCTGATGATGATTCTGAAATACCCAGACCTTACCGCAACATCATGGTATCAATTCATGCCATTGCAACCTTCAAGGCTCTGGATGATTACCTGCGCCCGAGAATTAGCATGTCTGAGAGACCAAGAGGCGGCTCAAGAAGAGAAAACCTGACTGGTGCATTGGCAGCATTGGCAGCCGCAGGTAATACTCGCGCTTCCACTTCTTCTTCACTCCTTCCTAATGCTAAACCTCGTCTTGCAGAGCGTGGTCTAGCGGCTCAAGCAGCAACCCCTCCGCCCCCTACACCATCGGCTTCTCGAGTCACGCGAAAATCAAAAGCAAAGACAGCTCCTATAGCAACCCCAGCCTCAGAAGGTCAATCTATATCCAACACTCCTCAAGAAAAGCCAGCATCCCGTCGATCAAGCAGACGCCAACAAGCACAGACAGAACCACCAGCCCCGCCTCCACCTCAAGAGGAAGACAGCCTCGCACGTGCACTTGAATGTGCTGATGAGAGACAACTCACTGATGATGATTCTATGGAGGATAGTGCAGCACTGGATGCTATCATGGGAGATTTGGAAGATGGAATGGAGGAAGAAACATCACCAGATCCCACAGCAGTCAATCTCGAAGTCGCGGCGGGCGGTAAGGTGACGGCACGCAAAGATGACGGCACGCGAGTTGCTACCCCGTCTCAAGCACCTGGAAGCAACCCGCGAATTGCAGCTGCGCAGGCTATGGCGGCAGCTCAAGCTGCGTTGTCTACCTCGTCACGACCAATGTCATACGCAGCTGCTATCCAAGCGATCCCACAAGATTGGCACATTGAGTTCAGTCTGGACGAAAAGGTTATCTCGAATGAGACGACCATCTACAGAGCCGTTCACAACCCAGCTGGCCCTATCGATGAGCACACTAGTCGAAGTGTTTGGTCCGCCATTCATCCCATCAAATTCAAGCGTGTTTCAGGCCCACCACCCCCCGAGCCGAGTTCCCTCAGCCAGGCAGCCGAGATTACAGAGATCACTGCTTCCGGTATCCCCGCGTCTCTGGATAAGCATCCAGCTACCTCATTTATCCTTCGGCTGCTGAACATCTTGCATGCTCTTAACGCAAACCTGGATGATGTGTTGGCTGAAAACAAAGATACCTTGAAGTTGAATGCGGAGCCGCTGTCACAGTTCGTCAACACAAAACTTACTGCCAAACTCAATCGACAGCTCGAGGAACCTCTTATCGTAGCAAGTAATTGTCTTCCTAGTTGGAGTGAGGATCTTGCACGTCTCTATCCATTCCTTTTCCCATTCGAAACAAGACATTTGTTCTTGCAGTCAACGTCCTTTGGGTATGCCCGCTCCATGACTCGATGGCAGAATGCTCAGTCCGCCGATGAATCTCGCAGAGATCGCCATCGTGATGAACGACCATTCCTCGGTAGATTGCAAAGACAGAAAGTTCGCATCTCGCGGTCCAAGATCCTCGAATCCGCTGTGAAGGTCATGGAACTCTACGGCGCTTCGCAAAGTATTTTGGAAGTGGAATATTTCGAAGAAGTCGGTACCGGACTGGGACCTACTTTAGAGTTCTACTCCACGGTCTCCAAGGAATTTTCGAAGAAGAAGCTCAAACTCTGGCGCGAGACCGATGCCAATGAAGCTGACGAGTACGCTTTCGGCGCCCGTGGCCTTTTCCCAGCTCCCATGAGCGAAGATCAAGCATCAGATGAGAACGGCAAGAAAATTCTACACCTCTTCAAGATGCTTGGAAAATTTGTGGCAAGATCGATGATCGACTCGCGAATTATCGATGTCTCGTTTAATCCAACCTTCTTCCGCATTGGTGATGGATCCAATCCCGTCACGCCCTCTCTGGGTGCCGTCAAGACCGTTGATGCGCAGCTAGCGAAATCTTTGAAGCTCATCAAGAAGTTTGCTGTCTCAAAGAAGGCCATTGACGAGAATCCCAACTTGACAGCCGCACAAAAGGTTGCCGAGGCAGAGGCACTGCGAGTAGATGACGTTTCAATTGATGATCTTGGTCTCGATTTTACTCTTCCTGGTTACTCTTCGATTGAACTGTTACCCAATGGATCTACTATCTCAGTCACAATTGACAATGTTGAGCTATATCTTGAGAAGGTTATCAATTACACACTCGGAAGCGGTGTCCAAAGACAAGTGGATGCATTTAGAGCAGGCTTTACTCAAGTGTTCCCTTATTCCGCTTTGAGTGCTTTCACACCAGACGAACTGGTCATGCTATTCGGTCGTATTGAGGAAGATTGGTCATTGGAAAGTAAGTTATCCTTATCCTCGCAACCTATAATATTTTTGCTAACCCTGTATCTCCAGCCTTGATGGATTCAATCAAAGCTGATCATGGCTTCAACATGGACAGCAAGAGCGTTAAGAATCTTCTTCAAACTATGAGCGAACTTTCCCTCTCGGAGCGTCGGGACTTCCTTCAATTTACCACTGGTAGCCCCAAGCTTCCTATTGGCGGTAAGTCAAATCCTTCATGTCCTCCCGATAATTTTGCTAATCACTCGCTGTAGGATTCAAATCACTTACACCTATGTTTACTGTGGTTTGCAAGCCAAGTGAGCCACCCTACGCATCTGACGACTACCTACCTAGCGTCATGACTTGTGTCAATTATCTCAAGCTTCCGGATTATTCGGATTTGGAAGTTATGAGACGTCGTATGAATACTGCTATCAAAGAAGGACAGGGTGCTTTCCATCTGTCATGAGCATGTCAAACTCGTCACGATCATGGTCTAGCGCGTACGACTTTGGGATGGGGGTATCAATCTCGGGCATTATTTCACGGCGATGACTCTTGGCTTTAGTCAATATTTTATGTATTCATGAGCTTCTTTTCATCATGTCTCTTTTCTCGCGCCCCCTGATTTTTGGGCTGGACGGTCTCAGTCAAATTGCATTCGAAGGTCGTTTTAGGCGTAAAAATGAGCGGAGGATTAACAGGGATGTGAAGGGGTTAGTCAGTTAGGGGAACTTGCACCACCTAGATAGAAAAAAATAAATTCTCCACCTAAACAGAAAGACCCAGATGTTCTACCTCTGCGACAGTCAAACAAAAGATATGATGTCAAAAATCAGAGTCATGTCTGGTACTAGTGCCACTAATAAGGTTAAAAGCAATCGTGATCAGGACACTCCGCAGGGCTTTGCGTCGTCCCACAAGTGACAGCCGAAAATGGATCAGCTCGCGACTTGCGACGGTAGAGTAATCGTCATCAAGACTCAACGCCATGTTTTTAGATACAAAGAGGGACCCCCAATTCATGCGCCGGCTTAATATCAGTACTAAAGGACATGGTTGAGAAGGGCTTCCCAAGTCGCAGTCTAATTCTACACACCAGGCCAACGACTATCTTCAAATGACAGATAAGGATGGGCTCCAAGCCCAACTGCTGGTATGACTTTTGATGGAAGAGTTAAGACTAGGAGCAATGAAGAATAGCCGTGCTAACTTAGTTTACAGGAGGACTACAGATCTATAGATTCCTCGACTGCGCTTGCGATTATCTCCGATTTCGATATTTGCGACCCCGCGCAATTGAGCGATGTGCGACAAATCCTCGATACGATAAGAGAAGCCGTTCCCTTTGGCGAAGCTACTGGATTCGATGCCAGCGGCGCAAGCGGATCGGCTCCTCAGTCAGGGGCGCTGGATGACAGAGGGGAGGATGAGAGTATAAGTGGAAGTGGGAAGAGTCTGCCATGTTGGAAGAGCGAGACCGATGATACTTCTACCGGGCTGTCGATGTCTGTTTCAGACCTTCAGATTTCGGAGTCGCATGCGGATGCGGATGCGGGTGTGCCTACCAGCAGAGACGAATCGCCGAATAGATCATATACGAGTACTTTGGATGATCTGGATGATAGGAGTAAAGAGAAGGCTTTGCTGGGGATATTTCCGATATTGAAGGAGTTTGATATTGTTTGGACGCTGAAGAAATATAAGGGAGATGCGAGTCTGGCTATTGATGAGTTGATGACGCAGTCTTTCCTCGAAGAAAACGGGAGCCGACATAAAGGGATTGATGCATTCTCGGAAAGCGACATTGCGCCTCAAGCGCCTAGAAGCAAACGGCATAAGAAAAAGAAGAAACGGCGGGTAGCAACTGAAGATACGGGCAGTCAAGACCAGGAGACAGTTACTCAAAGTAAATGGGATACAGCGAAACAAGAAATCGAGTTTATCGCGTCGAAAACAGAAATGCCGGAACAGCAAGTCAGTTCACTATACCACAAAAATGGAGGATCCGCCAAAGCAACAATTTTGGCTATTATCGAGGCTTATAGAGATATATATTCCGAGACAGATGACCCCGTCGTTCACGTCGAAGCATACACCCTCCAAAGAGAATTCCTCTCGGCCAATCTCTCAGACTTGGAAACACTCATCCACCTCACCAGCCCTTCCCTCCCAAACGCCCACGCTCTAGCCTGTCGACTCACCACCCCATCTCCTTCATCAAAGCCCAAAATCCAACTCGAGTTCCGCCACGCACCCATAGAATTCCACGAGAACTCCCCTGCAACCCCCACCTCAGCAATAGAAGTGCACACCCTCTCCACAGACCCCTCTTCAGCAGCTACCTCCTACACCGCAACACGCAATGCATACTTCGACAAAGCAGCCGCTTACTACCGAAAAGGAAAAAGTGATCCCCTTATGGGTGGTGCAGCGGCATATTACGCTACGGAGGGGCGGAATTATAATGTCATGGCGAAACAGGCGAGTTCTGCTGCTGCTGATTCGCTGGTGGCGAGGCAGAGTGATGCGACACAATTAGATTTGCATGGTGTGAATGTTAAGGATGCGTTGAGGATTAGTAGGGAGAGGGTTACGAATTGGTGGCATCGTCAGAAGGGGGAGGGGAGGGCAGGGAGTGGTGGGTATAGGATCGTCACAGGAGTTGGCCATCATAGTGAAGGGGGACGTGGGAAGTTGGGACCGGCGGTTGGGAAGATGTTGATTCGAGAGGGGTGGAAAGTGGAAGTTGGCAGTGGGGTTTTGGTTGTTAGGGGGGTGGTTAGGAGGTAGGGATGTGCTTTGGTTTATGAGTGATGATTGATGTGGTGATGTGGTGATGTGGTGATGTGATGATGTCCTCGTGTATGATCTGTTTGGCGTTTTTTTGGTGTTGGCTGGATAGCTTTTTTGCTTTGGGTATGGAGGGGAGGTTGTTTCAGGGATTTCAAGGATTTAGTTATCAGTTATAATTGTCTCTTTTTTATATATGATACGCTTCTTGGTTTTAGTCTTGAGACGGAATTGCATTCGAAATAGCATGTTCAGTAAATAAATACTCTGTATTGCTATTTCTTGTAAAAAGTTCTCTAAATAAAACATTTTGTAAATCTAAAATAATTAGCTGATTTTACGGGAGTAAATAATTCTGCGAATCACGTATTTAGTTGATGTTCTTTGTAACTTCGTTTGGAGGAAGAAAAATTGTGTAAATTCTTGAGGAGAATTGAATAAATTGTGTAAAATAAATTACAATCGAGCCCTAGAAGTAAATGCCTGTACTCGAGTAGGTAATCCTGGAACAATTTACAGCAGTTAGCTCATCATATGGACAACCATCCCGTCATCTTGTATACTCGTCCTATCATCTGTTGAGAACATTCTATCACTTCATCCAGTCATAACCTATCTTCATTTTGTTCTAAATTATTTGAGTTGATAGAACAACGAGAGGTGTTTACTACCGCTTTTGTTGTCCGTTGCGAGTTGTCTCAGAAGCGTAAATCAAGTATTACAATAGCTAGTGGTTGCAATTACATTGAGGTGTCAGAAGCGAGGGTCTTTTTCATTGCGAGTTTGAATATTATATTGCCTACCTGCTTTGTACGTGGTTGTCACTTGAGACGTACATTATGAGTGCGTTACAGAAATCAAGCAGTGAATAAGAGATTGAGCAGATGATGAGTGTCCCATATCATCAATCACTCAATGCCCATCTTACCCTTACGGAGGAACTCCTATATATTCCCCTCTTAGCTCTACTTTCAAACCCTAATTTGACTTCCTTCTTCGCATACTTTTGTACGCGAAAAACCCGACAAAGAATATTTTCACGACAGAAATAACGACTCAACCAAGACCAGAGAACTGTTCTACTTATGTCAAACACAAGTAACTCAACATCCTATCCAAAATGGCGCATTTGGGTAGAAAAAGCTGGGCCATCCAACTTACAGGAACAACTAAGAAGCGTGGAGAAACTCATTGAGGGGCGACGAACGGAGCCTAGGGTGTATTATGAGAACCAGGATGAGGATAGCCACACCACTTCCACCATCCCCCTAGGGTCATCATCAACATCAGGAGTGGCAGTAACAGCTTCGTTATCAGCTGCGACTAGGAACGCAAGGAGAACGGATGCGAAGGAGACCAAGGAATTGGAAGAGATGTACACTTTCGCTACTAATCTCCGAGCTGAGATTCAGGAGCGGGTTATTGAGGAGAAGAGATTTCGGTATTTGTTGCATCGGATTTGAGGACTCTCTTCGATTTCGTGAGAAGATGGGAGAAGAGATGAAGCCTGGCGGATTGTGGGCTTTGGGCTGATTGGGGTGCTTTGTTTAGGTGGGATATTAGGGGATGATGGGCATGGGGATTTTGGATTTAATGATTATTACATGTGCTTTGATTTCTTGTTGCTTGTCAACTGTTCAGCAAATGTAAAATTTCTGGATCTTGCGAGGTAGGTTTTCATGGGTGTTTGGGATACAAGAGAAAGCATATCGTCCAAAGACTTAGCAAGTTGGAAGATTAAAACTATCCTCTATTAAGTAATGTGATGGTTAATAATATGGCACGTTCAGAGTGAGTAGTACACTCATTCAGTCCAAAGATCAAGATATAACCCTCAGCTTCAGAGCTCGCTTACTTCATTCTTTCAAAGCCCAATAGACACCCAGTTTGAGAAACAAGTAAGGTAAAGTACAGAATATCAATAATTGACTGGTGGCCTGTCAGTAGTATGCTCATTGAATTTCTCATACCGCCAGTCATCCAATGGGTGACTGACTGCTTGTTAGAAACGTTTACATGTACTTCTTTGATTGTAAAGTATATGTGCTCGGTGAAGGGCAATTTGTCCTGTTACTTCCACTGCCGCAGTGGCTAGCGCCCACTAACGTCCTGACATCTTCTACAAACTACAAATAGCTTGCCTTGTCCAGAGTACACTACCATCTTGTACCACAAAGATTTCCTCAATCTTGCAATCATAAAACTCGACTGTCAGCACAATCATAAATCTCAACTACCCACACAGTCATAAACAAAACAAAACCACTGTCACAATGCCAGACTCAAGCGCAGCAACTACCTCAAGCTCCTCTCGCCGTCAGCCTACTATATCCCACACCATAACCTCAACCAAAGTCACGACCACGACCACAACCACTAAGACTACAACCACAATGCTCGCTAGTGATGTAGGTGTCTCAAGTCAAACACGTCAAACACAACAAACAAACCAAAAGCAGCAAGCACAACGCTCCGAGCCTATAGATCGTTACTGAAGTCTCCATCTCTCCGGGAAACATTCCTCTTGTATTCGAATTTCTTCAGGGACGAGGAACAAGCAACCCAATTGAAAACTTACCACAAGACTCGCTAACGACCGCAACGCCGTCTTCAACTACGGAAACATGGAACTTATTTATTGCAGCGAATTTAGGGTTGTGTTGTTTGGGGGTAGGAGTTTAGCGAGGATGGATGGTTTGTCCTTTCTGTGGGGGTTTTTTTTGGTTGGTGGACGGGATTTGAGAGGCGGTAAATGGGAAAGGTAGGAGCGTGACTCTTACGGGGTTGTGAGACCTACATAAAGTTCATAGTCGGAGTGGGAGTAGGTACTCATTGAGAGAATTGGCAAGCTATTGTGGCAAAAATTTGAGATTTGAATTGTGACTGAGAGCCTTAGAGCAACCTATGAGCCTTTAAAAGATAATTTCAACTCCGCCACATCAAAATTGTTGTAAATGAGTAGTGCTAGGTAAATGCTACATGGTCCCTTAGCTACGTGGCCATTCGCTCTTTGTACTCTCGTGCCTATAAATACCTGGCCACCGTTGGCCGTGAGATTATAGAATCTCTTGAGTTGAATTACAAACTCTTTCAGCTAGACTGTTCTACTATAACCACGACCTCAATCAGCGCACAAGTACAGCCTTCTTCAACCTCATGTCGAACCCAACCTCCCAAGCATCCAATTTCAACACTCCCACCGAACCAGACACCCCAAGGTGGCTCCACTGGGTAAAGAACTACGGCGGACCTGTTGCCTCCAAGCAACTCATCCTCATCCAAAAACCCCTCAAGAGACGGGCAGAAGAGCCAAGATTCTACTACGAAGGTTTCTTCCCTAACGTGCAATCAAACTCCAATCTCGGAGTACACCAACATTTTTACAAGACATTAGTTCAGAAGCTACCTTGAAATAAAAAAAATAAATCACATGGGCATCTACACAGAACGTCTCATCGAAAATATTGGGGCGAGGGCAGGGGAGGTGAGAAGAAGGCAGGTCCTGGTCTGATGTATTTGAGGGGCGAAAGCGTTAGTGGTGGAAGTCATTTCATTTTCGTGAAGCCAGGCTGACTTGTTCTTGAAGCTGTAGTGAGTACGGATTTGGGGGCTCTGGAAGATAGAAAATGGAGAAAAAGTGACGCGAGACACGTGTCGGATATCTAGAATTAGGTAGATATAGTTATTCGTTATTCAAACAGTTGGTTGGAAAGAAAGTTGAAATTTAATTATTAAATGGTGTAATAGAATGCAAATAAAAAGTACTTAAGTCGCTATACTAGCTTAGATTTTTCCCACTCTCTGGTTAACCTTAAGAGGCTGGTCGTCTTTCTTATTATTATATAAAGTAAAATGTCGTAAGTGATTCATTTCCTTCTATAATCTATAACAAATAACTCTCTCTCGCTTAGCACTACTACTAGCTTTTATCTCTCCTATCCTTGAAACTCAACAAGCTATTGCTATCTAAAACCTTTTTTATAATAATAACGCATGTGGAATAAATATAGTAATTCCCATAATAAGTAACACTTTAGTCTACAAGAATTTATTATCTGCTACTTCTTATAAGCTTTCGCTTACTCTGTTTTATCTTAGTAGTCGCTGGTTTAGGATTTTAATTCTATACTAGATTCCTAGTAGACTTCTACTAATATAACTCAGTAGCTTTTAGTCTATTTCCTCTCTAGAGAGTGCCTAGATGGATAGGTAGCCTTTGAGAGAGGGATTTATAGATATAGTTTATTTTGACTTAATATGTGTAAGAGTGAAAGTAAGGCTGTTCTAGTTCTGTAGCTTATAATAATAATTTGGCTGAATCTTGGTATATAATTATATACTGACTTCTGTTTTTAAAGTGTGTCGGGAACTAAGTATATATGGAAACTCGAGATCAGTAGCCTCGCTTAATCTACCTACGAACTTCGCCTTCCTAACTAAGTCCTCAAGTCACTAACTTGTTTTATTACGTAGTTTTGGGCTTTTTGATGTAACATCCAAGTTTCAATTATGAAAATATGAATAAAAGGGGGCTGAAGTATCGATCGCTCTCTTGGCTTGGGCCGCCAAGAAATTTTGGAGGGAGTATCACTTGACAGAGGTGACTTGTAGTTTTAAAAAGAGCGTAGCATTGAGCTCCCAAAGTCTACTTGGAACCAAGTCGCCAGTTGGTGAAGATAGGATGTTTTTGATGTAAGATAGTTCCGGAGAGTTGTCATTCTATGATTGAGTTATGATTGGTTCTAGTCCCTCCATCCAAAGCTCATAAGGGGTACTTGAATGCTCCCAATATCGCTTTACGAGGCGAGATTCGCCAATCAAATTCTCCGCTCTCACACTTGTTCACTGCTCAAGAATTTCTTACAAGGCAATTGGTTCATTGACTAGGAATTTATCGGATGTGTGACGACACTGCCTCAACCCAGCCACAGATGACGTTTCTACAATGAAATTGCCAGACCAGCTTCTTATTCAACACAGAGCTCAAAAGAGTCAGCTCTAAACTCCACTCTCGTTCAGCTCAATCTTTCTCCAGACACGTTGACACTTATACACATACCAGCACACAAATACGCTCCCAAACACCCTCTTGTATTCCCTTCATACCTCCCCCCCTGGCATAAAGCCAAAAAGATTCACACTCGCTATCAATCCCAAAACACAAAATGTGCACTCGCCATTTAATCAAGCACCGAATGTGCAAACACACATCCAACCACCACGGAGAAAACAATCAAGGCTACAAATGGTTTCTCTGCGAACAAGCCAATGAAGCCGAAGCCAGAAATAAAAACACCATGCTCTCAGGACCTGTAAGTGGTGAGGTATTGTTCTGCCTACTTTCCAATTCACCTGTTTCCTCTCAATCCACTCCTACTTCCCAAAACTTGTCCCCGGATCCCAAATCCCACGCCCCTCCACAACCTATTCCTCCCCGCAATTACTCACCTCAATTCCTCTCGGTAAACAAAAACTCAAACCCCTGACCGGTCCCCGTAGAACTGCCCAAGCAAAAGCGCTGGACCTGACCGCTGGGCTTCCCCCAGGCCTCCATGGTCGACCCCCATGCACGACAACGACGACTGGTGTGATCACTGTCGCAGCCGTTTAGTTTGGACCCCCACTGTCATCCTGCTGTTAGAGAATAAACTTAAACGCGGCAAGCGAACACGGAAAACGGAGACACGGGCCGAGGATGTTAGGAGGGCGGAGATAGGTCTGCACAACGAATAAAAGCTAGGAATATATTCAGAATATTCACGATTTTCCACGGATAAAATACCCTTCGAATTATTCAAGAATAAGGAGCGTTTGGGGTGTAAATAGCAGTCGTTTATTCATGAATATCCTATATTCTCCACCCTTTTGGTATAGTTTCCCACTTATCTAAATATATATGAAAATCCCTTGAAATTATCCGCTTTAGTCGCTTTCGTCATCTCGATTAGGGGCGTTTCTGGGCTAAAAAGTAGATAAATTATTAAATGAGGTGAAAAGAGTAGAGCCTTTCGACCCTTTCGACGTCGAAACCTTAGTTTAAAGGTCACGTGTATAATGTTTTAGAAAGTGGGGTGTCATGTGATACTCTTTGATATAACACCCTATTTCACATAATATAAGTGCTAAAGAGTAGGGACGATAGTAATCTATTAATAATAATTAAAAGTAAGTGAATTTATAGTTTAGTTATGTTTAAATATATATATAAAAAGGGAGTAAACTTCAACTTATACGAACCCTCTATACTAAGACCTAGTGGGCGGATATTAAGCTCAATGAATAGAAACTATTCGTAATATATTCATTTAAGCTCTTATCGCTCGAATAATCGCTCGAATACTATATATTTATTTAATATTTATAATAAATAATTAATATTTTATTCATCTATTCGTTGTGCAGACCTAGGCGGAGATGGTGTGTGTTATGGAGGATAAACTTGCTCGGGGTATGGGTATTCGGCGGGAAGAGGGTGGTAAGGAAGATTTTGGGAAGGAGGAGGAGAGTGGTGAGGTTAGGGTTAATCATAAGGGTCGGGATTGAATGAAGGTTTGGGTTTCCGTGGGGTTTCGGAGGAGAGCGTTGATGTTTGGGGGTTTTAAATGAGAAGTAAAACATGATGGTTCTTGATTCTCTTTGGGGTCGGGGATGTGTGAATGGGGTCTTGAACTGGGGAGAAAATAATTGGAGTCGGTTTGTTTTGGGAGAGCAATGGATTTGAGTTGGTGATGAGGATTGATTTGTGATATTAAATTAGTCGCAGTGCGACTTAAAAGAGGCTAATAAAGGAACTCACTACTATGCCTCATCTAATAACCATGAGAATGACTAGAAGAGAAGCCATGTAAGTGTGTATGCGGTACTTTTGTTTACCTACCACCCTGAGGCCTAAATTATCTTATTCCCGCTTCGTTTTTTTATTATTAATAAAAATGACTCTCTACTTCATTTTCTCATTTGAATCAGCTGTTTTCTGGCAGTGCTATTATTGCTGTTTATGCCAAGTGGGAGATTGGAAATCATATTTTGGGACCTAGTTATTTACACAGCTTGAATGGGAAAAACCTCCCTTTTTGCACTTTGTCTACCCCCGCAAAAACGCAGATTATATACGACACATTGATCAGAAAAATACATAAAAATTATAGGTAGATTCCGAGTTAACCTAGTGATAATGGGACTGGGTTTTAGATAGTATAATAGTAATATTCCATTGAAATTGTAAGGGAATAGCACGACGTAAGGGGGAAGTTTTTTGCGTCCCCTCAGCGCCCAAGCAATCGATCGCCCCCTGAGCTGCCAGGAGTAGCACGTGGTGAGAAGGGTTGGGAGAGGGGGTTATTGAAGATAAATAATTACTTGAAAGATGTAGATGTTCAAAAAAGATTCGGATTAATTGAGCCCCTGTTACATATTCCCAGTCTCCAACTGAATTTCCTTCGTTCTTGATGTTTCAAGCCTCCTCCGATAATCGGCATTCAGGCTTGATACCCCCACCCCCCTCTCCTCTAACTCTTTCTGAGTAAGCCGCAAATGAGCTGCCAGTAAACCAGAGAGTAAGCCACCAAGTTAGCTACCAAGTCCGGCTCGATCGTGGCATTTCAGCACGACCTTGTGCTCACCACAACACAACATCTCAAGCCCCAGAAGAAAATCACAAAAATAAAGTAAAAATACTAGAAGACTGAGCAATTACTAATTAGTCTCTGTATAGAAGCTTGCGCTTTTTCAAGTCGTGGTTGCGATTTAATTCTAATTGCGAATGTATGTCATTTCTTCCGGACATCTTTTGGTTAATTTAGAGGGGAGAACGCCCTCTTGAAATTGTTTAAATAGTACACTTGGTAATAGCGGGCTGGTGATGACGACAGCTTGAATGGTCGATGAGCATCATTCTTGGGAAGGACCAAATGGAATTTTGTAACAAAACACAAATTTTCGTGAAACGTAAATTGTCAACATTGTCCAAAACTTTCAGATCCTCTAGAAAAATTTCGTACTTTTCGAAGCAATCCCGAGGTTCAAGCGCGGGAGAAATGAAGTGTAGAATCGCTTCTCATTCTCATTCATCTATCAATCATGGTATCATTACCCCCCCTTTCCCCCTCTCACTCACTCAACGTCTCCTTCCCCCCCTCAAACTCCTCAAAATCATACTCCTCCGGATACCGATCAAGCACATCCTTCAATTCCCCCATCTGCGCCATAATCTCCGGCGTAATCTCCTGATAAACATCCTCAAACATTTTCCGTAAACTAGGTTTCTTCTCCCGTTCGGCCTCACTAAAAGCTTTCAATACCTCACCACGAATCCGTTTCCTGGCTGCTGCTTCTTTATCATCATTCCAGAGGTCTTTCTTTTCGAGATATTTCCGTAATCGGGTTATGGGATTGTCTCTTCGTTTCCAATCCTCGACCTCGACGCGTGCGCGATAGGCGAAGGAATCATCGGATGTGGAATGGTGGGATATACGATAGGACATAGCTTCTATCAAAACCGGTCTCCCACCATCTTTCAACGCCAATTCTCTGGCACGTTTTGTGACTTCTCGAACTGCCCAGATGTCGTTTCCGTCTACACGAATGGTATCGATTCCATATCCTGTTCCACGACTTGCTATTCCATCACCTCGGTATTGTTCGAGGGTTGGAGTACTGATTGCATAGCCGTTATTTCGGCAGATGTATATTACGGGACAGGAACGGGTTGCTGCTATGTTGAGGGCGGCGTGGAAATCGCCTTCTGAGGCCGCCCCTTCGCCAAAGTAGCAGGCTACTACTTTTTGGGGGGAGGATGGGTTTTGTCGATGCTGCATTTTGAGGGCGTAGGCTGCGCCGGCTGCTTGGGGTAATTGTGTGGCTAGAGGGGAAGTAACTGTATGCTGTAAACTGTAAGCACACCCATATACAAAAATCCCGAGACAGAAATGAAAGAGAAACATACAATATTCAGCGCCTTACTCCCATAATGCACCGGCATATTCCTCCCACACCCCAAATCATTCTTATTAGCAAACAGCTGCGCCATAAAATCCTCAAACTTGAATCCCCTCTGAAACAGCATCCCCGCCTCTCTATACTGCGCGAAAATCACATCTCCCTTCTCCAAAGCACTCGCGGATCCCACACATGTTCCTTCCTCGCCCTGACCCGTCATGTAGAAACTCAATCGTCCTTGTCGTTGAGCATCGAACATTATTACGTCCATTATTGACACTGATAACATGCTATTGTACATTTCGAGTGCTAGGGAATCGGATGGAGGGGTTATGGCCGAGTCTATGATGTCGCCCTCTGGGGATGTACATCGGTATGTGGGGATCGCGGGGTAGGTAGAGGGGTTCTCGAAGGAGAGGGCATTTGTGAATTTACTATTTACTGCGCCGGGAAAACAGACTCTGTGTTTGCAGTTAGCAATGTTCCTTCGAAAATGAAACTGCATTGCAATAGTTACCCTGCTGCTCCGGCTTTCTGTGACAATGAGGAAGACCATCTTCTTGAGTCCCTTGGGATGGTTCTAGGGAGGGGTACAGAAGGATGAAGAAGGCAGGCGGAACGTGGAATTGGTAATTTCATTTTGCGGGTTTTGGAAGTTTGAATGGAAAGGAGCAATGGCAAGGAGACTTTCCAGAAGTCATCTTGGTTTGTGAGAAAGGAAACAATGAAATGAGCGAAGGAGTGCGGGTGGTGTCTAAAGCCGCGTTCAAGCGCCCATTCCGGGCTGGGGTCCCCGCATGATTGCTGGGATTGGAATTTGCGGGGTGGCGTCTCTCTCTTGTACTCGTACTTCCAATTAATTGCGATGGAAAATCTCATGAGTTGGCTAGAATTCAGCACGGAGACAAAGAACCATTAATCTACTCAAACTTTTGCCGAATCTATGCTCCAGCTATTGAACAATCGCATTGTTGGCTTCTTGTCAACCTCACATACAATACACTCTTCAATTTCCCACAACAGTAGTGGCTCATAGCCAGACCTACCCATCAAGAACATTCTTATTAAAGAATCGATGAATCTTTCTCCCCGCTTCAACCCCCACAATCGGCTCCAACTCCTCAACTTCCATGCCAGCGACCTCCCTCAAACTCCCAACTGCCCTTACTAAATTCGGCAAATTTTTACCAGTGACTCCAGGGACAACCCTCAACATATCCTGGGGTTCGCGATTAAATGCCTGTTCCTCAGCTCTCTGCCCCCCTTCCAACCCAATCCGCACAGCTTGGATAGGATCCGGCTCAGCCTCTTGAGTTTTCAACGACTCGAATATTTCCGCTGTCTGGAAGGGAGATGAAGACCAAATAATGCGCAGCTTCGGGAAAGCGAGGGTCAATAAGACTAATTTAGACTGAAGGTCCGAAGACGCATTTGGTGTGTTAGAAGTCGATGTTAAAGACCCCGAAAGGTCCGCAAATGGTTCGAGTGTGAAGGATTTATTCTGATCGAATTCGATGAGCAACATTGGGTTTTTGTAATGTTGAAACATGGTTTCGGCTTGGGTGTATAAACGGCCGTCCTTGAAAGAGGAGATGAGATCTTTGATGGATTTTCGTTCCACGCAGATGTTAGGAGAGAGAATGTAATCTCCTACGGTAAGCATACAGGGGACTACCACCATTGAGCGACCGTGAAGAAGTGAGGGAAGAGATGAACGAAATTCTCGGACATCGACAACTACTCGTGGAGGTTGGGCGGTAGCTGCTAAGCGACCACCGCCTGCAATTCTAGTATTGATTGTTCGCAGAAATGCTTCCTGGGGGTCTTCAATTCCATGGGCATCAGTTGTAAGAGTCAGAGCCATCGACGACTTTTCTTTGATGAGTTTCGTGAAGGCGTCCTTTTCTCGACGGACAGAAGAGAGATAACGTTGCTCCTCAACTGAGCCCCCATAGTATAGAAAATAGACCTTGACATTGCGGTCATTATGTGATGACCGGTAAACTTCGATTCGTCGCACGAATGCAGTATCAGGCTCGTACATGATGATATATTTTGGTTTAACCTCTTCAAGAATGTGCTCATCCATATCTCCATCAAAGGCATGAATGACGACGAGGTCCTTCATCTCGTAGAGTTGATAGTAATCGTCCATATCTTCCAATGGATCGGCTACTATGTCCTCTTTCTGAGCCGCTTCGTTTTCTGTAGGTCTGATTTCGGCAATCAAGCTCGCAACCTCGAGAGGTTTGTCTTCAGATGCGAGAATGCTACCGTTTGTTGCCCGCGATGGCGCAGCTCCAGCATTACCTCCTCCTCTGACTCTTCGTCTCTTGTTTGCAGGTGGCTTTCCCCTGAAGCTGTTGGGCCCACTTCTGGGATTCGTAGTGCCACTCACAGCATTTTGATTTTCCGAAAATAGAGCTGCGCTAATCATCTTGAATTGATCTTTCCAGCCTAGGTACCCTCGGAGTTTCTTCCTCATCATGTATGAGGCTGATGGCTCCTTTTCTTTTTCCTCATCTCCCTCGTTGTCTTCCTCGGTGGTTTCATTTTCGGGGCGAACATACATAGTCTGCAGATATTCTCGCAGTTGACGACATTGAAAATTATCCGTACACATAATCAAGATAGTTCCGTTTGAATCATCCCTGACAGGAGGACTAAAATAGAGATCTCGATCAATTTCTTCCATAACCTCTGCTAAAACTGCCCACTTGGGCTGTTCCTCGAGAACTGGTCGTAAAGCATCAATATCATTTGAGCCGGGTTTCGGTGCCTTGCCCGTGTAGACTCGTCTTTTTGCGGTATCAAAAATGGTATGAGCAGCATCAAGAAACAACCATGGCGATTGATTTTGTCTCGTAGAGCCTGGTGGGGGAGAATGCGCCGCTAAGATTGTATCAAGATGCCGATTGAAGGAAACAGCATCATATGTGAGAAGGGTGCGAAGCATGCCTCGGAGAACCGTCAAATCATTGACGATTTGCTTCGTTTTCCAGCTGACTCTATGCCAGACTGGGTCCAGCTGCCTTCGGATGACCATATCAAATTGCTTGTGGAGGGCACTGTCGACATTCCAGTCTTCCATCTCCAAGCCGGAATTCCCTTTCTTGAGCTCCCCGATGCTTATTTCAACACACTCCATGATGGCGTTCTGGATGTTACGCATGGACTCGGACATTGGGACTTCCAATTCAATGACTTCTGCCTTTTTCTTCCCCTCCAGCGACTGCGCTACCATCACTTGAAAACGCGGCCATAGAGTGACATTGCGGAGAAATAAGTTCCTCATCATGGTAGATAGTGGGGCGAATCCCGTAGTAAAGGGTTCCGGGTTATCGGAAAATGCCTTGAGAAATCCAACTTTGTTCTTCTGCCTGTATATTCGAAGTATGAAAGCTTCCAAGGAGGTTGCCACAATCTTGTCCGCATGCAAAACCACCAGTCCAGTTATGGTGTCCGGGTTCAACAGGCTGGTCAAGAGATCCACCACCAGAATTCTCGATGTGATGCTGAATATTCCGCCATGCGCATACATCTTCTCCCTCGTCCCAACACTCATCATATCGGTATTGACCACGCTGAGTCCGCGACACTTGGGTGCTATGCTGATCGCAGCATGTTCCGCCAGAGCCTCGCCAATCCAGCCATTTTCTCTGTCGTCTGCCCCAACGAGCAGAATCAGGTTGTTACCGGCGGCATCGTAGGAGTGGAGGAGGTTCGTTAGGAGTCGAAGAAGGCCGAGGCCACGCGCAATTACTACGAGTTCATCTTTCTGGCGGAGTTCTTGAAAGAGCTCTTGTTGATATTTCTGGTACTGTCAGTAGCTTTCGCGGCAGGGGAAGAGGGGTCATACTAGTGGAAGAGAAAGCTTCACCGGCTGCTGGTCACCGGTCGACGAAGACATCTGAGACTTTCATATTTGTCTCAAAGCTCAGGGGGAAGACTTTGGGTGTACAAGTATTCAGTTGAAAAGGGTTTGTCTTGGTTGTGCAATATCCAAGGTCCAAATGAGTGGAGGCGCGCCAAGATTTAAATCCGGCCCGCCCTAAACTCCCTCGTACCCCAATATATTTCATGGTCCTAGATTATTGATAATATAACAAGAGTTCAACAGAGGTCTAATGTAAAAAACGACATATTCATTTGTTAATTTGCTGATTCAAGGACAATAATATGAAATTGCAGGACCCTTGCCTCACATAGTAAACTTGAACAGAAGAATGACTAGTGTCATATGGCTCCCAGTCTATTTGCTCTTCAATCACCTAGCATTCCCTCTTTTCACACTTCATATGATAGGAGACAAAGGAGTGGAGATGCTTTAAGTCTGCTAATTTACATTTCATGTCCTATCCCTTTCCAATCTCCCCTCAACACTGGCTCCCGAGCATATAATTATGAACCCGCTTGGCTACCAATACCAGCCTCTGCAGCAGTAAGTTTCCCACTTAGTGATGTTACCACCTAGGTCTCGCGCTTCTGCCAGAATTCGAATGGCTATTAAAGCAAAATTGTTGCACGGCAAGTAATCTCCAATGATGTATGTCATTTTTGAAACACCTTGGCTGGGTTGGAAAGATAATCGTCTATCAGAAGCGGGAGGAAGTGACATAACAAAAGGGGCAGCCTCGCTTAACTTTTTTGTTTTGCTCGGGAATGAAAAGTTTTAGAACAATCATGCCGTTACCAATCGATAAGTTGTCATTTGATTGATAACCAGTTCTCAAAAAACATGGAGATGGTGGCAGGGATCATGTGACAGAAACGTGACCCCCCGCGCTTCTGGATCGGAGCTCATTGATTGGTTGATCCGCGGACGAGCCTTCTTAGAGCTCGACGTCATCAAGTCTAGGTGAATAGAGGAGTTAATAAATGGCGTTCTTGTTTATTTGTATCCTATTCCTCCTCCTCCTTCTCATCCTCTCCATTCTCCCACAACTTCTCCAACTCGCAAAACTCATACCAAAGCAAACCTTACCAACATATCAAATTCATCAAGATGCCAGCCGGACCAGACGAGACGGATAACCACAAGGTCGGAGCTGCCACCGAACATGTCATGAAGAACCCCTCATCCAACACGGAGGGAGGAAGCAGCCATCCAATTCACGACCAAGGCCCACCAAAGGGTGACAAGGTCGAATTCCGCCAACACGAAGCCCATCCCGGCCCCGCGATTCCCAAGGACTTCCAGGCCCAAGAAGAGGGAACGAAGGAGGAACGTAAGGCCAAGGCTGCCGAGCTAAACAAGTAATTCCCTTTGGTACTTATTGCGATGACTTTCTTCTTGACGTGCAATTAGCTGACGTGAGGGGTAGGAAATCGAAGATGTAGGCTGCCGTTGAACGTGGTGATGCAAATGCATGGATTTTCTGGAGGGGCGTTTGGGACTGGGGAAAGGAAAGAATACCTAGGGAGGAATAGGTATCTGGCTGTGAACATAGCACAGCAGCACTTGCCAAATGCACTTGCAATTACATCTGGTATGCACCTGCAAGACGCAATAATAAAAAACTTCGCATAGCCATACCATACCATACCATACCCATACTGCTCTTAGATATAAAGTTGGATCGTGAAACATGCGTAGTGGCTGCTGCTCCTCTTTGTAGCCACCAGAAGGAAATCGGTCTGAATCGGTGGCCGCAGTCAACACACGAAACCTCCGAGGCGACAATGTACTGTATTGAATCCACGCAGCTCTGATCCTCCTCCCACATTCGGACCGTCGCTTGGTTGGAAGAAATCGAGACGCGTGTCGTGTTGTAATCTAGAGTCGCTGCGGTAGGTACGAGGAAAGCTTCGATTTCCCTCTGCTGCCTTCTTTTATCTCCGCCCCTCAGCCACCTGAGGCTGGAGTCAAATCTTGGCATTTCCGCCGCCGGCAACGACCTGCCAGTTGGAAGCCAAAGCGTCCCGAGAGCGAGCTCATCAAGCATCAGCACCGCCAACAGCTGCACCATTCACTCTTTCAAACCGTGAATGCCCTCGAGTGCGCCATTCCATTCTCTCCTCCTCCACTCCATGTGTATTTGAAATTACGAACTTGGCCTTCACCGACTTTACACGCAGCATAATACGATACGTCCACGTCCCAATGCGCCCCGCAAGCGCCATATCTCCAACCCAATCTCCCACACGAGCAGCCCAAGTTTCGGAACGAGCCTGAGAAACAAAACAACAAACTCAGAGGGAAGAACCTCTTGTTGAAGCCACCGAGTGCGGGCCACCCATAATCTGCCAAAATGCCTTCCATTCTATCCGACGAAGATAAGGAGACCGTCAAGCGTCAAGTCCCCAAGCAATCCAACAAGATCCAGGCTGTAGCCGTCGCCCGACTTTATGTGGCATACCCCAATCGCCAGAGATGGACATATACCGGATTGCAGGGAGCTGCCGTTTTGGCGAACGACTTGGTGGGAAATACATACTGGTTGAAGATGGTGGATGTATCTGTATGTCAACCTTCCGACGAGGCTACGAGAACGAGTACTGACATGTTATAGCCCGCACAAAGAGGAGTAATATGGGATCAGGAAATATACGATACTTGGTCATACAATCAGGACCGGACCTTTTTCCATACCTTCGAACTGGAGGATTGCCTGGCAGGTCTCTCTTTTGTGGATGAGAAGGAGGCCAAGACCTTTCTGAAGAAGATGAATGAGAGGGAGAAGAACGCCAGTAAAGCAACCAAGGCAAACCCGTTTGGAGGGGGAGGGGTACAAACGCATCATCGTGGATTATTAGGGGGCCTTTTTGGGGGGCATAGGCATTCATCTGCTCCTACGATACAACCTACCCCTACAGAATCGCCGAGCTACGTTTTACCAGCAGCAGCAGCACCAAACCACAGGAATTCCGGGGGTAGTTTCAGTGGGGGGAAATCACAATTCGCCGCGCTGGACGCTATCGATCCTATGTGGAGGGAAACATGGGGTGACGATTTGAAGCAAATGGGGATCACAGACGACCTCATTCGAGACAACCAGGATTTTATTGCGGATTACATAAAGCAACAGCAAGCTGCTCAAGTTTTGGCCGCTTCAGCGAATGGAATTGAAAATCAAAGGAACAAAGCTCCTCCACCCCCACCACCTTCAGCACCTCCTACAAGAACGAGGTCAGAAAGCCCTCAACATGTACCAGCTGGCAGAGGCCCTCCACCTGCACCACCTGCACCAAGGAGAGGGAACAGGCTCAGCGCGCCTAAAGAGCCAACTCCTCCACGCGAAGACTCTCCTCCTCGGGCTCCCCAAGTACGATTCGCTGCACCCCCTCCTTTTGCAGATGCTGGAAAGTTTGCCAATACCAACCATAAACCACCTCCAAGATCACATACTACTTCTGTTTCGAATCCTGGTCCACCCCCACCACCAAGACCTGCAAAGACTCCGTTGGATGAACCTTATGAACCGGGGGAATCTGGTTCCAAATTTGGTGTTCCACCACCATTTATGGGCGAACGAAAGCAAATAGCTCCTCCTACACCAAGCCGAGGTGGACCGCCCCCTCCTCCTCCACGAGATCTGCAACAAAATCACCAGCAAAATCATTCTCATGCTGTTCCTCCTGCGAATGTGCCTCCGCCGCCTTTACCACCGAAAACACCTTCAGCAGCACCCCCACCATTACCTCCGCCTTCAACTCGTCCTGTACAGCATACACAGAGGGACAGTGGACCTCCTCAACCACCCCCTCTACCTCCAAGCAGCGCTCCTTCGCTACCTTCATCAAACCCCCCACCACCGCCTCAAACACGTGCTCCTTCTCAACCTCCTCAGCCCCCCCAAGCGCCTCATACAAATGCGCCTCCTCCCCCTCCAATGCCACCGCCGATGCCGGTTGCAAGTGCCCCTCCCCCACCACCCCCTCCTCCAATGCCTGCCCCAGGTACAAATGCTCCTCCACCACCTCCTCCCCCAATGCCAAATCCAGGATCCAATGGACCTCCCGGGCCTCCACCTCCACCTCCACCAACAAACCGCGATTCCGGCTATCAATCCGGAGTCCCAGCACTCCCTCAACCAACGGGAGACCGCTCAAACTTACTCGCGGGTATTCAGAAAGCAGGTGGTATCGGTGCCCTCAAAAAGGTGCCCAAAGACCAGGTTCGCGATCGAAGCAGTGCTGTGGTTCCTGGAGGCGCGGATACGGGGCCTGCTGGGAGTGGATTGCCTCCTGTGGGAGCGGGGGCTGCTGCTGGCGGGGGTGGAGGGTTGGCTGATGCGCTTGCTGAGGCGTTGAATAAGAGGAAGCAGAAGGTTAGCGCTAGTGGTAAGTTTTTCTTCCTTCCTTTACTTCTTTTCTTGAGAGAAACACAGAGGCTAATCTTTTGATAGACGATGAAGCGGATGAAGATGATTGGTAGAGAGTTCTACGCACAAGTTTCTGTTATAAAAGAAAGAAAGGGAAGGCAGGGGAAAAGTTCAGTATATCTATTATTACTCTTTTAGGTGCTTGTTGTGTGTGAAAATTGGGCGTTTTGTGGTGTTCAAGCAGTTCTTTTGGTTTCTTCAAAATTAGACTTGCATGACGCTCACGTCGAAGGGGTTGGCTTGATTCTGGAGTGGGATCGTTTGGGAGACTAGGGATAAAGGGAGTAGTGATGGATGAAAGTATGGAAATGATGAATGTAATAAGTAAATTTAACGTGACATTACACTAAAAGTCCCTGGGTTTATGTGTGATTGTTACTTGCAACTTTTTTTGGTATCCAAACTTGGTTTGGGTTACTCGTGGATAACTCAAAAGGACAACTCAAGGATAACTCATGGTTTACTCGCCAGTTTTTTTTTTTTTGGCCCTCCAAAAAGGGTGGTTTGGCTTTTTGGTGGTCCGAAGTTTGTTGGTTTTGGGAAGTTGTGGGTAAGCTATTGCTATTGGTTTTTGGGTGAGCTGGAGATTGGTGAGTGAGCCGGGAGGAATCGTGAGTGAGCCAGTGATTTATGGGTAAGCTACAACGATTGTCGTACTGGGCACTCGAGTAAAGACATCGACTGGCAATTTCAATTACGGTAACGATTTCCAAATTCAATCGTGTGGTGATGGGTTATCTCCGGACAAGTGATTTCATATCCAAAAAAATGCTCCATGAAATCGAAGCTCAAGTCACGTATTATTGAAAATCTAAAATCATGCGGTATGTATTCTATGAAGTATGTCTGCACAATGTCCACAGGGAAAACCATCCCAACACCAAATTTAGAACTCCCCAAGCAAGAGAGCAGAAGAAGTCAAAAGAAGTCCCAGTCAATGAATCGACAACGTCTCTCCCGTTGCAAACCCACCGAAAGGTCAGAAATATTCATAAGAAAATGCTGTCGAGGTTCTCATGGATCGACGGTCAGGGTCTCGATCTTGACCCATATGTTTTTCCATGAGATTGAGAGAGAAGACAGTCTTTCTTTCCTTTTTTCGCCACCTTTGTGGTAAATTTTCCGATTGTCCGGTTTCATTACCACGACCCGTAATGCGCTGATAAGACTTGAACCAGGTGTGTTAGATTAAGCAACTTTCCAGCAACATACACATCCCAGAGATGCGAAAGATGTATTTTTTCCGGTTCGTTTAAATGTCATCAATCTCAATCTCCTTTCCTCCCTTTCCATCCTCGTCCTCGCTCTCGCTTCGGTCCTCGTCGAACTCGAAATTGCAGTCTCCGTCTCCCTCTTGGCCGTAGGTGTCCGTCTCGTTGATCTTTGCGGATTCGGGGAGTTCACCGTACGCTTTTAAGGATCGGGCTTCGTCGGCGGAGTATTTGAGGATGACGTCTCCTTTCTCGTCTTGGTAGTCGCGGAGGGAGAGGAGGATGATGTCTCCTTGGTTGATCCAGACCTTCTTTCGGAGTTTTCCGCGGATATGGGCGAGTCGTTTGGAACCGTCAAAGCAGAGGGCCTCGAGGCGACCGTTGCCTAACATTTTGAGGACTTGTGCATATTCTGTTGTTTGTTTGTTTGTGGTTAGCGGGGTTAAGCGTTGGTGGGGTAAATAGAGGGAGATAGGAAAGATGAGCGTACCTTGGCCTTCTTCTTTGAAGGTGAGTTCACGCTTCTCGTTGTCGTTTTCGTTCTTTCCACGACGACGATTCTTACCACCCTATTGTTTTCTTCATGTCAGCATGGACCAGCCCCTCTATTTCGCAAAGTGGCGATGGGCGCCTACCTTTCCCTTATTCTTAGGCATATTGACGGGTTGTTTTGATTATCTGTGATGTGTGTTTTGGGTGACGAGGGTCTGTATGGGATGTGGTGTTTGGGTAGGAGGTGCAGTTGTGGAGTTGATGGGGGATGTGGAAGGTTATAAATATATCGCAGTGGTTTGGTTGCGATGCGCTGGAGGGGTCGTGCGTCACGTTTTCGGCACTAATCCCTTCGATACCCGCTCGTTATTCACCGGAAGCGAGGATCACTGCTTGGCCGAGACTGGCGCTAGTATTTTGACTTCCTAATTCCTTCAATACCGTCAGAATGAGTCGAAACCATTCAGCAGAATAACAATGTTCAATCCTGTCATCGGATAGCATGGCACTTATCGATCGAATTATAACGACACATTCCCAACGGTCAGAATGGCCGGCCTCTTTCGCATCAAGGCAGGCCCCCTCAACATTAAAGCACATCAAGCCCTTGGCCTGATCCCAGCTGCGGGAGTGACATCGATGATGGCAACCTACAGCTCTTCTCACGCATATGCCTTATCCAGCAATCGCTATCTCACTCCAAATGCGCAACTTCTACCCGAGAAATGGGCCGACCGGAAATACGCAACCAGATCAGAGCCCTTCTGGTGGTCATGTCTAGCGAAGAAGGAGGGCGCAACAAAAAAGAGAATTCTGAGGAGTTGGATGTCTAGGAGGACGAGGATTGCGTTTGCGGAAAGTTTAAGGAAGAAGGGATACAATACGGATGGGACCAGAATCGATCCGGCGGATGGAGGAGAGGTGTTATATGGAACGGCACAACTTGCGGTCAGGGAATCCTGTTTATTGACTAAAGCCGAGGATTTGAGGAAGGAGACGGATTCGGTTCTTGAGGGCATTTTCAAGATCATTAAGAAGAATCAGATCGCACAGCAAAAAACGAAAGCCAAGTTCGAGCAGGGGACTAGATCCAATCAAGGGAACCAAAGGGGCAGAAACGACAACCCACGAGTTCGAAATTCGGACAATAACAGTCGAATTCGCCTACGTCCAAAGCAAGGCCAGAATCAATTCAGCAAATCGCCAACCCAGAATAATGGAGGTTTTACAATAACGAAGATTGGGGGATGGCAGACCACCAAGTGATTGCTGTGAAACGACGCATTCGAATTTATTGCAATCACCCCGAGGGCTGGTTTCATAACCTGGGTCTGCCTGTGAATGGTTCAGGACAGAAGAAATCTACCTTTACCTTCTTGGCTACTCCAACCTTTGCCCACCCGTTCTACGGTTGTATGCATGCCTCCATAGCTCACACACCCATCGAAAGCTGTGGTCCAATGTGACCTTGAGAATCCAACAGGATATCATATACAGGAGGGAGGGTTATGAGATATTCCGCTTCTCCGAATTCGTTGTGGTTGGTTTGTGTATTCATCCCGTGGGCCCGACTACAATTTCCTACTCAATTGATCACTATTGATGAGTATTTAGCAAATTTTTATTGCAGATACACGCAACTGAAGCTGATACACTGAGACGAGACATCAACTTATTTGTATAGCCCTTTTGTGCCAGAGGGTCAGGGAAGACATTCCCGTTCGTTTGGCTGCAGGGCTTGGAAATGCGTCCATGTGAGTTCTTACTCAATGGACCCTTTAATAAGCTTGATATCCTGGATTGAGACAAACGCTCTACTAATACTTTCTTGGTACTGCAAGTAAAATATTTAATCCCCAAATTTGTTCTTATTTACAGCAACTATTTCCTCAAAGACATTGTGAGACCTAAACGTAATAATTTTGACTTGTAAAACAACCTTGCTCTGCTCACCTTAAATGCGCTTATCCTTAAAGGTTCGTGAAATATATCATCAACATGTGAAGAGTAGGCACAAAGGCTTTGTCTATGTACGAGTACTATACTTTGTTGCTTGAACCCTGTCACCCAATCAAAACAAGGCTGACGGCCCAAGCGTCCCAAGGCTCAAGTCAGAGCTCCTAGAATTGTCGCAACGTTTCCGACTTTGGGAGGAGAACAACAAACCACCACCACCCTAATCCACCATGCTAATCTCACTGACCGTTGGTAAGGTCGATGCAGGCGTCGCTGTCTTGCTGACAAACGATAAACGACTGGTATGTTGTGCCTATAAACCCTCCCTCTGCGCCCATTTTCTTTAGCAGACCAGCCGATCTAATGACAAGTCACTCAGATCGAATTCCCCTCAATCCTCCTTCCCCCAAATATCTCCTCTGGCAGCATTGTCGATATTACCGTCTCCAGAAACTTTGCCTCGGAACAAAAATCCCAAGCAGCCTTCCTCGCCCTCCAAGACTCCATATTCTCCTCATTCGGAGAGGCAGAGCCCCTTGCCCCAGTCCTCCGCTGTAAAAATGCCACGCAAACATCTGTAGTCCTCGAATGGGATCCTATCGAACTCGCTACCGCAGATTGTATCTCGCTTTCTCTATTCCGCAATGGGCAGAAGGCGGGGAACATCCCACGTCCAACGAGCATGCATACAACAAAGATCAGTGGTTTGGCTGTCGATACGGAGTACACCTTCCACCTGGTATTGAGAACAAGTGCTGGAACGTTCAGTAGTGAGAAGTTGGTGGTCAAGACACACAAGATGACGGATTTGAGCGGAATCACTATCACGCCTGGAATTCTACATGCCTCGCTCAGGGACAGCCTCACCAAAGCAGTTGAGAGGATAGGAGCGAAGTTGGCAGATAGTGTACGAATTGATACCACACACTTTGTGACCACTGAAGGGAGAGGGCAATCATGGGAGAAGGCTCTGGAGATGAATATCCCAGTTGTGCGACCGGAATGGGTGGAGGGATGTGAGAGAAATGGCAGAATCGTAGGTGTCCGAGAATACTACCTCGATGCCGACCCTAGCAAGCGCCAAATAGACCAACGACTACCACCTCGAGAACCCTCGCCACCAAAGGAAACACCAATTAGTCCACCTGCCGATGGAAGAACCAATGGAACGAATGGAGGCGTACCACCTACACCACCGGCGAAGGATACACCCAAAGAAGAAGACGAGGGGGAAAGCAGTTCAGAGGAAGAAGAGGACGAGGAGAAATCTACCATTCAAGAAGAGCAGAAAGTCCGAGTCGAGGATCGTGATCAACATAAAGTTGCCCTGAGACCTAATGAATTGTCACCACCGAAGGCTGAGGAGAAGGAGAGGGAGGGGAGTGATTCTTCGCCGGGATCTGGGAGTCGGACACCTGGACAGGCTAGCTTTCAAGATATTGCACTCTAGTCCTTTACGCCTCCTCAGTGCTCTCTCTCGCGTCTTGTTATCATATACCTAAGATTTTCCGTTTTTGCTGGTTTGGCTGGGGGATATTGAGATGGGCGATGGAGAGGTGTTCGTATCTCCGGAACTGGGATTTGGTGGACCACCCTTTTCTTGTTTGTAGGTAATTCTAGCTTGAGCAAAAAGTGCAAATACAGGTTTAGAAACCCTTTGGCCGTGGGGCGTGTTTTTGTTTTGTGATGTGTGGGTTTGTGGTGTTTGTTTTACCCTACTATCGGCCATGCGAACTAGGCTGGGATAATCAAGAATGTAATACCTTGGTTCTTCTGGACTTGTTGGTATTCTCTGGTAGTCTGTGGATGAAATTTCGCTTGCGTAGTAAGAACTCATATCTAAACAATACTCATTTAATAACAATGAGAAGAATGGCGAGGGTTTCATATATAACTCGTCAGTCCTTGCGTATTTGGGGAGAGATTGCTAGACTGTGGGTGTTTTTTCGAATTTCTTAAGTTAGGGTTGAGTTGTTGTATCAACTTAGCTTATTACTACACATACACACTTAAGTGATGGAGTATTTTGTAATCATGCTGGAGATTGAGCTTTAACATCTCGCATTTCTATGAGAGCTTGTGGTTTTGCGTTTCTGTTATTATGTGATCACTTCTTGGACAATTGAAAGTTTTGTGCTAATGGCTTTGCGAGACTCGGAAATATTTTGTCATTGGGTTTCTGACAATCTACTTCATTGTGCGAGTCCTCCTCGAAGAGCCCAGAAGCAATTTGGGTACATGATATCGAGTTTTTGCTAGTAGTCCTTTTCTTTTGCCCATAACAACTGCCTTCCCGTGTCCTTTAGTTCACTTAGTTTGACCACCCAAAACAGCACCTCCAGAACCCACGGCTCGAAGTCCAGACTGCGCGATCTGCGATGAGATGTTAGCAGGGTTGCTCATTCATACCAGTGTAATACGTACGACCTTTTCCTCCACATGATACAATTTCTTCGTCTCCTCTTCTGTAGGCCGATACCAAATAAATCCCGATGATGCAAGGGTGAACATGTCCACTAGCATCAGGTGGGGGTAATTGTTGACACCAAACAGTTTAGGCGATTTATAGGTCATCCGAGCAACGAAGAACCGTCGCAGTGGGCTTCTTTCGGCTGTGTTTTCGTATAGACGCCCAAATTTCTCAGATATTCGGCTTGGGGAGAAGTCGTCCTTGGCGAGTAACGTCATTGTTTCGTTCTGCAGTCTTGGAATAAGGAGCCTCTCCGCTAAAAGCCATAACTCCAAAAGATCCTCACGCCAAAGAACTTTGCTATCCGTACGTTCAATGCGCTGGGTATAGAGCCAATTGACAAACACCGAGAATGCGATTGGGCACATATCCTCGAGCTCGGAAGCCTGACTTTCTCCCTCATTGAATGGACCATTGAATGCAGCCGTGAAGTAGGGCGAGTAGAAGCAGATGAATGATTTGTGAACGAGAAACTCATCCCTCTTGTCGTCCAAGCTGACCTTCACCTTTACCATAGTCTGTGACGCTCTACGATGTGTTAGAATTTCCCCGACGGGTTCTGGACGTGCGAGAATTCAAACTTACCCAAAGGTAGGTCGTGCGACTTCCTCGCTTCCGGGGTCATTAGGAGGCATCGTGGGAGAATTCGTAGCATCATATTTGATGCGCTTCGCGGTGGGCTCCTCGGAGCTCGACATTATGGTGCATGGCGCGCCTCGAACTTTAGTACGGAAACACGTACCCACGTGAGCAGTGCGTTGAGCCACCAGCGCAAAAGTTTGTTTCAATGAACGCAGCAGTAAATAGCTTCTACTGGAAGATTTAACAGAACTCTATCCAAAACAGAACACTTACGGGAAAGCTGATAGTAATTGGATACTTCTCAATCCCAATCCTCTCGCATAACCTTCCTGTAGTAGCTCAACAGTCCCAATAATCTAGGAATACATTTTTGAATAGAGATTGTTCAGGTGTGAGACTCACTGCCCATATTATACTAAAAGTTTAGACCGAAAGATATAAAATAGACTTACCAGAGGCCTCAAGCATTGAGTATTTAGTGTTTCTAATTACCATATGCTACTTTGTTCAGTGAACTTGATTGTCTTAAAAAACTAGAATAATATATTTCGATATATGTTACTTAGGTGTACAAGGACGATAGTAGAGACTCTCACCTATGTTCATCCCGTGTGTCCAGTTTTCTAGGATAACTTACGATAGCATATTTCCAAGAATTTCGAGGATTAACTCATATGTTTTGGGACAATGACAGATGGCTGTTCAGAATTTCCAGGTTCATATTGCAAAAATTTCACGAGTATTTGGTCAACGAGGCATTCTTTATTCATTATCACGAGCTAGAGTATCGAGGGAAAACATTGTATTTCGTCATGGCTCAGTTTTTGATTGATGAGTTCAGTTGCACCACTTCCCCAATCGCTGCAACTCATTCCGTTTTGCCGTTTTCTCTGCTCCATCATCCATACAGCCCGCTAGCCTTCAAGAAGAAGTAGCCCTAAGTCGTTCTCATGTTGTGGTTGGGGTCGCAGTAGCTTCGCTAACATTTTCGCTCGCTTCCGAGGCATTTTTCATACCAACTTGGCGTAGACTGGAGTCCTTGGTCTGTAATACCATATTAGTTTAACCTATTTGACAGTTGTGAGACGGAACACCTCCCTGCTCATCGGCGTAAAATTGCTTAATTTCTTCTGAAGAGAAGTTTACAACTTTCGATCCGTTGTTGCGCCTCTCGCGCTGGAGCCACTTTACCATATCGACATGTACTGGTTGAGAGAAACTTTCAACATCAACTTCAAGAGAGCGTGATGAATTAGAACTGATTTTGGCTATGACAAACTGTCGTAATGGACTTCCTTCGGTAGTTTGTTCACAGCAAAAGTGGAGAAGCGGGGTCCCCGGTTCAAAAGCCGTAAAGTCTCGTTTTGAAGTCGAGGGATCAGAAACCCGTCACCCAAAATCCACAATTGTGTAAGTGCCCAAAACGTGGCTCCCTTGAGCCCTTCCGGAAGTTCAATACGTTGATTGTAGATCCAGCCAATGAAAATCGCAAATACTTTGCAACTAATTGAATCAAGTACTATCTCTTGCTTCTCCCCTTCCAAAAATGGTTCCATTGAGCGCTGCGGCGAAGTAGGGCGAGTAGAAGCAAATATGGGCCTTGTGAACTAAGAAGTCTTGGGTGTGGGTAGCGCTCTCGTTGACTTTGATTGTCACCATTGTGTCTGGCTTGCTACATTATGTTAGCGATTTATCTTCATTTGGTCTTCACCTTTGCCATACCTGAAATCGGGTCTCTCGACTTCCACATTGGCCATGGGAGAAGTCGCAGTAGACGCGGCGAGCTTGATGCGCTTTCTGGGCGTTTCATTCGTCATTTTTGAAGGCACCTGGTGGGTAGTTGGTGGTGGTTTGTAGGTTGTGGGTGCGACGATCTGGGAGAGTCTAAGTGGACACTAAAAGAAAGGCAACTTGTATACACCGCCTTTGGCGGCCTTGAAGGCTTTAATCTTTCGCGTAGTAAACGTGGTAGTGAATAGGTGATAGAGCGGCGTGAAATTTCTCCCTTGCCGTGGTCGCTCTATTCACCAACTACAGGGTTGACCTAATATGCTTTATTCACCAATTCTCTAGACACACTATAAATTTACGTCAAAACTTTGAAGTCGAGTGCAATTTCCAGCTCCGTACTTTGTTCAACTCACTTAATTACTCTAAATTTCTAGAACATTTGAATAAATATTACTTTAACAACCACTAAGTCCTACCCACCTCCAGCTTTAAAATCTTAGAACTTATTTCATTTGACTTGCTTTATCCATACTTTCTTATGCAATGTAATTTAATAGTTAAAGTTACTAAACTTACTACCTGAGACGAGAAAGTGGTGACATATTAGCCAATTTCACATCGGTGAATAAAGCATACTAGACCAAACGTTTCAGATATTTTGTGGATCAAATTCACTAATTATCATTTAATAGACTTAATTATTCAGTGTATTCTTAGAAAAAGTAAGAGGCTGGTTTGAATTTTAGCATTTCTTTTAAATAAAACTCAGCTTAATTACCCAACATATTCTCAAATAATATAATGTAATGGAGGTCATTTGGGTTTCCAGAATTTCGCTAAAAATAACCATCTTTGTCTAATTAACCCATTTCTTCTAAACTATAACTTAAACGAGATGATTGTCCAGGTATTTGGTATCCCTTGTTTTTTGTTTAATCAAAATCAATTACTTTTAAAGTTATTGGAGGCTTATCAGATTTGACGCACCTCTTTAACTACTCTGGGTCGCTCGATTTAGATCAATTCTTCAAGGAAGCAGGACAAAAGTTTGTTCACCTCAAGTCTTTAAAGGAGTCAGTTACTCAACTTAAACCTTTGATTCTTGGCACTCGTGATTGTTCATAATGTTACAAGTTGTTCACGAGAGTTGTGACAACGAAGCAATGTATTCATAGTATCAAGGTAAAATTTTGTTTCAGTAATTGGTCACTTTTTCTCGATTTAACGCAATAATCAAGTATCGGGCTTGGCTATCTTTCGGATCATACAGCGGGCTACCCATCCTAAATATCAATGCTCTCTACCCTCAAAATCTTCTCATACATTATTCCCACTATCATAAACTTTACTCTGTCTTGGTTGGAGTAATCGTAGTAGCCTTGAGGCCTACTTGACGGAGACCTGATTCTTTAACCTATAATTCATTGCATTAGTTTGGCAACAACGGAAAGCATTTGGGAAATCTTACCTCCTCATTGACAAAGAATTGCTTGAGCTCTTTGGGAGAGTATTTCTTCCTTTTCTGCTTCTCGGTTTTCAGCCATTGTACCATGTCGAGCAGTATTGACTGACGTAAAGTTTTGAGATCTTCAATGCAATCATCTGCACCTGAGCTGATGAGTGCAACGATGTATCGACGTAATGGGCTCCCCTCGGTAGTGTCTTCATACAACTTGTTTAAGTCTTTGGCTCGAAAATTCTCCCACCCGTCTTCCTCGTTACCATCGTTCAAAACTTGTATTGCCTCATTCTGAAGCCGGGGAATCAGAAATCTGTCCGCTAAAATCCACAAATGGACAAGCTCAAAAAAGAACTGCCTAGCTGAGATTTCAATACGCTGGGTGTAAATCCAATTGATAAACACCGCAAATGCGGTGGAATCGACCGAACCTAGTTCTAGCTCCTGTTTCTCGCCTTCCTGGAATTGACCATTGAGCGCTGCTGCGAAGTAAGGAGAGTAGAAACAAATATGAGGTTTGTGGACAAGGAAGGTGTGTGATTTTTTATCGTAGCGGTCCTTGATCTTGATCGTCACCAAGCAGTTAGAATCCCTGCTCCATACATCAGCAATTTAGTCTCGATCCAGTCTTCATCTTTGCCTTACATGAAAGTAGGTGGATCATCTTTCCGATTATCTGAAGGAGCCATGGATGGGGTTGTGAGTTTAGTGGTGTTCGCAGACTCTTTGTCTGGACTTGACATGTTGAAGTATTTATGGGTTGAGAAGCTGGAGTTGACGATAAAGTGGAAACCAAAGCAAGGCAAAATCCCTCGCCCCTTTGAGTCACAAACAGATGCACAAAGGACTCGCTTGCTCTTGTTTTCTAATTCCATGTTTGTTGAAAGCCTGTTACTTAATTTATAATTGGTTGGTGAGCTTAGGCTACAGGTGCTGCTCGCTTATTGAAGACAAGTCATATTCACGCTTCGTTCGGCAATAGAGATGGCTTCCCTCATTTTGCAAGTGTCCACAATTTGCTGCCAAACTCATGGGTGGATTTTGTCTTCACTGGTTCTTTGTAAGTATTTAGGCGGGGTATTTCCACACATATAATTCCGTGAGTGACTGCTAGCAATCACTAGCAACTTCACTCACTGATAAGTTCTGACCCACATTCAGAGAACCTGCATTAGCAACACGTCCGGTGCCATTTGCAATTCTGAGAGCTCACCTCCAACCTTTCTCCTGTAAGCCACATAACAAATTAAAGCAACTGCCCAATGCACATCCAGGCCGTTGAGGAAGCAAACACTACAGTAACTATAAAGGTCACCTAAAAAGTCAAGACTCAAACATTAATTGTCCACAAAAGCTTTGTATGCCACTATTCGCCTTTTTTAGCAGTGGCATCTAACAGAGCATTTGAGGAAGGTGAAAGTCAGCATCTTAGACTTGATGATGTTTATCCATCTGCTTTTACGCTACTCATCAACTGGCTCTACACTCAGCGTGTCCAGGAAGTCGGAGGGAGAGAGCCTCATGCTGAGGGCCTGATGGAGCTATGGACCTTAGCAAGCCGAGTTCTCCTCCCACAGCTCCAAAACGAAGCGCTAAAGAAGCTCAACTTTGCTCTATTTGAGGGCGGTGAGAATAATCGTCCCTGACTCTTTCGCATGTACGAGAACACTGCCGAAGGAAGCCCACTAAGACGCTTCATGGTTCAACGATTTTGCAGAAGATACCTTCAACCAAAGCACAGGGACAACAAGCAAGTCGCCGAAGAGTGCTATGACATGTTCGACTGGCCCAGGAGAAAATAGGCATACGCCCATCCACCTCTGTTTCACACTGAAGAGGAATTAGAAGGTTACTTTGTCGATGAAGATAAGGTAAGAAACTGTTAGATTTATAATCAACACCCAGATCGAGGCTAATCACGTGATATAGAATGCTCTAGAAGGGGTGGAGTGATTCTACTTCACTTACTCTCTTAAAGAGTTCGAGAGACACAACACAAAGCATTTTTGCAACAGAAACAAACTTTGTTCCAATCACAATTACCTTATGGTTTGAGAATATTGATCAAAATTCTTTCAAAACCTTTGTGTAATTTTTCTAAGCATTCTCGTAAAAGATTACAATATAGCCCAGAGTTTATAGTAACAATGAGATTAACTTCCCCTTGATTTCTTAAACTCTCCAACGCATACTCGATTCATTTTACTAACATTAGTTTACAGACAAGCCATTCTAGCCTTCGTGAAGTTGGCACCAAAAACAATGGTTATTCTTAGGGGCCCTATCGAAACTATACCACACTTCTCAGCAGAGTTCATGGCGATGGGGGTAGAGCATGAAGGTTACAAGGCGTGTGGGCCGCCGAAGAAAGTCTCGAGGGCAGGGAATAGGGATGTCAACAACGGAGTGCAAACAGTATTTTATCAATCTAAAGGGCCTTTCTCTTTATTTTTAGTCATTAGCGAGCATGTCTGGGGAAATGGAAACTTCTTTTTAGGCATCCGGGAAAACAATTTCAGAAAACTGGAAACCTTAAGTTAACCTTGCAGTTTTGTTGCTTCTTCAAACACGTCCTCTCTAATTACTGTCACCTACTTGACTTAAAAGCGACTTTCATATCTAAGAGAGTTCTCTCAGCTACTCAGTCGTCTATTAAATCCATTTTACAGGTTACGATCAAGATATATATTTTCCTTTCTTATTCGGTTGAAAAATGTCCTCCGGCGTATTGAGGGGGGAAATTGTAGGCAATATCTATCCCGGGCACCTTGAGGTTGCCTTGAAATGCCTGGACCGCCTGGCCTTGTCATCCAACATGAGAGGGAAGGAGCGGCTTTGAGGTTAAGTATTCACCCCACGACCTGAAAATGGATCGGCGCCCAGCACAGCCTCTTCCAAATTAGAGTCAAAAATTCCCCCTTCTTGTCCCTTCTTTTGTTCATCCGTGTCTCGTGGAGCGATATCCTCTTTTAGCCCTTACTTCTTTTTCCTCAGCCCAACAAGGATGAGTATCGCCCATCGATACGCCTGTCGTCCAAAATGGGCAGTAGACTAGAGCAACATAGTAACGGGGTGTCTTCTAGGATCCCTGCTTGAAAACATGATGAAATTAAGACACTGGAATGAGTGGCTAGCTCCGTTTCATTTCGAGGCTATGAAACGTGATCCCTCTATATAAAGAGTAAAAATTCAGCAAGACGAAAGAAGGTTCACAATGACTTTGTGTCAATTCGACCGGTGGACGTTGTAGAGAAAAAGTTGTACAATCAGTATTTCGTCTTCATGATTCGTCAGTTGGCTTTAGTCTTCATATCCACCATTGGAGGCTACATCGTTCTTGCGGCTAGTCAAAGCATCAACGTCTCACTCCACAATTGAGTTGGCTGTGACCATGGATAACAATCCTAGACTTCATATCGTGAACCTTGTCTTAATATAAGTCAATTTTAACATCTTGAGAGCTAGGGCGATGTTATCTTGTGGAGACACTTCATAAGAAGCTTGGGACACGAGTTTTGTTTTCTCTGCTGTGTAATTCAAAATTCGATAATCCAATCGAGAGCGGGTGAGGTTTTCAAAACGAATACATATCAAGATTTCGACTTAGCCTTCGCTTGAGGTTTGGTTGGTATATCCTGTTTTGACAAATTTAAACCATGTAAAACTTTGGACTCAAAATACGTATTTCGTGGTAAAGACTACCGTAACACTACCATCAAATAATTCCTAGGAGATTTTTGGCCATTGCTCCATTCCGACATCTCTTAATTGGTCTTTGCCCCACAAGTTCTAGGGATATTTCCCTAGTAAGTTAGTAGCGCACCAAAATACTGCGTCTCTTGATACTAAGACCGACCATCAACCCGTACTTCTTCACATTCCCGGAGCGCAAAGTAGATACTTTAGGGTGTTATTGATGAGAAGAGAGTTGATTACGTTACCCCTTTCAACACCTCGAGGTGGTTCGAAATATCCCACGTGCCTCTTCAAGTTGGCCTTATAATAATTTTTCCAATTTTTACGAGGTAAAAAAGTAAAAGACGTGTTGGGGCGAAAGGAAATGGCCATTCATCAAGCATTTACCACCGAGAGAGGTTGCCACCGACCCTTTTCTTCATCAACCACCCAAACCGCCCCCAGAAAGCCGCTCCTCTTTTCTAATATCTGCCGTGTGATCCTTTTAATAGAGAAGGACTTTCAATCCCCGGCAAACAAACCACACGAACGATTAACTTGCTATCCTGTCAAACAATATGTCAGTTCAACCAATATTGTACAAGTAATATGGCAGGTCTAATTTTGTCTCTTCAACGTAGAAGTGTTTCAACTCCTCCTCCAAGAACTTAATCCAGCCTTCTCTGTCTTTATTTCACGAATACTCATGTACTTTGTCATGTCAACCAGTGCATCTCGTTGCACGTTTGCTAGCCAAGCTTCAGACGGATCCCCCACTACACTTCCAACGGGGGCAATGTGATAGCGTCGCAGTGGATCCCAATCGAGTGTGTTATCGTACGTGCGTTTATATGGACCTGCGGCTTGATACTGGTTTGTCTTGAGACGTTGCTTCTCCAAGGCTCTGAGTATTCATTTTGAAAAGCGGGCACAAGAAGCCTGTTCCCAAGAAGCCATGAGTCAACGAAGATCCAGTGTTTACTCACATCTTCCACAGTCTCGATGCGCCAAGAGTAGAGCCAGTGTCGAAATTTTGTAAAATTTGCTGCAGTAACGTCTTCAAGGGGAACCTTTTTTGGGTCCCCCCTTCTTGAAAGGCCCCGTTGAAAGCCGCGGTGAAATATGAGGAATAGTAGCAGATGAAGCTTTTATGAATGGCAAATGCCGTTTGTTTCTTCCCCTCCTCCACCGTCACAGTCACCATTTCTTGGGTGCCCCTGCTCTTTGTTAGAAATCACCTTTGGAAGTAATGGAGTGGCGACTTACGAGAGGGTAGCTTTTTCTTTTGGTGTCTCCCTCTTCTGGCGTGGCTGCTGAAGAGACGCGATCTTGAAGGTGACTGAGTTGCTAGCTTAACAAGAGAAGTTTCGATCTTGTTCCAGAAGTTACACCAGGAAGGAAGGAAGGTGGAAGACGAAGGTGAAGAGACGGCTTTTATGATCCGTGCTTTATCAGCTTCCTTGGACTGGCTCTTCTTTTTCATTGGAGCATGTCTAATATTTGTTATCGTACAAAATTAATTGCATAAAAGTATTTCGAAATGAAGCTGGAACTCGTTGAACTAAGCCGGTTAGCTACTTGCTGGGTCTCTTTTCGAAGGACTCATTTTTTGGATCCAAGTATACCCTCTTACAAATGTTGTATTCGGAGTCCTGGAACAATTTACTCCATTGCTTCAGAGAAGTGACAACAGCCAAAAGTAAACAAAGTCAATTGTTCAAAACTGTTTGCATAATTAATTCCGTTGTTTGTGGCGATTTAGATTACACGACGGAAACTCTACGTCTACTTTTTCAGCCTCTAATGTAAGAATGAGGTTTCTTGATGGCGTATGTCACTCTATCACCCAAGAAATGAATAAATAGTGATGATGTTGACTTGCTTTCATTTCTGCGCCGCGAGCTTGCTAGCACCACCATTCCCCATCCTCTCCCCCCCCCCATAATTGAGGCAAAATCAAACCCCATTTCTGCAGTCTCAAGGCATCTTGGTTGCGTTAGAAAGCGTTGAAGCATCTTCTGGCTTTGATCCCACCTCACGAAGCCCCGACTCGGCAGTCTGTGATAAGGGTTAGCAACGAGTACGTTTAGAGAGGGTAAAAACAAAGTGAGCATTAAAAATCCACACATTATACCAAAGTATCTAGGATAAATGAAAGAACTGTCCAAGAAGGTTTAGAACAATCAGAAAGTTGCTTTCTTGATTCCCCCAAATCTTTTGGAACAATGTTTGTAATTACCCGAGAACTACTAGAGTAATGGGGAAAGAGGAAGTCTCTTACTTACTCCGCGTTCATCGACATAAAATTTCACCAGCTCCTCCTCAGAATAACTGACCCATTTAGGAGAGGCCTGAGTGCGTTTTTCTTTCCTCCAATAATTGACAACATCAACGAGCATCTCGTGAGGATAGAACTCTGGATGCTTGATGTTGGGCCCGCACTTAGTGCCAGCAAGAGAAACAAGGTATTCACGTAAAGGACTTCCTTCAGGCGTGTTGTCGTATACACGCTTAAACTTTCGACCGGAATAAGACTCAAAACGTGCCTTATTCAAACTCGCAAGTGCTTCGTTTTGAAGTCGTGGGAGCAGAATTCTGTCCGCTAGGAGCCAGAGTTCCAGGAGGCCTGACATATGAAGTTTGTCGCTATTTGGCTCCTCGATGCGCTGGGTGTATAGCCAATTGACGAATATGGCGAATGCACCAGGCGAGGCATCTTCCAGATTAAGAGTCTTGCTCTCCCCTTCCTCAAAGGACCCATTAAAGGCAGCTTTGAAGTATGGTGAATAAAAGCAGATAAAGTTTTTATGTACAACAAATGTGTCTTCAGCTTCGTATAGGCTTACTTTTATTGTAACCATGGCTTTTGATTTGCTAAATCCAGTTAGTACTTGCTTTCAACAATGTTCATCAGAGCAGACTTACCGAAAATCGGGCTTCGTGCCTTTCGGGGTCTTCTTGAAGTTTTGCAACTTCGAAGGGGTTGTTGGATTGGACATTTTGTCGATGGGAGTAGTCCTAATCTGCTGACTTCGTGTTTGTTCCTATGTTGTAAGGTAAGGCCGGAGGGGTGGTTGGATTGGTGACAGCATAGAGGGGGTGAGATGGAGCTAGAGGTATCTAATAAGATACCCACATACCTAGGTACCTTGTTCGCTCGAGGTGATTCACTGGCATCCTGTCGATCAATTATTCAGGCAAGTAGTACCAACTAGCTCTCGTTCAAAAAAATTCAAAGTTCACATAGATCCTTTCGGGAATTTGACATCACTGTTTGAAATTTCTGGGTCAATATCTGATTGAATTACCCCAGGAAGTTGGAACAACAAGGGCTGTTCACTGATATTTTTGCTGTCAACCACGAGGCGCCATCTATGTTTCCACCTCCTAATGTTTGAACCAAAAACATGCACACAATAATTGTCAACTGTATAATTGGGATTCGAGTATTCTATTCTAATTCCCAAGTGTTGTGACTCTACCTAGCACTGCCGTATTTCCACTGGTGCACAAGGGTAATTAAAAATTATCCTAGCCCAGATCCCCCGTTGAAATTCCCACTCCCACATCGTGAGAAGCTTGCCCTTCGAGACTTTCTTTCGTGAAGAATTGCATTCAAGATCAGTAAACAGACCCTCACGACTAGATTTGATGTTAGAAATGAAATTACATGAGCGAATATCTATTGTTAATGCTGGGGGGCTTACTGATCTCAGAGATATTTGCATTCTGCTTCAGAAGGTCGAAATCCCCTTTTTCATTCCATTATACATAATATTATCGAGGCAGCATGTCTGTTGCGATGGAAAGTCTCGTGCCCTCGATTGGTCCGGACCCAACGGCGCGAAGTCCCGATTCTAGATTCTTTAAAAGTCCGTCAGTTACATGTAGTCAGCGAAACAAGGGCAAGTGGGGAACTTACACGTTGCTCTTTAACATAGAACTCCTTTAACTCCCATGGAGAGAGCTTTGCCCAATTACCGTCCCCTTTTGTCTTTTCGGACATCAACGTATGAACCAGATCGACAAGCATCTCTCGTGGGAAGTGAGTTTCGAAATCACGAAATACCTGCGCCATGGAACCACTCACGACCCGTACCACATAACGTCTTAATGGATTTCCTCCGGTGGTCTTTTCGTATATACGACGGCATATGCTTATCGGAAAAACTTTCAACTTGGAGCAATCCTGGTCATAAGTTTCAAGGGCTTGATTTTGCAACCTCGGGACAAGAACCCTATCTGCTAGAAACCATAGCTCCACAAGAGTTGATAGAACTGGATTTTCGGTTTGGCAATTTTGGACACGCTGAGTATAAAGCCAGTCGACGAATATAGCAAATGCCGAGGGGCAGACATCGTCTAATTCGAGAACCTGGGTAGCTCCTTCCTTGAATGGTCCATTAAACGCAGCGTTGAAGTATGGCGAGTAGAAACAGATGAAGTTCTTATGTACGACGAAAGTTTCGTTCCATTCTCCCAGGCTCACCTTTATCGTAACCATAGCCTGTGAGTTACTAAGTCACGTCAGTATTCACCTTTGACGTATTTTATGAGAACCCACTGAAAACTAGGTCTGTGGTTTTTTGTAGTCGACTTTGGAGGGAGAGCAGGGTTGGCCTTCAAAGGCGATGTCGCAATCTGGGAATTGACCATCGTGTCGATAGCCGTTGACAAAGGCTGAGGCCTCATCAGTTCCAGGTCGGAGATGTTGAATCGGTGACGCGGGGTGAAGGCTGCGATCGCGTTAAGAGGCGTCCTCGCGGATGCTTAAAAGCGCAGTAAATACTTGAGGTTCGTCGTACCTGCCTTCCTAGCTCGTTGTCCTAACTTTCTCACGCATTACAAGTAGAACACTTTAAAAGTAACCCAAACAGTTTGGAACCATGAACTTCAATTGTTCCAATTATCTACTATCTAGGTTATTACTTTAATAAAGAAGGCACGATAAGATTAGCACGACTTGAACGAACCTTGGGGTGAAAAGCGGCACTGCAACACCCGACGTATCGCCTCCTCACGAGGATCAGCAAAAGCGGGAGTAAATAACTCGTTATTCTAGCAGTTACTGGAAACTATCTAGATTAGTACCCACAAGTTTCCGGAGTGTTTATTCCAAATTACCCCAAGAAGTTGGAAGAAGGCATTTTTAGAACTACCTCAGTCAAGCCGCTTTTTTCACCATTGCGAAGTCCAGAGATTTGCAGTTATTTAGTATCACAAAAATAAATTTTAGAGCAACTTCGCATAAACTCAATCTGAATCCGAAACCAAGTCGAAAATTGTTGGTTTTTGGGGTTCTTTAGCGCGACGTCCGGACCACCCTTTATTCTTCAATACAAAATCAGTTGTAACCCACAACATGAGGCAAGAAAACTTACTTTTCTTTCCTTGACGAAAAACAGGCTCAACTGCTGAGGAGTAAAATGTACCCACCGGCGATATCCCCTCTCAGCTTTGAGCAGTGCAATAATATCAACAAGCATTTCCCAAGGCATGCCAGCCATTGTTCCCATATCTTCAATTGTTGCCGAACTAGCAATCACCTCTACCAAGTAACGTCGAAGTGGGCTGTCATCTGAGGTGTTTTCGTAAATCACAGCAGAAGAGCTGGCCATGCGATACCTGGTTCTTTCACGTACCTGATCCAACGCCATCAATACTTGGTTCTGCAAACCCGAAACAAGGCATCTGTCCGCAAGAAGCCATAACTCGACAAGTGCTTCCGTAGCTTTCTTGCTACTAAGGCTTCTGTCGGGCTTGATGTCATGACTGGGGCTGTACATCCAATTGACGAATAGTGCAAACCCCGCTGGAGAACACTCGTCCATGTTGATGGCCTGTCTCTCTCCTTCGAGAAAAGGCCCATTGAAAGCAGCGTCGAAAAAGGGCGAGTAGTGACAGATGACTCTCTTGTACACAAGGAATGTGTTTTTATCATTGCCTCGGCTGACATTCACGTTAACTATGTCCTCTGAATCTCTTTGGTAAATTAGCACTCATTTCTCAAAAAGAAAGTTGAAAGTTAGGCAACACACCGGACACGGGGGCGCGCGAGGTCGATATATGTGGTCTCCCGCTTCCCAAGGTAGCGTATGCCTGTAATTTCAAGATCAGACATTCTTTCGATAAAAGTTATGTCACTGGAGAACTCAAGGCGTTTATTTTGAGGTGGAAAAGTCGCGGCTTTTGTTCACTGGGAGAACCTCCTGGAAGTTTCAGGATGTCTCCAGTCGCTTGGTAGCAAGCCAGACAAGCTTTCTTCCGAGTGCACCTGAAATATTTAGAATCGCGTAATTTATCTAGGACAAGTATGAATAGGGGTGTGAAACAGAGGAAAGACGCTGCTTTTGTCAACCATCAGGTGGAAAAAAAGCTGCACTCAATTGATATCAAGAAAATCAGACAGAAATTTCACAAACCCAAAAATTCAAGTTCTTATCCCGAGTAAACTGCAAGTAAGTTGGATTGGCGTAGATGGAAGATAGAAGTAAACTTACTGGTTCGCAAGCATTGGAAATAGACTCAACCTTAGCGCCGCTTTTGCTCCGAGTGTCTAAAGTCACCATCCCTGTTCATGTGATCATCAACTCCACAACACCAAAAAATCCACCTCTCCAACAATTTTATATGTCTTCTTTTCATCTTCTAAACACAGAAAGTTAGAACCGAATTTTCAAAATGGCACCATTTTCCCTAGTAACACCCGCAAGTCGCGGAATTGGTTTCCATCTGACCCGACACCTCCTCAAAACCACACCCCTGCCAGTGGTAGCAACAGCCCGCAAAAACATCCAAGAGACCAGAAAAGAGTTACTCAAAGACTTGAAAGAGGTTGATCCAGAAAGACTCACTGTTTTAGAACTCGATGTTACAGGTATATTCCCAATATTTTCTTCCACTTTCCATTTCCATCGATTTCTCGCGTCTCAAATTTCATACCTCCCCATGAAATGAATGAGACATGATACTGACCATAATTCAATAGATGAAAACACATTAATCCGCGCCTCTGAAGATCTCAAATCAATGTTCCCGTTTGCTGAAAACCATCTCCACCTCGCCTTTTGCATCCCCGGAATCCTCTACCCAGAAAAGTCGCCCTCCCAATTAGACCACTCCCAACTCACCAAAACCTTCGCCGTAAACACCATCGGCCCCCTCTTACTAACAAAACACTTCTCCCCCTTCCTCCCCAAAAAATCCGTCTCCTTACCTCCCTCAAAGTCATGGGTACCCCAACACGCAACATGGCTAAACATGTCCGCCCGCGTCGGCTCAACAAGCGATAATTCCCTAGGTGGTTGGTACAGCTACCGCGCCTCCAAAGCGGGGGTAAATTCCCTAACGAAAGGCTTCGATATTTGGGTTGAGCAGAGGAGTGGGGAGAATGCTATGTGCATGGCGTATCATCCGGGAACTGTGAGGACGGGGTTGAGTAAGGAGTTTTGGGGGAAGGTGAAGGAGGAGAAGCTTTTTGAGCCACAGTGGGCGGTTGAGAGGATATGTGATGTTGTTAGGGATGTGGGATTGGAGGGGAGAGGGAGGTGTTGGGATTGGGAGGGGAAGGAGGTATTGCCTTGAAAAAAATGCTTGTGATTAGTCTTGGAGAGTATGAAAAAGAGGATGTGGGTTATTTTGGTAGGGAGGAGACTCAAAGAAGATGGCAACGATGAAAACGTGACCTCTTGACCCAAAATTATGTTAATTCAATATAAATTCGTGGTCAGTGTCTTTAAACATGAAGAAGCACTTTTAAGATGAGATGAGGGGGTGTTGAAGGGGGCTTAAATGGGTAATGAGAGTTGTGCTGTTGACGAGATGAGTTGTCGGGGTAGAGCGGCACCCGGGTGACAGACCTGTTGGCACACCAAAATCTACCTCTATTCTTTTTATATCTTAATTTACCTTAATAACAAGTTATAGATAGAGTTAAAGAGTATAAAGTAGATCCGCGGCTATTATTAAGTATAATAAGCACTTTTTTTAGCTTCTTATAAGATCTTAAAGCAGCATCTTCGTAGTAAACTATAATAATATAACTACTAAGAAGCTTATTTTAGAAAGCTAGAATAATACTAAGTAAAAGTTTACAAACTACTAAGCGTAGTATTTATAGAATTCTATTAATTTAGAGAGTTAAATAATAAGCTAATAGATTTATTTTAGATTTTTATACTATAAATTACATGTGTTATAACTATATTTGTGAAAAAGAAGTGTTAGTTTTGGTGTGCCAAGAGGTCTGTCACCCGCGTGAGCGGGTATACCGATTTAGGGTTTAGCGAGAATGAAATGGTGCAGCGGTGAGAGGAAAAGGGGGGAAGCTATGAGAGTCAGAGAAATTGAAGTGCAGGAGAGAGAGTACGGGTAAGTTGATAATTGGCATCTGATCCCTTTATCTGTTTTGGGGAATTATCATATGAGATTCCGCTTCTGACAAGGTAGAGTCCAATCCGATTCCAAGGAAAAAGTCTTCCTACCACAACATTGCGTCGTCAGACTCCAAACTAAAACGAGGAATAGATAGTGACACCTGACCCAGGATTCTTCTGGTCCTCCAAATATGGTTATTATCCCAACTCGGAATTGAAACTTTGTTCGAGAAAAGCGCATTTTAAACGTTTGCCCTCGCAACGAAAGCCTTGCCTAAGGATACTCCCCCCCCCCACCCTAGTTAAAGGTTATTTCTGACAGCGGGGAACCTTAAGAAGGTTTAGGTTTAACGTTTGTTTAGGGGGGTGGAGGGAAAATAAAATGCGGGGTTAACTTTTGGTGTTCAAGGATTTCCAAGGTGTGATTCCGTATCTGCTGATTGCACGACTCCCAGGCCCGCTCGCCACAAACAGGTGCTCAAAAATCAGCTAGAGAATCTCATGATATCAGAGTTGCATCTGATCGCCCGGCAACTCTGACCCTTTGAGTAAATTTCAACGTTGATGCCATGTTGACATCACCAGCCACAGGATCGACACGCCACATTGTGGCGGTGCAAGTGTGGCGCACCAATCTCCGCAAAAACTTCCGATTTCGTGTCCCCTGTGCTGTTGCGCATCCCTTCTCGGAACAGCATTTGGTCCCTCTGCCTTGATTTCTCCCATTTCCCTCTGCAATTAAGGTCTCAGTCATCCCTCAAAATCTTCCGCCCTGGCCGCCCAATTAACGTCATATCCAATCTTGCGCGCCCATTCACTGAGGTCTCGACCTATGAAACCGGCGGATAATGGTCAAGTGACAGGGATCAGACTTCCATTATGATGTCACCAGCCCAAAAGATTTTGTTTGCATCCAGCGAGGAAGGGGCATTGTTGTTTTCGATCCCATGGCATGGGCCATATTACTATGACGCGCGATGCGACATACCCGACGTCGTTTGCTGGCGAGACCTCTTAATTTTTCTTGTGTACCCGTGCGGTGAATGGCTGGGGGTGGTAGGTATATAGTTTCCATTATTTCTCTTTTCTTTTCTCTTCATACCATCACACATTCCACAACCAACCACAAAACCTTCGACCTCACAACAACCCTCTTGAGAGTCTATACCTTAACACAAACACAATCTACAAACCAATACAAATAACAACATCGCAAATATGGGAGCTGTTGTATCTTGCGTTCGTCCTCCCGATCTAGAAGTTCCTCGCGACCTCAACTAATTGTTTTGATAGCTCCGGTCGCTATGCCAAACCATCGGCGCTTGCATCATGGCAGTCGTTAACGGCATTGCATCCATACTCCAAGCTATCGTAGGAGCCATTGCCTCGTTCTTCTGTAAGTTCAACTCATCACTCTACCTCTCAATAATATATTCTAACATCCCATCCAGCAATCATCATCTCATGTTTGACCTGCGGGCGATCTGGACGTCGTCGGGGCGGTGCCAGAACAAGTCATGTCTAGTGATCTCTCTGTCCCTGCTTCGTATACCACGCCTTCCTTCCGCGAGAAATCAAACAACAAACGGCAACGAGTACGAGCAGCAAGGGTTGGTGACAGAGAGGGTGCACTGAGGGGAGGGGATGAGGGTGGAGACGAAGGGGACGATTTCAGTTCTTAAATACCCGGTTTTATAACCACTTTCTGTACGAGAAAGGAAATGCGTGGTGCATGGTTCTTTGTTATTCGAGGGGATGAACGGTTAGGTTGCTGCCCGACCGATGTTTTCTCGGATCCTTTAATAATGAGATGATGATTTCCTTGATTTGACACCTGCTTTAGTTTCCTCCTCTGTGACCTGCAACTTGATATATATAAAGGTTTTGTCTTCTTGAACAAATCAGTATCTTAACTCGACTTTCACCTCTCATCTCAACTTTTGCAGTTCCAATTAGCAGAAAAGGTAATAGTTCAGAAGTTTGGGGAAAGTTGTGATTGGCCGACACCACCGATACCACCGTCCTTCAGACTGCTGCCCCTCGGTAATATGCCGATCTTCTAACGCCCTTGGTTGAACACTTGGTCCACACCCTTCAGATGAACCGACATGATCCAATTGCAACATCAAGCACACGAAGTGGGGTGCGGGGCATGGGGAAGATAGCTGTGCCGATTACCCATCCATATCAAGTATGCGAGTACTTCACGATATAGCATATAGCAGGGGGAAATATACCTACCTACCATTCAGACTCTACTTACAGGAGAAGTTAACCTTCTCCCATTTCAATACTTCGTTCTCTGCACATTCACAAACATGGGCAAACTCATCCCCAATTACACCCTCGCCTCCAAGGCCGTTTCTCTCGGTGGTCTCCTAAATGGTTACGATACTGGCGCCATGGGTGCAATGACAGTCAGGCCACAATGGGTTTCAACGATGGGAAAACTAACCCCATCACTCATTCGATTTACAGTCTCCCTCATCATGCTATGCTCACTGGAACTATGCCCTCCGTTTTCGGGGAAATTAAGCAGCTCGATTCGGTCGTGTCAAAATCATCATGGCTGGAGCAATTCTCTTTGGTCTCGGAGCTCTAATTCAACGAAGCGCGATGAGCTTACCTCAATTCCTGGTAGGAAGAGCGTTGAGTGGTCTTGGGCAGGATGTGTATCTCAGTATTATGTCTGTATATGTTCGTGAGATTGCGCCCGTTAAGTCGCGGGGTATTTTGGCTGGTCTGCCGCAGTTTATGGCGTGCGTTGGAGTGTGCACTGGGTATTTTACTTGTTATGGGTCGATTGGGATTGGGTCGAGTATGGCGTGGAGATTGCCGTATGTGATTCAGGGTATCCTTACTGTTCTGCTTGCTGTAAGTTGTCTTGTATTGCCAGATTCGCCGAGGTGGTTGATCGCGCATGGGAAGAGGGAGGAGGCGTTGAGTGCTTTGCATCGTCTCGAGCTTTCTCTCGATGAGGCTGGAAGGGATATCTTGACCGGTTCGGAGCAGAGGACGAGTCTGTCGCCGTGGAAGAGTTTTGGTTCTGCTGTTCAGACGGGGATATCGCGCGAGAACCATTCTGGCGTTGTTTGTGCTCGGTATGGTCCAGCTCTCCGGCATCGATGGAGTGTTATATGTGCGCTTTCTCAGCAGCCTCGCCTCTTCCCCCTAAGTTTCTTGCTGATAATCCTCAAGATGCCCCCGTCCTCTTCGCACAAGCAGGTCCAGCCTCGAAAACCGCATCCTTTCTCGCCTCATGCTTGCAATCTCCATCCCCGCCTTCCTCCTCGCCGACAAATGGGGTCGTCGCACCTCCGCTCTAACAGGCGGCATTTTACTCTCTTTCTGCCTTTCTGCTGTTGATGGGTGCCCTCTACGCCCTCGGTGTTGTTCATTCCTACGCTGCCGCACACTGGATAATCATCCTCTCCGTATACTGCGCCCTGGGGAATCGTGGGAAAGATCTACGCGTCTGAGATCCAATCTTCGAATACGCGTGCAGCTGCAATACTGTCGCGCAAAGATTGGGCTTCTTTACGAATTGGCTGGTTGCCATGTTGACGCCGATACTTCTGGATAAGAGCGCTTTTGGGGCGTATTTTCTTTTTGGCGGGTTGGCGCTGGGGACTGCTGCTGTACTTGCGATGTATATGCCGGAGACGAGGGCGTGGTCGCTGGAGGATCTTCTGGAGGCTTTTCATCAGCCGGGGTTTAAGAGTTTGAGTGGTCTTTTGAGGAGGAGGCGAGGGGGGAATCCGGGGGTGGATGATGGGGTTCAGTTGGATTCTTTGGGTGCGGGGGATACAAGTGGGTCGGCTCAGCAATTTCCTTAGGGGGTTGAGGGTTGATGTCGTGACAACCTGATGCCGTCTACTTTGGAAATATGTAGGAGGTTGTTTTTTTAGATTGGGAGGAATTTCATCGACATGAATAACGGAAGTGCTAGATTAGAGTTTGACACTGTAGTACTTTGGAGCTACCTTGCAAATGAAATCATTGTACCAGTATCACTAATTATGGAATTTATCCCCTTTACGAATTATTCAGTCTTTGAAAAGCAAACTGTACACCTTTACTTGAATACCGCTTTTCTCTCCTACAACATTGAATCTACTCAAGTACTACTCTGAGGAATGTGAGGACAGTGCTAGCGAAGAAGTCCGAGCCATTTGCTGTTTTTGCACCAAAACTCATCATACACACTTCAAGATATCATAGTTAAAATACCCTCAAATTTCCTTAAGACTTTCACATTTACCTATTCATGGTAAGTCCTAACATTCTGTCTCCTTCGATATTATATACACAACTCTATTCTTATAGAATAAAGGTAGTAATAAAGCGCGGGGTAATATCGAGGCCCGAAAAAGAAACTACAGTTACAAGACTACAACTTTTTCTCACCAGTCACCAGGCAATCAGTAGTGTACATCTAAACGCTAATATAGACGGATAATTTTTCACAAGTAGTGGTAAATGTTATTAGCTGGTGTAAAGTGGGCAAAACAGCGATTTTTGGTGGGCTTCAGGATGTCCTTGATTGTTCCTTCGAGCAATGTGGCACCAAAACACGGATATATTTTGAAATTTCATCACTTCATCAAGTTACCAACCGGTTCCGTGGTTGGTGGACAAAGATATCAAACAAAGTCCGACGAATAAGGAGCCTTCTTTACTCACCCCTTCACCGCAACCACGGGGCTTGCCCCTCGTGATTAATATTCTCCTCCCCTATCAAACAAGCGGAATTCCTGGACTTGACACCTATCATGCCCCGTGAATGGGAAAGGGCCAACGCATTATCGCCACTCGAGAAATCTCCCGTCGAACTATTTGGAAAGATACACCACTTAGCTGTGAACCTTGGACTCCCTATATCAAGTTGGTGCAAAATTGAGCAGTGAACAAATTTACGTCACAACCTTACTTGAAGCTTCCCAACCAACCTGGGATTGGAAAATCGGATCAGACCATCCATTCCCAAGATATGGACAAGTAGATGCTGAGTTTGTTGTCTTGTAGGTTAGCTCCACTCCTCTCATTCGTGCAAACAATTGGCTGTGCTGACTTTTTTATTTCCAACAGGCCGAGGTCTTGAAATTCAGATGGTGGAGAGAATGTATGAAGCTAAAGAAATTTGGGCTAAAATGATCACTCCCCTGAAAGCGGAGCAAAGTGTCTGTTAGTATTTCCAACAAGAAATCAAAAGTACATTTTGCTGGAACTAAATTACCCTTTGATAGGGTTCAAAACAGTCAGCCACCAGGAAAATTGGAGATTGATAAAAAATACGCAAGGTCTAAGCTTCATTGAGGTTTTCAATGTGGAGTATTCATTGCTAACCGAGACCTGGGAGCAAAATGCTCCTGATACAGATAAAATATCTGTATCATATTGTTATGAATCCTTTCCATCTCCTCCTTGTGATCTCGATCGACGTGTCGAAATACCAGACGATTTCCTTGTTGGGCCATGGACAGTTGAGCAAAAGAGATTGTTATTTTAGATTTTGAAGTCTGGCGGTCGGAGAAAACCTACACAATAAAAGGTAAGTGATAGATTCCAACTGGAATCCTACACTATGGTGTCTACTTGGGTTCATTTCTACTACCTGCTTACCTGGATAGTTGACGCTAGCGACTTTTAGAAAAGCACTCCTCCGAGGCGATATTCTGGCGCTCTCCTTTCTTAAGTATGCCGGAGTTGACCGGCTTCTCAGCCACGACCACGTCATATGGGCGATACAAAATGCTGGTGGCAACCGAAAGAAGGTTTAAACTGTTAATCTATAGCAGCCAAGGAAAGGGTGCTTTCCTTACATGAGTGCTTTGATGAGAGAGCGTGAAAATATAAAAGAGAAAGTATGAAGGAACTCCACACTTTGAGCTTGTGGCCTCGTTTTCCAAGTCTCACGGTCTTCAAAGTGTTGTAGACGGTTGGGCTATGAGGTTCCTCCACCAATGGAAGTAATGGTGGCTTGGACAATATGCTCTCTTGGAGATAGTCTTAACAAGATTTATGCAGGATACGTAATATTGACATGCTCCTAATGCTCAGGCAAGCGCCCTTGCCTTTCTTCAAAAATCAACGAATCGCGCCACTTAATTCATGCTCTCACACTTGATATTAACTTTGCACACCAACCCCATCAACCTCATAGCCCCACAGCACATAAACCCCAAGAAACGCAGAAACAAAGTAGGGAAACGACCATACTATCTTGAATGTTCTCCTATGACCGACACACTATCAAATTGTTTTTACGACGAAACTTTGCTTGACGGCTCAGCTCGTGGCTGCTTTACTACTCTTAAAATAGAGATGCTTGTGATTCATTGCTAGCCTGGAATTCTCCATTGACTCTAGTATTAATTTTATGGATACAAATTCAAATATATGTTTGAAGGAAAGAAAAGTTCCTAAATGGTCAAGGAATTTTAGATATAATGGAGTTCTTACACATCCCCCCTTTTCCTACTCACATGATTTCTTTCATGCTCTCCCAATCTCTTCTTGCTGAGTACATGTAACAGAATTATAGCATATAGGAGAAGAAACCAGAAAGTGAGCTTTTCTATCACAACTACAAGGTGATACTGATCATAGCTTTTACAAATTGGCTTCAAAACTATCACAGCCTCCGTGAGCCCAAAGAGTTATCGCTTCGCGTAGCATATGAGTCATACAGGCGGAGGAGACAATGCCTATTGTTCCCAAAAGAAAGACTTTCGTTAAAACAAAATTTGGCTGTTTCAGCCCTCAAAGCCCTAAACAATGTCTCTGACTGTCTAGAAATATGGCAGACTTTCCCACCAAGACTTTCTTTCACTATTCAGACATCTTACATCGTCTAACCCCACACCTGCATCATCATCATCATCATGGCATCACACTCAACCACCCCCCTAAGTAGGCCAGCAGTCTTGCACTGGGTTCGTTACGACTACTGTCGGCACTTCTACGGAAATGTTACTAAAACAGAACGTGATAAATCAGCAAAGACGAAAATTGGCTTCAAGCGTGGAAAGTTTTACAAGCGACTTTACATCAAAAGACCTGGTAGATGTCCCAAGTGCTTCCTGGAGAAGGAATTACGTCCCCTTGGCGAGCCTCATCCTGGTGCTATACAAGTAAGTCACGAATCCTCCTCGTCGACAGCTGTAGTTGATCAATCTCTAGCCGTAGACAAAATCAGAGACGCAGCTTACCAGCGGGATCAAGCGATCCTTACTAGTGGGAAGCCGGTAGTCTTTGATAGTCAAGGTCGACCTTTGTCTTGGTATCATGGGGATGAGCGAGAGGAGTTTTCGATTCGTCGTAGAGAATCTTGGGTAAACGACCCGGCTTATCGAAATCGATATGTTCCGGGATCTTGGGAAGTGAAGGCTAAGGAGTCACAGGAGAAGAAAGTACATGCACATCTAAGCGAACAAGATGTTTTTTGAGTAACTCAAGTTTAACTTGAGGGTTACTCCCGGTGGTTTCATTTTTTTCCCAGCACCCAAATGGTGCAGTGCCCCCTTGGAAAATCGTGGTATTTGTTAAACGCACAATATTGTTTTAGGACCCCCTACTAATTAAGACCCCTTAATTAATTAATTAATACAACCTTAACACCAAAATTACTTCCCAATTCGTGATTTTTACACAGTATGAACTTTTCTCATAGCTGCTTATCTATGCCTGTTTCTGCTGTGGTCAATAACGGCGGAGCCAACGAGTGTCATCGGGCAAGTAGTTCATCGACAAAATCTACTAAGTCAACACCCACCGCAAGACATGAACTCGCTAACGACTTAATTGGACAACAGCCTGTCCAATTTCCCTTCCTTCTCTCACATGTTCATTAGTTTATACCTCTATAAGAAATCAAACCAGCGAGATGACGCCGAGAGCCACCAGCAATGTAATTCCAAGCCACTTCGGGCAAGTAATTTCGAACGAGATATCTAAACCCAAACAGGGCACTCCGAGCAACTACATCCGAAATATTTCCTAATTAATTCCGAGCTAATTTCTTATAAATGATTTCGAGAAAACTAAAATCGAGTCTAGGATATATATCCGAGATCAATATATCCGAGAGAACATGTCTGAGAGAACATGTCCGAGAGAATATGTCCGAGAGTGATATATCTGAGTAGACACTTTCAAGCGGGCTTAATTCCGAGTAATCAACATCGAGCAGATACATCAGGGCAAGTATTGCTGAACAAGTAAATATTTTTAACCGAATTTCTCTGAGCAACTAATTCCGAGTCTGCGAATTATTTCCGAAATTGAAACAATGATTCCAAGCTACTATTTCCGAGCTGCTTAAAAATTCTCCGAGTAATTATTGTTAAGTAGAACTAGAATCAACGTATTACGTCCCCTTACCCATAAGGAACTGCTTTATAGGTAAGTGTGGATATTTCCAAGCAATTTATTTCCGAGTAATTTACTTCCGAATTGAGTAAATTACTCCCTCCGAGCAAATAATTCAGAACGGAGTCGCAACAGCTACTTGCTAGTACGCTGTAAATTGTAATGAGGAGCGAAACTGGTGAGAACGCTGTACCTTAGTGGACTCCCCTGTAAATCAGTGCTTAAGATGCCTCAATGGGCTCGCTTACCCATATTTCCACGACGTTTTTCAGGGCACTTTATGTACAACGCACTGCCCTGCAGTCTCCGCACTAACGCAGCCCAATTCCAGCCCTCACACGTCTTACCATCTAGAACTCCTCCTGTACTTCATTCTACATATGAGCCACGAACCCATCTATCAGCAGTAAAACGCCCAGGTCGTTCTATGTCCTTGGCAAACTAAAGTAATGACCCATATCCTTCGTTTTCAATTATCTTACAAGATTTGAGTGAGTGTACAAGAAAGCCGAAATGGATAAGGTGACTTTATGTCTCCCCTTCAACTGTCTATCGCGACCTGCTATGCTTTCATTGATGGCTCCAAGAATCAAAAGAGCTGCTTTGAGGTCGGATAAAGAAATAAAACTCATTGTGCTATTCTTTCTCCGCTCCTTTAGCAGAGAGCATTGTTAATGAAAACAACATCGTTGTTCCAACCAAACAGCAACTACACGATACACTTATAAAAATTTATGCCTTCATTTCCGAAATACACTGGTTCCTCTCATAAGCGAAAATGTGTATTTTCCAATACCCCAAGTTCAGCTGCGGCTGCTTCAGTTTTCCCGAACCCTACTACCGTTGTCCTGGAGCGGACCTTCGTGCGAAAACAAAAATTCCAATTGTTTGCAAGGTAGAAGGTGCGTTCATTCCTGTCATAAAAACCGTTCTTCCAGTTCCAGGCGAATGCCATGAATGTAGGAGCCAGCGAAGAAAGATCCGCGAAGAAATGCTTACTCTCGATCCCGCAACCTCAGTAAAGGCTCATCATGAAGCGGCCTTGAGACGTCTTGAAGGCAGAAGTGCATTTCATGATGTGTGCTTGGATACTGACAATGGTCGGAAAACACCTCCTTATGAGAGACGTTGGTCTTGGGATTTTACTGACGAGGAGCAGTTCACGGTAAGGAAGCTTACAGCCCCTGGTAAAAGACGCTGGTCTTGGGATTTTGATGACGAGGAGCAGTTCACGGCAAGGAAGTCTACAACTCCTTGTAAAAGACGCTGGTCTTGGGATTTTGATGACGAGGAGCAGTTCACGGCAAGAAAGTCTACAACTCCTGGTAAAAGACGCTGGTCTTGGGATTTTGATGACGAGGAACAGTTCACGGTAAGGAAGCGACCTACCCCACCCCAAGAAATGATTTTGGCTTGTAATATTTTTGATGAGGCAGTATCCTTGGTTGAGGCATCCAATGGTAAGAAAAGTGGTAAACAAAGGTTAAATATGGAGAACTTTTCTACTTTCACAGCACAAGCTGCGAAACGGAATGGAAGAGGGTAAATTAATTCATGTTCCTTGTTAGTTCAAGTCTTTGATGAAGGCATCGTGTTCTGTTGCTACCAAAACCCATGCTTAACCTTCACCGTGTTTTTCATTCATCTATTGTCACGTCGTTTTCCAAAAATAAAATTCACTTTCAAAAACAGAACCCCCCCCCAACATATTCCCCTTAAGTTGTGACAAATATCCCGTCCTAATTATCGTAAAGCTGAAGCTAATGACCCTACCAAATATAGACTAACGATAAAAACTGTCCGTCTCATCAACCCTAAATACCGTCAAGGAGCAATGGGTCCAGTGTATCCTAGTCGTGGGTGCATTATGAGTGCCGTAGTTTGTCTAATATATTCCAACTTTAGATAACAGGGATTCTAAGCAAAGGTTAATTCGATAAGTAAAGCAAAGTAACGAGACCAGGACTTACACCATCAAGAAACTGGTATTCGACTATGACGTCCTGCAAACAAAGTTTCACGATTGTATCTTCTCTTACGCCAGGCACACCTCACATTTCCATCCTTGGGAGCTCTCGTTCCACAGGGACACCAGAGCTATGATACCTATCAATAAGCTTGTTTATGAAGTAGGGAAAGTGGACTGTTCACTTACAGCTCTCGCCTGTTGATGATCCATCAACAACATACACTCATATGCCTCATCATCGCCTCCATATTCTCCTTGTGTCCTTCGCCAAAAATACAGGCGGACTTCTTGAACTTCCGAGTTTCTGCAGGTCAAACAGATCCATCGCTTATACTGATCGTAATCACAAAACCCTTGGAGGCTGAGAGGGAGATCTCTCTCGATCTCTGTGTCACACACTTTGCAAACGCATATAAGATCATGGTTTCGATATGAGGAATCTATATGCGGTTTTGGGAGGGAATCATAGTAAGAAGAATCCCGGGCCGGTGGACAGAATCGACATTTCTGAGACGCATGGTAAATTGAAAAAAAAGACGACAAGATGTAGTACAAACCTCGCAAACATTAGTTCCACATTTTAAACATGAAAGTACATTTGCAGCATCACATTTCAAATTGAAAACTCGCACCTCAGTTTCCACTCCGCCTCCCCCTTCGAAACCCAGGGGTTGAAAGGGCAAATCCCGTCAAAGTTTTGACGATTCAGAAGACCCGTCACATCGCATATATTGTGGCGGTTTGAGTGAGTGAAAAGGGGTTCGGATTGATGGATTGACGAGAAGAGCTCCCTACAAGTTGTGGCAAGATGAAAGAGGTCTAGGGTAGTGAGGTACAGAGAAGTGTGTTCAAGAATAGCATATTGTGAGAGAACTGAGGTTAATCGAGTTGATTAGTTGTCTCACTGGTGCCTAGACTTTCATATGAGTCGATTGACAGGGGTTATAGTGGAGGCCACACTTAGCGAGCCAATCAAGGAATTAAAATGGCCGTGAGCCTCCCTTCCGTTCCACGTTACTCTTCCACTTATAAGGGGAAGATGAAGAACGGATATGAGACGAAATCGAAATGTAGTTGCTGAGCTAATGACGGGCAACACCGGTATACATGAAATTGACCGATGTGATAAACACCTACTCTATGATGCCAATTCTAATTTCAAAGTAACAAATGCCCCCTAGCGAACTAAAAAAAACAGGTATTCCCATCCTCAAATCCCCATATAATGACTTATCACTTCTAAGCGCAACAGTAAGCCCTCTCTCCAAATCACTTCCAAAGACAGGTTACACAACCACCTCCACTTCTCATCAAATACCATCCCCTCATTTCCCTAAAAGCTTTCTCAGCCCACCAGCCACAGTCCCAGTCCCCATAAACTCCCCAAAAGCTTTCCTAATCGTGTCCCTCTCCCCTTCCCAAATGCCCCCCTTCCCACCCATAACCACAGCCTCCCCTCTCGCAGCCTTCTCATGCACATCCCTACTAGGGAACTTGAACGCCGGCATCGAACTACTAGGTTTCATCCTCACAGCCTCCAGAACCTGCTTCAACTGAGCGGCGGCCTTTCCACCACCATGTCCACCATAACTAACAATCATAGCAGGTTTCCCAGCCCATTCATGATAAAGATAATCAACAGCATTCTTGATCACAGCTGGGTATCCCCAATTATATTGAGGAGTGACGAAAATGAAGGAGTCGTATTTTGAGATTTCAGCGGACCAGGCGCGAGTGTGGGGTTGGGTGTATTTTGAGGGGTCTTTGGTTTCTTGGGGGATGGCAAATTCGTTGTACATTGGGAGATTCCATGTTTCTAGGTCGATGATTGTGAAGTTTGGTGGTGGGGAGGTGGCCGAGGTGATGGTTTCGATTACGAAGTCTGTTACTTGGGGACAGATGCGAGGGGTGCGGGTTGAGCAAATGATAACACCGATTGATTGAGCCATTTTGGGAATTGGACTTCTGGAATGTGGATGAGTATTGTATGTGAAGTAGTTGTGAATGTGAATGGGAGTGAACTGTGGTTTTTGAATTAAAAGTTGACTGTCAATGGTCCATATATACATTGAGACTGACTCCGAAATGTCTAGCCGAGACGAGTCGCCCGGCCTTCGGTCCCGAGCCGGGATGGAAGCACCCATGTCCGGACATGTCAGCTTGGCATCAAAATCCGAATTGCGGTCAAATAGTGCCGAATGAAGAGATAAGAAAGTGCCTAGCGCTTATTTCGAGTAAGCTTGCACCTCAAAAGCTTATGTTTTAAGTTTGGGTTGCAATGAAGTCAATCCCATCGGGCTACTTTTCGCGAGTCACTAAAATTGGTAAATTAGTGAGTCTATTATTAAGTCTCTTGCGCTAAATTTGTTCATTACAATGCAATAAGAAGTTACTGAGCATGTAAGAAATGTACTCAATTAAGATAGAAGAAGAAAGGTTGATCTACTCGTGTGTGTCTCAACGGTTTTGGGGAGGCGAAAGCTAAAAAGAAGATATGTGTATAATGCTCAACATTTAATTACCCCCTCGGATTGGAGGCTTCATAATTCAATAGATTGCCAAGTCATGTTTCATTGTCTTGCAACCAGTGCGTATTGCCAATGCTCCAGACTAGTTTGTCTTCAGGGCCCCCGTAGGGCTGGACCCCCGATTCCCTCCATTTGGAACCTGTACATTAGGATTCTGTCCCAAAGGCTCTGTCCCCTTATCCGGACAAACAGCAGTGACAGTACTCGTAATCGTGGTTGTGACATGATCTGTAATCACTGACGTTGCTGTCTTCGCAGGATCGGTAATCGTGAGGTTTTGAGTGGTTGTGAGTGTAGTGGAAGCGGTCGAGGTGATAGCATTGGATGTAAAGACCGTCGTAACGCTCGTGACAGGAGAGTGGCGAAGGTGATCTAGCTTCTTCTCTTCGACTCCGAGAGTAATGCCTAGACCGAGGACTAGGAGGAACAAGAAGACGGAGAGAGCTGAGACGAAAACGAGCGGTCGTCGATAGTTTTTTCCCGGCCTGAAGAAATCAACTTCTGCTCCGACGGGCGCGGTATAATTTGGAGGTGCTTGTGTCGGCGCCACGGTAGTTCCTGTAGTCTGAGGGCCCATGATCGGTGGCTGAGGGGGAGGAATGCGACCAAGTGGGATAGAATCCGCTTCGTGATTTGAATTCCAATAAGGATGCTGTTCGATAGCGACGTCCTGGAACGAACGGTCCTTAACGTCAGGGTCTCCAAGGTGCGACATCGATGGACCTTGAGAAACGGGGATATTGTTCAGCGTATCGAGGTCGTCTTCCGAATTTGTAGAGCCGTCTCTTGATGGCGGATAAGCCCAGCTTGCTGTGCTATTCACTTCTTCAGTATCGCTCCACGGATGTCGGGGAGTGGAATATGACATGTGATTCGATGTTTTAGGAGTCTGGGTGTGAATGTTGTGAGTTATTGTCTATAATTTTTTTCGGTGGCCGTGAATGTGTATACGTGTGGAAAATCTAGAATATCAGAGAGAACAGAAGTTACTAGATGAGTGGATTGTTATAATATAGTATTTGACCATTGTTGAAAGTACAATGAAACCACTCGCTTTCTTGTGCGAGACGTGAAAGGTATGGCTCTTTGACGCGAGAAAAATTCTAACAAGGTTATTGTTATCGCACGAAGAGGAAGAATAAAGAAAATTAGTCATTTGGACAAAGAAACTCGCGACGACTTGAATGGTCGGCGCGAGTGCTGCGAAACACGAAGAGTGAACTAGAAACGACTGGCTCGTTCGTAAAATACCACGAGTACTCACCCGCTTCACTTTGCCAAGCTTCACTCCCCTATCTCACTAAGCGACCGCGACGGCGTCGTTCTCGCCACCCTACAACCAGGAAAAAGAATTTGAACCCACCAAGAAATGTATAAAAATAAATGGCAAAACTGAAGTGCGACTCGAAAGTCGCACCTTATCAGAAACCCCTGCGAGGACCCAATGAAGTGGTCATCTAGCTTTACAAGCAGGCCCCTATTGTCAGCAGCAAGGCCTAGGGGACCAGAGTTTTTTTAACCCTTGGGTGGGAAATCTTGAATATCCGCTCCTGTACCACGCCTGTGGTGCCTACCGCGAAACCAATCAACAAACAGCTTGGTGCCAGAAACCTTCTTCACGGGCTTGGCCAATGTAGTTTCAAGGTTGCTTGGTGGAAAAGTGCCTTGAGTTCGTGCAGTGAGCAAGCGACGCGCTTCACTCTCTCTTCAGTCCAACCACTTGCAATTGCTTGCAATGCTGTCTGTAGTCCCACCACAAAAATCAGCTATTTGTCCTTTTTCCTCTTTTCGTTGAGTATTGCTGCTTGAAGCCCATGAAGCTGCGATGAACGCGCGCGCCTCGCCAAAACTCACTCTCCTATTTCCTCACTAAGCGAACGCGCACGCGACCACGAATGTAAACAAACACCCCCAGCCACCACGAAAAAAATTCAAGCCACAACAACCAACTACCACAGCACCCAAAAAACATTTAAAAAAATGGTAAAAACACCCGGCACTGCCTACAGACTCTTCTCGTCAGGTTAGCCAGTATGCAGAGGCAGGGTGATGTAAAAAAAAGAGAAAAAAGTAGGAAGAGTGAGGATAGGAAAACCCAGGGGGAATGACATTGGACTAGAGTCACCAGGCAACTGCGCTGAAGATAACCCGCGCCCAGATAGGCCACACCACACTCTTTATTTGTTTGCATTCATCTTATTTGTTTACTTGAGGAAAACTCGAGAGTCTGGTTGTGGGGTGGGGCATGGACCCACTAGCTTTCCAGTTTGGGGGGACCGCGGGAGAACATTGGCCAACCGCCTTGGGGTCGACGGTCCTTGGGCGGAAATGGCTCGATGCCTTCGTCTGCTCCGAAACTCGAGGAAGTAAGGCGATGTTCCCTCTTCAATATCTCTCCACAGTTCGCACGTGGTTCGCAGTGCCATCTGGCCTAGAGACTATGGCACAGAGACCATATCGTGATGCGCCATTACAGCAGCAAGATATATCTCCCTTCTCAACCGGCTTGCCGAGAGACATAACTAACGTGTCACTACAGAACAGCCTTGGGGGCAGCATCGACAATAGGAGCATTATGCCACACCGAGAGAGTTCATTGCGCTGTCTTGACGACACACTTTCGTCTTCTCACCCTTATCTTATGTGGCCTGGTGCGACCAAACAGAAGGCGGCCCAAAAAGCGTTTGCGAGATGATCGAAAACCGAGACAGTCAAGAAATCGTACAAAGAGTTACGTTGCAGCTTAGTTGGCCTAAAGTGCGAATGGATATTCTCATGAACCAATTTGAGTCCGCGAGGCGATGTAGATCGATAACTTTGAAGGTGAATGAAAGAGGCACCAGGAGGTTGAAAGACAATGTTCGACCAGAGCCAGTGTGGGAGAAGCGTAACCACATCTTCCATGGTGTGTGTTAATCAGAAGCAGAATATGAGCTTTGATTGAGAAAAGAAGAGACCTATGGTTGTTGTTGGACATAATTTGAAGTTAGCCTTGGCCTGGGCGAGTTCGGGAGCAAAACCCCAAGATTCAAAGGTGAGGTCCTTACCAGAAAGTCGCAAAGTCGCAACATGGGAAGCGGAACAATTTCCCTAGAGCTGCCGAGAGAAATTCTCAAGCCTGAATCAAGTCAAACTTTTGCGTACTAGTAGATATGAAGATATTGCTATCGCGATGAGGTGGGGTGTCTTGAAGTCCTCGGTATGGCGTGGGGAAGCTTGTCAGCTTGAAGCTGACGGTCCTTCTCCCAATCGAAGGTCAAGCAAGGCTGGACGCTTGATATTCCGTTCCGTATTCGCTGCTGTCTAGAGACTTGGACTCAAACAACTCCCTCGCTTAACCCAAAACCCCCCAAACCCCCAAAAAGCAACAAAAAAAGAGGGGGTGCAACAATCATCATACTCTAAGCTGTTCTAAACTACTTCAAATACACGCTTCAGCGCGGGAAATCACCCTACACCACAAAGTAATCATCCAAAAGCCCTGTTAATTAACCACGAATCCAATGAGACACACTGGGGGGGATTTGATTGGTGAGGGAGGAGGGATCTTGGGAGGGGATCTGGTTCTCCCTTTCTTCAAGGTAGGAGAGGAGGCCAGTTCTTACAATGGAAGACGTGAGTCGAGGCTGGATATCCTTGATTTCCATGTGTTACAAACTCAGAGACCTTGTCGCCATGGCATGATCCGTGTCTCATTGAGGGGTCGCCGGATGAGTGAGTGTGCTTGAGTAGATCTTACCAAACAAGGTAGAAGTCCACCACTTAGCCATCCACCACCTCTCCAGCCATATTAAGAATACTCGAGATGACGTCTTGTCGCTTCACTTTCCTCAAAGAGCGTTGCTCAGCATTTGAGATTTCTTGCGGAGGGGCTGGAAACAAAGAACAAAACGATGGCCAGAATCCAGGGAAGGAAGGAATTCAGTCTTCTTTGTCCAGGACATTTCGAGGTTTTGGGTTGGAGTCCTAGATTTCGTTGGGCCTCCTGGAAGATGAAGGTTGGACTTGAGCAGGCTGGATTTGGAGAAAGGCAGTTTCTGTTCGCGAGGGTGAACTCTCGTAATAAGAAGTATCGTTTCATCATGATAAAGAGCAAGCCATTTCTTCAAATTATGTCAAACCGGTAGCGTGGGGCAAAGGTATTGTGTTCTGAAAGTCATTAGCATGAAGCCTTTAAGATTGAACAGCATTAAGAAGTAATTTCAAAAACACAGGGTTAAATCACAAACAAACTTCCAAATAGACTTCCAACTCGAAAGCCCATACGGCCTCAAAAAAACCCCATATCATTCTTTTAATACAACATACACCTAATCATGACATGCTCCCACATCAATACCCATAGTATACAGCCAAGGTAACTCATCTCTAATTCTTCTTCTTCTTCTTCCCTCCAACAACCCTCTTCTCCCTATTCGCAACCTTCCTCTTCCACGCCTTCCTCCACGCCGCCCACCGATCCCTAGGTTTAAACTCCTTAACCTGAACCTTCGCCCGTTCCGCCGCCCTTCCAATCTCCCAATTCGCCTCTCTGTACATATACCCCTTCCCAATCGTCAAATTCCTTCCCTCCTCCCCTCGTCGCCCCTTCAACTTCTTAACCACCACACCCTTACTCCCATCCGCATTTATCACCGCATCGCCTCTGATCTCAATTGGTGCCTCAACAGGTGGAGTTTCCATTTTTTGAGAAAACATATTCAACTTTCGTCGGCGCATGGAGTTTCGAGGTAGAGGGAGGACTTGTTCCCGCTCGAAGGTTACCCCGATGTATTGGCGTTTAGGATGTTTCTCGGGGTCTTTGTAGTATTTCACGTAGCCGGATTCGGTGGCATAAATAGTATGATCGCGACCCATGGCGCAGTTTTCGCCGGGGAACCAGTGGGTGCCTCGTTGGCGGAAGATGATGTTCCCTGGGATAACGTATTGTTCTATCCAATTCATCAGTATATGGGCGATCGCAAGATGCTAGGAATGGGAGAGGGGAAGGGTGGAAAACAAACCTCCAGATCTCTTAGCACCCAACCTCTTTCCCGGGCCATCCTTCGCTTTATTCACAGCTCCTTGTTGAGCATGCGAAGCATATCTCACAAATGTCAAACTCGCGGGAGATGTCGCTGGCAAGACACCCCTTATAGCTAGGGCACCGAATGCTTCATGGAGACATGACTGTATGGAGCTCCTTCCTACAGCGGATATGGCGGCCCGTAAGGGAGGCTGTAATCGTGGGAGCAGCATTGGATTCTCGTTGATGTCCAACTGCTGTGAGAGGTTTGTCGTTCAAGGAGCTTGCCCAGAATAAAAGCTGAGACCCACTCAATGTGGTTGGCCAATGGGATGGGGACAGGCAGGGCTGAGATTTAGTCAGGCGAGGCTCTGGGTCGGAAGGTCTAGCTGGCAACTTCAGATGATCTTTCGAGCTTCCCCTCTATGAATTGATTCAACCCCATATTTGAAAGTCCTGTCAGTCATTTAATCGCATTCCTTCAAGACCACTGACTCTACAAATCTCCGACTCTGGGATTCAATCTCCCAACCCAAGAAACCATGACGCGCATCCTCCTTCCCTTCCTCTCCGCCCTCCTCCTCTTACTCACAGGCGCAAACGCCCAATTCCAATTCTTCGAACAGATGTTCAACGGCCAAGTAATTCCAGCCCTCCCCCAATTCCAAAGCCCAACCACTAACACACCCCAGCAACAACAACAACAACGCCCCTCCCCCCAAAACGTCCCTTCAGACTCAGAATGGTACCAAAAAAACTACGACGCAGCCCACTGCTCCAACTACCTCTGCCCCGACACTCTAGCCTGCGTCGCCTTCCCCCACCACTGTCCGTGTCCGCACCCAACGTACGAGGAGAAATTTGAGCTGGCGGATGGGAAGGCGATTTGTATTTCCAAGGGCGGGTTCAAGGAGGGCGAGGCGGCGAGGAAGGTTGAGCTTGCAAGGAAGGGTTTGTTATGAGGGGATATGGGAGAAGGAAGGGCTTGGAGTAGGAGGGAAGCATTCTGGGTGTAGACATAAGATGGATAGTAGGAAATTTACGCTACTGAAAAGATATTGGTAGTTGGGTATAGAACTTTGGGAGAACTAAAGAAATCAAAGGCTATGTGTATTCATCACCAATTCATGTTCATCCTTTGAGAATACTGGATCCAGGAATTAAGAGAGGCCCTGCCTTGTTTTCACGTCATCAATTCATGCAAAGAATCTACAAACATAATTCATAGATCCTCACTCCAGCTACAAACCCCCAAACTTTTCATGCCCACCCTCACTTCGTCTTCCCCGTAGGAATACCGAACAACACCAATCCCTCCTTATCCCCGACAGACTTGTCAACTCTAAAATACCCCTTTCGCTCAAGTTGAATCAGATCATCCACCTTCAAATCAGCAACATTAGCATCACACAAAGCCTCGAGTTTAGAACACGAGTCCTTGTTCACAAAGTCCTCCCAGTTATCACCCTCATCAAGCTTGTCTTTCGTCATGAGGTAATCGAATTCCCATACATCCGCCTTGATGAGATCTGCTCCCTCGGTTGATAGCCAAGTGACTTTCTTTTCAGTCTTCTTGACGTCTCCCTCGAGATGTAGCTCGAGCTCGATGTCAGTGACTGGGTTTGAGCCGTTGATTTTGCGGACGATGGCGTTACCCCAATTCATGAGGGTGATTTCCTCGTCTTGCTTGAAAAGCTTGACATCGTCTTGATCTAGAATGAGGTTCTTGCTGTATGAAACCTTCTTGGCTCCTACCGCGGGGTTCTTGGCATGCTTGGGTTTGTCCTCGGTGTACGCTTTCTCGGGTCCATTAGTGACAGTGGCCTTGACAGCATTCTTGATGTCAACGGAGGTATGTCGTGGTGCAATTGGGTCAATTTCCTTTTTGTTTGATGCCCAGAAGTTGGTCCAATCCATAACTACAATATTCCGACTTGGTCCTTGCTTCAAGATGAAATCCCGGAGTGCATGGATGGTCATTCCTCGTCTTCGCACACCTCGAATCGTAGGCATACGTGGATCGTCCCAACCCCAAACAGTACCTGCGTCCACCAATTTCGTCAACTTTCGTTTCGAGAGCTCGGTTCGGATGAAGTTCATTCTTGCGAAATCCCACATGTGAACTTGACGAAGCTTCAAGGTGTCAAGGAACCATTGGTATTGTGGGTTTCGGTCTGTGTACTCGGTTGTTCTGAGAGCATGGGTAACTCCCTCGAGAGAATCAACGATTGGGCAGGCAAAGTCGTAAGTTGGGTACATCTTCCAGGTGGTACCAGTTCGGTGATGTGGTGTCTCGACATTGCAACGATAGATGACCGGATCGCGCATGGCTTTGTTAGGGTTATCGACTGATAATTTTGCCCGAATGCAGTTTGCAATTCCCTTCTCGGTTCCGGCCTTCATTTCCTCAAAGATGGCGAGGTTCTGCTCAATGCTGTTATCTCGGTTCTTGCTGGCAATACCATCCATTCTCTCCTCGCGCATTCTCTCCTGGGGTGTGTCGTCGGCATAGGCGTGGCCCTCCTTTATCATTCGAATACAGTACTCGTACAAAGTCTGGAGATGATCACTTGTGTAGCTGGTTTTGTCTGGCTTGATTCCCATAAGCGCAAGATCCTCGACAATGGCATCTTGGTACTCCTGCTTCTCCTTTGAAGGGTTCGTGTCGTCGAATCGTAGAAGTAGGGTGCCCTTGTAGAGCTCGTGTGCGAAGTAATCGTTGAGAAGTGCTGCCTTTGCGTGCCCGATGTGCAAGTATCCGCTGATTCGAGTTAGCTTACGTTTTAGTTGGACAATGATAAATTTTAACCTACGATGGCTCAGGTGGGAATCTGGTAACAACCCCCTTCTCGGTATCCTGAAGAGCCATATTGTAGCTTGCGCCAGCTTTGCTCAACGCAGCCTTCTTGGCTTTCTCGGCGTCATCCTTGAGCTTGATCTCCTCCTGAATTTCGGGGTGGGTTTGCTCGACGTAGTTGAACCATCTAGCCACATTTACGAGTGCTCCTCTCTTCAAAAAGGCGTTGGCCACCTTGTTGCTGCGAATAGTGACCCATATTTTGGTATCGATGGGACTGATGGTGTAGCCCTCAATGTAGGTTCGTAGAATAAGATGTTTGTCCAAGGCCAAAAGATGGGGCTCAATGCTCTTGAAATCGGGTGCCTCGAGGCTCGTGGCGAGCTTGGTTAAATCGTCGCCCTTCATTGTGTTGATATTCGGACTTGGCTCACCTGAGGAGGGGTTTTGGCGGGGTGGAATTTGTTTGAGTCAACCGGCGTCTTTAGTTTTTCCTATAGTGGCTGTTAGCGACCCTCTCGGACATTTTGGAAAATCAACTTTTTAGCATTTTAGCGTCTAAATATATTATAATTCAACGTCCTCTACTACCACCTTTTATACTTAATTATACTTTAAAGTTAAGAGAATTATATATTAAGGCTATTCGATTATACTAAAATTATATATACTCGATTATTATAGAAGTTATAGTTATTAAAAAAAATAAAAATTTTAAAGTTCTTACTTTTATCTCTTTAACTACTACTACTTTTTATATACTCGTAGCTTTATAAATCTTAGTAATATAATATAGCTATTATATTATATATATTTATATCTATTATAAGCTTATCTTCTTTATTAGTAAAAGAGAGATTATTTAATTAAACTAGTAGATATTTATATTTATAAAAACTAAGAAGAATATTCTTAAAAGACTAAATTAGATATAAAGCGTTAATAGCTATAATAAATTATTCTTTTAAAGCTTTATAATAGCTAGCTATTTATAATTACTATTTATATTAGAAGAGTTTTAATTCTAAAACTAGTTAAATATATCTTAAACCTTGTTTATATTCTCTAAACTCTTATATATATATATATATCTTATCTCTCTTTATATTAAAAAGAATAATTTATTCTTTATCTTAGTATTTAAGTCTATAAATTATATATATTATTCTTTTAAATATACTTCTATATATCTCTTTACTAGTAGTATATAAGTAGTATTATTATAAGCTTCTAGATATATAGATTTATTACTATCTACTTATATAAAATACTAAGAGATTTTATTAGCTTTTTTAAACTATTTTTAGATTTTAAATATAGCTTTTTAAAAGTAGTATATTAGCTTCTTTTATAGTATTAAAAGAAGTCTAAATTAAAAAATATTAAAAATCTAGATATATAATACTTTTAATAGAAACTAGTATAATAAGTAATAGTAGTATATCTTAATTAACTAATAAACCTCTTAGTAAAGAGAATACTTTTAAGTATTATTTAAAAAAAAGAGTTTTTTTAATAGCTTAAAATATAATTAGATTATCTTATAATATATTTATATATATATTATCTATTATTAAAATAAAAAGTTTATTAAGACTTATAATATCTACTCTATTTAAAAGTAATATTAGTAATAGTAAGAAGTGTTTTAAGAGAAGCTTAATAAGATATATAATTATAAAAATAATAATACTAGAAATTATACTTATAAAGCTAATAATAAATTATAGTAGAATTTTTAAAAGAAAGTCTCTTTCTATAAAAATACTAAATATCTAAAGACTAATATATATATAATATATAATAAGATTAAAACTAATTAGCTTAATACTAGTAATAAAGACGTTAATATACTATATACTTATTTTTACTTATACTTTTATATATAATTATATACTAAAAAGTATATTTACTAAATAAAGGAATTAGTTATACTTATAAAAGAGAAGAAACTAATTAATATTATATAGACGCTTATACTTAAGATAAAGAAAGAGAGAGATAGTAAGCTTAGATATTATAATAGATATA
>LLCB01000109.1:0-172605 GCA_001414345.1 Hymenoscyphus infarciens
ATTTCCCCCCCCCCCCCCCCCCCAAATATTTATGAACTCCATCTCTGTCCCAAATGCCTCAGCTGCAGATTTCGGTGTCCCACTCAGCATAGCAAGTACTCGTAGTTACTGTTGTCAGAGGGGTTGGACATCTTTTTGTTCGAGGTGTGATGTGAAAGTTCGGTGTTTGGGCCGAGGGTGAAGACTTTTTTGAAGGAACAGTAAATTTGAACTTGATAGTGGTTTAAGCTATCGAGAACTTACAACATGAGGTATTTTGTAGGTTTGAGGTTTGGTTTTGATATTTTGAGAATTAAACTGTTGCTTTGTTGTTAGAATATAAAATAAGTTCATAGAAGGTAATAGAGGAATTTATAAGAACAAAGTTGCTGTGATTTATGTTAACTATATGAATCACGTTCAGGTGGCCTAATTGTGATTCCCCAGCTTATATTATGCAAATCTTACGCCTGTGAATAATCTACTAAGATATCTTTGAAGGTGTTATTCTAAGTCTACTGTTTTCTAGAGAAGATTCGCACTAGATGGTAACGAATATACTGAACTGTATCTTCTAACTTGCGCTTATCATTTAACTGCGAGTGTTTATATCTCGCTAAATCAAGGTCTATTCCCAGAACAGATTCTTGATTATCACGTTGTCTTTAGTAAAAGCTACTTTCAACTAAACCATAATCTCTCAAGTAGTTTTTTTTATTTTACAGAATTTATCATATTCTTTCTATATTAACAGTTCTCCGCATAGTCTTCAAAGGCTTGCTACCAATTCCGCTATTTCAATAACCTCTTTCTTCTATATTCATTTTATACTATATCATATAACACTTAACATATACATACGAGATTAAATTTGAGGAGAAAACTTCAAACCTACCTAAGTGAGCAGGTATATCCTTTGACGGCATTTTAACCAGAAAGGGAGGAAAAAAGACCACCGTCATCAGAGTGAGACCACTCGGGTCGCTCCTTCCCTCCATGTCAACTTCAACTCAACCGGACTCTTAAACCAACTCTCGGCCTACCCATCTGCCGACCAAACTCAAGGTAGCTCCTTCCCATCAATAAACACTCCTTGACCTTGGCCCTCGACCGAACTCTCGGTCGCTCCTTCTCTCTCGCAACTCGTTCTCCCAACCCACACCTGCCCCAACATCCACGACCCGAACTGAGCATTTTCACAGGTAACAGGGTAGCTTCGATGTTCTACTCTCGTCAACATGAACAAAGTACCTGTTATTATTTCACCCAACATTATAACACGAGATTCCGCACTTGATCCGAGAATTCTCATCGCCCAGCTCATCTACACTTCGACTAGCTAGGGGTACGTCTCTTTTATGCATAGGACTTTGCTCATGAAGTATTCCCACTTACTCATTTACAAGCATCACTAGCCCTCCCACAAAAGAGCCGAAAATAAAAGCAAGCTACACAAATCCCCTCCAGAGCATTCTTCAAAATGAAAAAGACATGATTGAATTGAATTAAAAATTAATCCCGAAAAGCAATCAACTTTTCTCTGCATTCTTCAATTACAGTAATTAATTTTTCTTTCACTTTGACATCACAACAACCAAAATTCGCTCGCTCGCTAAAAGAAAAAAAGAAGAAAAAAACGAACAAAGCTCAAGTGATTTCGTAATAAAGTCGTAATACCATTCCATTCCATTCCCGAATCCCATTTTCTCTCCCTCAACTTAGAAGGGGTTTTGCAATATTATTTCCCATAAAAGTCTTCCCCTCCTTTACCCTCCAATCGTGTCATTGGGACGGGCATGATAATTTCTTTAGCTGACCATAAACTCCTCCCAAATCCAGCATCGCAATCCCAATGAAAAATTTCATCAACTTGATCGTTTTCTTGGAGGCGGTTGCTCATCAGACTCCGGTGTCCATTCCTCGGGTTGGAAGTTTGGATTATTATAGTGTGCCGTGTTGTAGTGGCTGTTTTTGAAGGTGGAAGTTAAGAATTGTACTGGTCCTTCGTGTGCCCAGTCTGCTTCCAGTTCGTACCTACTGGGACGAAAAGAACTACCTGCAGAATTAGGGGATGGGAGTTCCGAGGGAGGTATTGTATGCGCTGCCGTCAGTGTTGGACGGTGTGGTAAGGATTGATGTGAGTGGACGGGCAGTGCGGCAGTTTGTGGGAAGGATGCATGAGGAGGGTTTATTGCGGGTGGGGGCGCAGGCGGTGTCAATTTCGAAACCGGTGGCGGTTGTGATGGTGGGAAACATGGCTGCAGAGCGGTACTTGACGGTGTCGTAGCTGAGGAATCACCGGGTGAGATGGGCGATATCGAAGAGATTGGAGATGCAGCATAGGCCTGTTCAATTGGCTGCTGGTATTGTGATGGAAACCCGTGGGCTGACGGCATACCGAACCCAGGAATGCTATAAAGAATATCCAAGTCATTATAATTAGACAAGGCGGCCATGGGGGTGCTTTGGACAATGTGGTTGTGGGTGAAGCTGGCCACTCGGTTGACTGTTACTGTTTGGGGTTGAGGATCCTTGTAAAGGATATCATAATGGCTTGGTCGATAAAGCAGATGTATGATTGGAGCTCCAGGATTCGCCGGCACACCATTGGCGACTTCAGCCTGTATGAGATGTGTGTTTACTTGTGTTCCTTCACTTCGGTCCAGATAGACAATCTCAACAGCGAAGTTCACAGGTTTGAGCAAGACGTCGATAAGAAGGGTCATGCCTAGGTGATCAATCTCTCGGTCTACTGGCTCCAACCAATTCTTTACGTACCCCTCCACTCCGCCCTCATCTTGTATGAAGTCCTGATAGGTGGTTTGGTTTGCCTTCAGCCAGGAACTCGCGAGGAGTCTGAAGTGGTAGACGATCGCATTTGATATTTCGGGGGCGTTGAACCGTTCTACAAGAATGACCGAGGCGGCTTGTTGGGAAGTTTGCAATGCATCGGCCAGGTCCTTTAGTAGACTCGTTGTCTCGTCCACCATGTCCTCAAAAACCCATGAGCTGAAGCCTCCGACGTTGGTGAGCAGGTTGTTCAGCGATGTCATGCGAGTAATCTCCTCTCGTAGCCCCGTCTGATTTCCCGTCCGCACGTAGGTCTCGAAATATGAAAAGCCGGCCGCTGTCTCGAGTCAGCAATTGCTTCTGGAGAGAGGAGGTCGTGCAAGATATGCAACATGGACCCTGTGGGGTAAGACTTACCCCGCCATCCACAGTTCCCATCGCCCTTTATCGGTCGAAAATGCGAGTACCTTTGAGGCAGCGCCTGATATCCCGTTAGCAGAAGGTCTGTCTGTTGCAATTGAGAGTGCGCCTATATACAGCAGTTTTAGCAACGTAGATGGGATCGGCCCTTGCATATTCCTCAGTGATGGCGAGACTGCTCCTCTTCTCGCCCACCAACGGACCCTGCACCTCAGCTGTCAGTTGTGAAGTTCCTCAAGCACCCAAGCCAGGGAAAACGTACCGACAAATCCGGTTGGAAGTCTCGGGCCAGCGCCTCCTGGGCGGCCAGGTCGTCGTTCATCCTGTTCCGTGGGATCTTGCGAGATTGAGGGTGGGCATGAGGACGATGATGGGTGGAATTGTGGTCGTGGTCGTGGTTGTTGGTGAAAGTAGCGGCGGGAGTAAAAATGGGGTCTTGAAAGACGGTTAGACCTCCGTTTGCTGTTGATACGCCGACACCCACGCCGACACCGACACCAACACCAACACCTAGCCCCGTTGATTGACACTGGAAACCAGCCGGTGGCACGCCGTAGGGATTGAAGGGTGAAAAGGCCGTGGGCTGTGGTTGGAACATGGATGCTCTCTCTCTCTCTCTCTTTCTCAGGTTTCTTTCTTTCTTTCTTTCTCTCTTATTCGTACTGTACGGAAACCCTCGAATCCTCCGAGATGTGTCGAGCTGTCGAGGTACTGAGAGGTACGGAATTGAAGAATTTTCGATTTTTCAATGGCGCAGAACTTCTCTTCCTTCCCTACTAGTTCTGCTACCCTGTGCTGTGCTGTGCTGCTTCAAGCTCGTCCAAGGGTATTTGGTACGACGTGGAAAAAGCAATCTTCCGACCAACCGCAAGTTTGCACCTGGGAAGGAATTGTCTTCTTTCTCTCCGCTCAATCTTCTTCGCCTCTTTTCCGGAGCTGCAATTGACTGGGACTAATCGCTCTATAGCGGTGGCAGAGGATGCTTCGATGTCGACTGCCTACGAATCACAACTCCCAAGCTCCCGCCGTGGTTGAGCTCTGGTAACGGCCAGCACAAAGGTTGACAAGGTGGTCTGGATCGTCCCCCGGCACATCAGCGAATGGTTCAAAGTCGCAGCAGAGATTCAGCCAGAAAGCGGGCAACAGCAGCAGCAAGCAGGAGCAAGGAAAGATGCTCGTAGTCGCAGGTGCAGGCTGCTGCAGTTTGATTTCAAGATGTCGACGCTTCAAGGTCCGAGGTCGTATGTTGGATGTGATCTGCTGGCTCTCCTTGGTCGTGGTGGTCAAGCTCTTCCTCTCTACTTTGCTCGTCAATCGTGGCCCTTTCTTTGGTCCCTCGATCTTCTCAAGCTCGGCGCGCGTTGCCTCTGGATGACGAGGTTCCTCTGGCTGTTCAGGCGGATTCCGGTCGGCTGTCAATGTTGCTGCTGTTGATATGCTGAGGGGTTCGGCACGAGTGTGGTAGAGCCCCGCCTTTGTACAGCTCGATGCGTCTTTCCGTCCACGGCACTGCTCCTCATCGAGTTCCGGCGGTGGATACGAAAGATACAGGAGGAACAGTCTACTTGGTGTGGTGTTTGCGATCGATGCCGTGCGGATGCCACGGCGAGAAGTGCGTAAGCAGAGAGGGCCAGGTTGCTTTTGGTGTCTGTAGGGTCCCGTTGGGTTTGTACAGAGAGAGGAGGAGGGAGAGGTCAGAATATGAGGATATACACGAATGATACAGAAGCCAGAGGCAGGCAGTAAGAAGAGCAGAGGAGAAGCTATAGAAGTAGCGAGAGCTACCCGAGACGGTCAACCTGATTGTCGGTCCCCTCGCACGGTTCCCCAGATCCTGTTCATCATGTGTCTTCTGGCACGTAAAGAGAAAGATCTTCCGATTTAGATCTTCTCCCATGGGGCCATTGAAGACTGCCAGCCTGCCAGGGGATTCCGGTGCCTCCCCGCTGCACGACGGGCACACGCCCGAGCGTCCCAGTACAAGATTCCAGACTCCTGGTCTTAAGGAATTAATGGTGGCGTATGGCGTCCTGAGGGAGTTATTCGGACCTTAGGCGAAGCTCGTGTGTAGCAAGAGTGCCAATTCAGGGTCAAAGTCCGTATATAAGTACTCCCATATGTGTACTGGACGCAACCAGGTAGATTGTCGACGGAGGACAACATATCAGATGTCCCTGGCCCTAACGGGAAATTTCAACGACATGAAATACATTAACTGCTGTACCTAGGCGCGACTTTATCCATTCTGGTCCTTGGACTCCGCATGAAGAAGCTGCGAAACGTTCAATCTTTCAATACATAGCAAGGCAACGCAGCATTGAAGCATCATCGACTACACGACGCACAGCACAGCACAGCTCTCCTGGTGCAGCTCATACAACTCGCATCCGTCCCATCCCATTTTTCAGACACGATGCAGCTCACACACGACCTGAGCACATAACCATAACCTCACATTAACTCACAGCTACAACATTTCCAACTACCTCCCCAGGCTAAAGTCTAGTACAGCAACAGTCCACATCTCACCAGCTCAAAAGCCGCCAGGACCGGATGCAGACACATAGTCTCAAATCCCAATAGATTGGGTTCCAAGGTAGGCAATTGAAGGATATGACAATCATCCGACCTCTAGCCCCTCAGAAAATTGATGTCACGGACCAGTCTCCGAAAAGGAAGTGAAACCAAAGAGCATCACCATCAAATCACCATCACACTTCCTCCTCCTCATCCTTCTGCTTCTCCGCATCATCCACTGCCGTCAAACTCCATCCACCACCATCATCACGACGCATATTCTATCGATCACCCGCCATTCTGTTGTACCTCTCCCGTCGTGCCACATGCCACATTCTCCAAAGCCTCCGACTCTCCGTTAAACCATCGCCTTGGGAATGCGCGCGCTTGTGGGCGTTTATGTATTCCCAAGGTTCCATTCAATGCCCCCAAATCCAATGCACTCAGCAATACGTCGTCACATCGCTACGCTGACAAAGCACGCCCAAATCTACCTCGATTGGCCTCGTCCATCAGGATGCATATGCTGCTGAAGAGATATTATCTGGAACTGATGCTGTGTTTTCTTCACAAAAATCAATCTTCCTGGTTGCAAACCGCCAGCCACTAACGATCATGTACTCCATACCCATTTTATCTCCCTAGGTACTTCTTCAACCAGATCACCCATCGATGATGAAGAGGCCGGGCTCGGGTGGCTGCATTTCCCCTCTTCCTTCTGTGATTGGGGTTGTTATCAAATGTAGTCTGCAGTTTCAAGGCCCCTCATTGGCAGTTCCTCTGCTCGTCGTGCTTGGGCGCTGATCTCGAACACTAGCCTATCTCAAATTCCTCACTCCTCAGAAAGAACACTTCATCGAGCACATATGAAGTGGTCTGCATCTCCAATAGGGGGTGCTCTGTGAAGCGAACGCTACGAAACTTCTTGCCGCCCCCGACCCCAGATTATTGGCGGGGAAAGGTGCATTTGAGCCGAGCGGCCGCCGCAGCGTCAGCCTGCGTAACAAGCTGGCCGCCCTCTTCAGCAAACCAGAAGTCGTAAAAAAAAACTCTGGGAGGGAGCGTGGTGGGAAAAGGGATAGGAGGGGCGTTCCCGCTCGTTCCCGCTCGTTCCCGTCTTTGGCTAATATTTTAGTCTGAAGGTTATTTATTTATTGGGGATACTTACCAAGGTTAGTCACTCGCGTGCCCCTCATGCTGGGGAGATTTGAGGCTCTATCCTGATTCTCAGATCCCTTTGCTTCTTCTCCTTTTTGTTTTATTCCAATGTCCTACCGCCTTCTGGCGTTTCAATTTTGTGTTGAAGAATCATCCCGTCTTATTTCTTGTCAGCTTATTTCTATATGGGCTTCTTTTGAGCGATGGCTCCGTGACATGGCCGTTGTGGCGGACTGTGGGCTTGTAGGATTGCCACCTTGGTGGTGGACAATCTCTGATGGTAAGAATACGACTCAGGTGAGGGGGTGGGTGGGCATGAGAGAGCTATATTTGGCGTGGCATCTAAATCGTGCTCACTTGTCTGGATCACTATTTCTGATGGTAGTAGATTGGAGTGAATAGGGTTGGTCCTTCACTCTCCTCATGGGATTTTCTATTTATCCTCTTCTCGTTTTTCGTTTTCAGTTTTTAGTGCATTCGTTTCTCCTTTACCTCGTTTTCTCCAGGCTAGCGACTACTCTGGGTCTTGGCTGCTGTGTACTCCTTGTGTTTTTCGTATTTTTTTTTCCTACGCAGACCGCAGTAGCATGCTCCACAGTCTCATTGTCAGCGTCACTCTCTCACGCTCTGCATTAGCCTTGCTAGAAACGGTGGCGATAGCACTAGTGGGGGATTGGTTAAGTGTTGAGGTGTGTACATTGATTTCATAGAATGCTTTATTTCCTACCAAGACATTGAGATGGATTCTACTAGTTCGTTGGTTGTAATCGATTGTATATCAGATATCGCGTTTTATTTTAAGAAAAATATAGCTAGGTGACATATGTCTTCGCCTAAATCTGATTTCGCACCAAAAATCAGGAGCTATATAATTCTTGAACCTTAAGTAGCAGAGACAAGTATTATATATTTAAGTTATAGTTTATAGAGTTAGCTATAATTAATAGTATTAGATTAAATCTTAAAACTATTTATAACATAGTCTCTCTAGAGTTGAAATCGAGATTTTTTAAGATCTATAGATTTTATCTATAATATTACTTAAAAAAGACTTATTAAAATTCTAAAGTTCTTTAATTAAGACAATTCTCTACTATTATTACTTAGAGCTATATTTATATGCTTTTTTACCAGAGGTTATAGAAATTCGTAACTAGATCTAAAAGACTTTCTCTTCTTTACTTATTCTAATACTTTTAGAAAGACTAACTTACTACGATTCTTAATAATATTCTAATTATTTAAGTTAATTATATCGATTTTCTACGTTTTACTAGAATATTTAAATAAGAAGAGAGCTAGTAGTATACTCTTATCTAGTTATAAATTTCTATACTCTTTAGTATCTTAGCGTTATAGCTTTCTACTCTTTAGAATCTTTATTTATAAATTTCAAATATATATATAATTATATTTTTTTTATTATTATAACTAAATATAGATTATAAAAATAAGAAGATAGAAAGAGAATAAATATAATCGATTTTCTAATTTTATAAAGTAGAGAAAAAAAGAATAGTAGTATAGTATTAAGTTTAGATTAATATTACTTAAGCTTATAAAAAGAGAAGAATTATATAAAAAGTAAAGAAAAGAAGTTAAAATTTTCAAACTTTAGAATAGTCTCTTTTTAGCTAGTTTTTACTTACTTTCGAATATAAGTTATTTTTCGTTATATACTTATTTTAATAAAATAATTATATATTTTTTTAGAGAGTTTAGATTTAATTTAGAGAAATTTATTTAATTAACTTTAATATTTAAAACCTTTTAGAATAATAGAATTAATTTAATAAACTGTCAAGACTTTCGAAATCTTTCTATTCTTTGCTTAAGTTTATAACAGAGCTAGGAGAAAAGTATAGAACCTCTTTAGCGTCTACTTTTTGTTTTGTTTTTGTTTTTGAGCTCCGAGAACGGTCACGTGTTTATCAAAATACTCTTGCAATCCCAACTGTTTTTACAAGAACCCTATCCCTTTTACTCATCTATTGGTACTTTCACTTCCTTCTAACCGTTTTACATTGGTCACGTTTTTCGGGATAAAATCCATACCTATGGACGGGCACCTCTCTTCTGCCGGCCTGCCGTAATAGGTGTTTTCCTTCCTTCTACATTCGTCACAACCTGGAAACAATTCCCAAATCCACTTTCAACTCCTCTCACTTGATCGTCTCATTTCGACAGCATCGCCGAGTTTGAAAGTGTAGGCATAAACATTTTAAAAGTGACGAGTTACAAGTTAACGCTGTTATATAGTCAAAATCATCTCCACTGGGAAGGAGGCCTTGAGGCTTTCCAACCGGGTCAACCCCCACGATGTGAACCGGCCATCTCAATTCCCAAGATCCAACTCCAAAACAACCGACAGATCAACAACAACAATGATCATACAGCCGATTCCCAAACGCCAGCCCCAACTCCCAATCAACTTACGCTTAAACTACACCGCCTCGGTCCCAAGAAAAGAGCCGCGTCTGGGGTTTCTTCGTGAACACTGACCGTCGATTTGCCGTGGCGTATCAAGATCTTCGAAATCCGAGAACAGACATGAAAGCCTGACTGTGCGGGATCGCTTCGCGGGCGCGGATCCGGGAGGAGTCTGGAGTCTGAGAGCTCAAGACTCAAGAGCTCAAGGAGTCAAGGCTTGGTGGGATGTGACAGTTTGACATGTGACAAGTGACAAGTTGACAACGGCTGGGTGGGTTTCGGGGGTGGGATGAAGACTGGTGAGGAGTCAGGAGTCTGAGGACGTCGGCGAGCCCTCCCACAAGCGGTCTTCCAGCCCGTGCATGCGCTTTATGCAGGTGATTGCGCCTTTCTCGGCCTCGAGGTGTTCCGGGTTGGAATTTAATTTTCCTCTTGGTTCTTCCAAAACTCCCCATCCACCATGTCACAATGAGGGGTCGGTCGTTGAAGCTTGACTTTGTATCCCTCCGAATCGCGGGGCATCTACCCACCTCACCAGCGATCCAATGGTCGGCAGAATTCCGAGATTTGGGAAGAGAGACCCCATTTGTAAAGAGGGCATGATTGAAAACAAAAGAAAATAGAGAGGATCTCCACGTTTTAGAAATTAACCTTACTTCCTCCAAGACCAAATCTGGAAATCCAACACGATGGGATGGCAAGCTGCTAATGATAGTCGAGGTATCGATTCCTGCGGCTCCTACAGACTGACCCCACGACAAATGATTGTTTTCGATTCGGAAGAGACTACTCTTGGGGAAACGAACGGATCAGATGCGACGTTAAGTGTATAGAAGCCATACGCCGCGTATGTTCCTTGTATTTCTATATGCCATGTTGAGCGCATAGTCCGTCTATTTTTACTCAACTTCACAGGCACTTCCCTCTCTCACTTTCTTAGGGATTTCATACAGAGAAAAACGGGCTGGGATACGTTGCAATGTATCAAGCAGGCGCTGTACCAAGGATATCGTGGGTTTGACTGGACGAAAACCGTTTCTACGAAGTATGCATCCAAGTGGAAGAACTGGTCAGGATGAACTCTCAGTCTAGGTGCTGAACTCTATACCGAAATAGGCCTTTATTGCGAACCACCACTCTTCTTCACCGGTCCGCTGGTTTGATATGTGGGGTTTTCTGGGATGATAAAAGACTCATTATAAGAGATTACCGTAGGTACCTTGGGGCTTTCAAGTTCTTGGTTGTCTCGGCTTTTCGGGTCCGAACCTAAATGCACTTCGAAGTCTTGAAAAAAACTCCTTGTGCTTCATAGATTTAAAGTTTTTGTCAATCTAGCATCTGTCATCACCTGTCATCCGAACTAGGTAGGTCTACTGAGGTGTACCAAACCACCTGGGAATGACCTAGAGAACGATTGGTCTAGCGCAAGAGTCTGACCTTATAAACTGGCTCAAATACGGAGTCGTACTCTCCCGCCCTAATCAAATGTTATTTCTGACAGCTGGGAACCTTAAAACCATGCGGTACTCTCCCCCCCTAAATAAACGTTAAAACTGAACCTTTTTTTTGTTTTTTTGGTGCAACACCCGCACGATTTTAAGGTTCCCAGCTGTCAGAAATAACATTTAATTAGGGGGGGGGAGAAGAGTACGTGGGGAATAATGGCGCGTGTATGATTGGGTTTGACACTGTTCCTAATCCGTCTGAAGAACCACTTGAACAGAGTTCGGAGATCCACAAAGTCCTCGGGTTGGAACGAAGTTGGGAGGCAACGCAATCAGTTCGCGGACCGATAAACCCAGCAATTCGTTTTCTTAATAAAAAACCAACGGCGGTTACGTCCCGCCTGTGATAGTAGCCAAGCAATTTTACAAGGCGATATGTAGTACGGAGTAAGACTCTCAAAAGTCAAAACATCTTGGGTATCTCGCCTGAATCCGACCTGGATGTTTAAAAATGTTATTTGCTATAAGATAGCTGTATAGCTTCCTCATTCGGACAGAAAGAAAAATCCTTAGCGTCATGTATACGAGCAAGATCTTTTTCTATACACCCATGAACTTCCTTCGAGTTCATGTCTTTCCATGAGACGAGACTTGCTTGCACGAGTGTAGATCCTTGATGTGGCCAGTTTTCCGTGCCGTAGATGCAGAGTTCCTTGCGATACCCACGACAGCATCCTTCACTCGCGGTTCTTCGGGTTGACATCTCTACATTCAGACTCCCGCAGTAATGCTGCAAGAAGCCTGTGTATAGAAGCTGCAGCGAACCCGAATGAAGGAACAGAATGCCCATCAGTTACTGGGGCTTGATTTAGCCCTAATTGGTGCCCAAAATCAATTTGCCAGTGTACTTCGTAAATTTAGAACTTCTCTCCCACCTACCGTCGTCGCACCAGACAGCCGGGTTGGTCCCTGAAAGCCTCAAGAGTTCTTTTGATTGCTGTGCAGGTTGTCGCTCCTTGTTTCCCAGAGTTCTAGATGATATATTACTTAGTAGGATAATCAGTTGCTTCACGTAACTTTCCGTGTAGGGCTTATTCTGCAGCGTGGTCGTGGAACGCTCCCATCATCCCATGCAGGTCGCCATCACTGTGACCGTTCTCGAAGCGCGGGACAGAAGCTTCGAAACTGCCAACCAGTAGCTTCGTCCAACGCCACAAAGTTATGTGAAAACTTTGTCACGGTTACCTACTTTGCAGATATCGGTAGCCCAACGGACTAGTGGAAAACAACGTGAGAAAATGTTGGAATGGCCCAAAGTCGCAGCCGTGCCTGGGCGAAACGCAATGTCGATCTTGAGGCCATTTCTCAACGCATTGGTGGTGTATTTGAATTCCCGGGGAGATGACCTTTCGCCCTTTTGGGCGATTATTGCTGACCATCGACTCAGCATCGATCATTGAGCGACACCGACTTGCAATCGAGACCGAATTGCGAATTGCGATTCGCGAATTGGTCAAGAATTCAGGGCTGGGGTGGTTTATCTGGTGCAGGAACGCCATCCCGGGACTTCAGACTTCAAAGCCGGAATCCTTGGGATTGGTGAGGTCGCAAAGATACCCGGACTCCGTACGTCCAAAGTAGTCTCCCCGGCCACCGTATATCTCTCTAGGTAAGGATTCAGGAACACCAATTGCAAAGAAGAGGCTACGCCCACTTGCGATTAGCTGGGACGTGGTGCAAGAGACTAACGACAACCCACGCGGCTAAAAACTCACTAAATAAGATCTACAAAACAAAAGTCCACCTGGAAGTTTTGAAGGCAATTGAAAGGCTCGAGAACTCGAAGGAACGAGAAGTACGAATGGGTATGTAGAGGTAAGGTAGGGTGTAAGTCGCGCCTCTCACCCCTCTCACCCCTCTCACCCACCCCCTCATGCGCGCGCTCCTACCGGCCAAGAGAAAACTATTGATAGAGCAAGAGCACGAATGTGCCCCCACCCGACGTCTTTGCACTCTCACTAGATTGGTGGCAAGAGCAACACTGCGATCCTTTCAGTAAATCAATTTCAGGTCAATTAAACCATCTACCAAGAAGCATTCAACCTGCTGTCTGCTGTCTGTCAATCTCGGATGGGGTCGGATGTGAGTAGCGGCTACGTACTTCTTGAGTTGCGCCGCGCGGGGCACATTTTCACTACAGAGACAGACTCGTATCGAAGCTGTTGATGTACTTAGTAAATCTGCATGTCGAAGTGGCTGGCCTTATGGGCCCTATGGATATTACGCGGCTGATGATCGAAAGACCGAGCAGAAAAACGACTTGACCGTCGTTTGCAAATCCCAGGATGCGGTCTCGAGAAGTTTCCAGAGCGAAACCCTCGTAGGGACTTGCCGCTTCGGGCAGGCTTGATGAGGTGATGATTGTGTGGGGAATTATTTGACAAGTTTGACAGCTGGTGTCTTTTGTTTCCAGCAGCCAGCCTCCTTGGAGGAGGTGGAAAAAGGAGTGGGAGGAGGTGGAGCGAGGGCTCGACGAGGATGCTCCATTTCTCTATCGTCGATTGGCAGCAAATCTTTGCGGGCCAACGGCCGTTTCACCAACCACCTCCCCTGATTGACGTCGCGAAACCCCGCTACGATAAGTACATGAGCAACCAAGGTCCCTTGATTCGCTTAAATTGATGCTCCAATCCTTCCCCGCCAGAAAAACATCATGTGATCCGGATGCTGTCACCTCGCAACCTTCTCCCATCATTGCCCATCATTGAATCTTCCCCTCATGATTCAGATAAACGATACCTGGGAATGTCTAGGAAATATCCAGAAACCACCCAAGTAGCGAACCTTCAGGGTCTCAGTGCTCAACTCAAACACTCTCTCACAACCCCTTTTTGCAGCCCCCGGTCGTGGAGAACGCACATCTTTGGCTTCCTCTTCCTTGTGCCTTCCGCGGGCCGGGGTCGCTTGAGGCACCAGACAAGCCTCCACTGGACTGGAACTGGTAAGCAACGGCCAGCATCCAGCCCCTTAGGGCCTTCGAATGTCGCTCTCCCAGGCCCCCTAGCCCTTTCTCAAGCCTTCCTCCCTGGTTCCCCGGGCACAGGCTGCGCCCATCATGATGGATCCCAAATCCTGGGTTGACAGGTAAGTAGTCAGTGCTAAGTACTCCGTAAGTGCACAGTTCAAGAAGCTATCAATGCCACTGATGCTTGCTAGCCGCCATTGCTGGTCCAGAAATGTCTTTTGACGGGCCTCCTCGCTGTTGATGGTGAGAGTTGTTCAGAGTAGAATATGCTTCTATTGTCGTTCCTAGTCCAGCATTGAATTGCCTTTTCGTTACCAGGAGCCAGGACTCGCCAACAACCTGGAACTCACATACATCCAATTTTATTTCTCAGCTCTCGTCAAGGTTGCCCTCCCGCATGCTGCTCAACAAAAACACCATCCAGGACCCAGACGAATTGGCTTCAAGCTGCTGCCGTCGTTACATGACAGACGGGTGCTTCCTTTCCGTGGTAGAGATACCTGCAGCTGGTCCTCGCTAAACCATCGCCATCCCATCATCGGATCGTCGAGCGAGAGAAGGATAACGAATTACCCATTGTGTTGCTCACCACACATCCATTCATCTAGGTCATCACGGTATGTACTTGTCATTGTCCTCTCCAACCTCTCCAACCTCTCCAACCTCACCGAGTCCCTCTCCTTCTCCCGTGATCTGATGCCCAGATTGTGATGAGTTTGTTCCCCATAACATCTTGGAACCTGGGCTATATCACGGCGCAACTTTTTTGGGTCTGGATCCACGCTCTTACTCCGAGGATTTATATGCCAGGTACTGATCCGAATTTCTCCAGCCGAGAGGTCGTTTGGTCTGAGATCAGAGTTTGCGCCAACCTCCACCATTGCTTTCGAGTGCCGGAGTCTTCAAAAGGAAGGGTATCGAAGCCATTCTGATAATCGAACAAAAGCCTTCATCGTACAGATACCAGGAATTCTCGTGGCTGCGGCGTGTGAGATTAGCCTGTCAACGCGTTGTGCGGGTACGCGACAATCAGCACCAATTCTTCCCCGCATGGTTAATATATGTACTGTTGGGATCTCCCTGCGCGCCGCATAAAGACTTAAAATATATCCCCACCACCACCCAGTTGTTGTTGTCACTCGTGTGTAAAGTACTCGAGTACAGCAGTAAGACCTGCCTGCACCAGCGGTTCCAACACAACAATGTTTAGCTTCAGCAGCACAGGCAAGGCAGCGTATCCCTCTGTCTACGCGGTCAAGAAATCCTCCAAGAAGGATATCCCTCTGGCAGCACCTCACCTCGAACAATGCTCGTCATCGGACTCTCTGGAACCAGCCATTGATGGCCCGCCGTCTCCTGAACGGATACGAGCATACACGGAGCAGATGAAGAGGAGTTCCATCTTCGGCAACAATTCCAGGACCAACACCATCTCCTCGTCGTCTGCCTCGTCGTCCTTTCGGTCTCGCGATTCGACATATGCTTCGACAGAGAGTATCAACCTGTCTCGAAAATCATCTACTCGCTCCACCTTCAGCAACATGCCCATGTCGCGGTCAGAAAGACATGAAAGCACTCAGATGTTTGGGTCCATCTTTTCCCGGAGTGGGAGGAAGTCGAGGAGGGACACTGCGATCAGTACGTATACTTCGACATCGTCACTCAGCGCGAAAGAGGATTCTTCGGCGAGGGAACGTTACTACGACCAGAAGACGACCGGGAGATCTATAGGTAGCGGACCACGTGCCATTGGTCTCTCATCCAAAAAGCGTTTCCCTTTTGGACAGGCCATCATCTCCAGTCCCTACAACTTCCAACATGTTACGCACACACGGCAAGAGCATCTACCCAACTTGGAGCGAACGAGCCCCAAGGAACTCGTCTCGGAATTCACTGCCATCAAAGCCTCGCAAGCTCCGACACATGGCGAACTGAAGGGAATCAGGGCAGAAGACCTGCACTTTGAGAACTTTTCATCCGAAACATTGAATCTTCAGAGACCCATTTCCTATGCGAAATCGCATGACAATCTTAGGATGGCCCCACCACGCCCTCCTCGGTCTCCACTGTCTCCACTGTCACCCACCTGCCCGGTGGACCTCCCCACCCGAACGTCATCCCGGTCTCGCGCGGCTTCGGTTCTTTTTGACACCTTTGATCCATCGACGATGACGACGAATGGGCGTTTCAGAAAAGGAGACGAAGACCACCCATCACGGGCACCGTCCCATGCCATTACCACGCCTGGCGACGAGGCTTGGCCATTGACGGCTGCCCTTTCGGGATCTTTCCCCTCGGAACTTCCTGACGTGGAGGAGGAGGAGGAGGTCGGCTCCCGAAGGTCGAGGACCAGCTCCGAGTTGAGAATGTCCAAGTCAGTACCGTCCTTTCGAACCAGAGTTCCCGAGCACATGTATGCGCCATTCGATTGTCGCATGTCGGCAATCTTGGGTCAGATTGCATCGAGGGATGCCGCGACTCGACCTCTATCACCTGGCTTCCGGTTTGATGATGACTCGTGGGAGCAAGACATCGATTATTGCTATGACCATGAAATTGAGGCCAATTGCGATTATCAGTGGGATCGATACTCGATGGAAGAGGAAACCGTCGTGGCAGAAAACTCATCCACGCCACAAGAAGATCAGTGGGAGAGGAGGGGTGCTCCATCTACCCTGCTTCAACCTACCCTCGAACTTCACCTAGAAGATGATGACCGAGCAATCTACCATGGACGTTTCCGTCCGTCTCTCCTGATACCATCAGCTTTTGATGTTCCGGAATTATCACCAATGTCCAATGCATCGATTGTTTCCCCTGAACTCCGTACACCACAGACCTTCACCGGTTTTGCCCGTCCGTGTCTCGGGCGATCACCATCGCAAGCTTCATCATTCAAGGAGTCACATGGTTTTAACCTGTCGCCAACACTCTTGATCCCATCCGATTTCCAGAGTGAGATGGACGCCGCAGCGGAATACCATGAGCACTTTGGAAAAGAGCATTCTCCGTCCGCAACCATTATTGAGCAAGGGCCTTATCACATCTCACCCATGGATGAGATTAGCTCAAGTGTTCTATCCTATCGCTCGTCAAACTTCTCCCGTGGTTCAGCTCGCAGTTCTTCAAACTCGCGTCTCTCCTCTACCAACTCTCGATTTAGCCACGATGCTCATCAAAGTATTGGCTCGTCATCCTCGCTTCCGGATCTTATCCCATCCATCCTCCGTAGACACGAGAGTGTTCAGGAGATTAGCGATGAGGCAGATGAGGCGACAACTCCACAAGCCGACTCGCCACTCGAGATGGGTTCTCAAAGGGGACCAAAGGATTCCTCATCCTTGAGCATCACTCCTCTCGACCTAGGATTGGCCGAAGCCAAAGGCTGCCTTAGCCCTGTCGCAGAATCACAGGAAGAGCAAAGCAGCAGACAGGTCCATGGCAGGAAAGTTTCGGCGCCAGTTGTTTCGCAAACCGTGAAGGAATTCAAAGGTCGACCAAGAGCCGGAACCGTAGGCAACATCCTTGGAAACAAGAAAGCCCCCAGGGGTAGCTACATGTTGTTCCCTCAAACATGAAGAAGTCGACTGACTCACTTTAACTGTTGACGAATTGAATATCGAAAAGCGCCTGGTGCGCGCTCTTCGTGCGAGCCATCCGGGATTCTGATCTTTGGAGAGTCCGCTACTATGTGATATGATACTACGGATTTTTTAACATGCTTTTTATGTTTTCATCATTTTGTTTATTGTCTTCTTTTTGTTTCTATTATTGTGTATGTGGATCTATTGGCAAGCATTCGCCCGGCGGCACATATATTGGGAAGGGCTGTACACATTCACCTTTTCTTCTTCTTCACTATCCTTGACAAACTGATTAGCGTTTCTTATTCTCGCTCTCCTTTCCTCATCATCTTCTCGGTCGGGTGGGTTTTACTTTTAGGTGGTTCGGATTGGATTGGTTTGGGTAGTGTTTGGTTTACTTTTTATTATGTTTTGTTTATTGTCTTTTGGTTGGTCTCACAAAAAAGGTGTCATCGGTGCTGGGCCTGGAAGTTTTCTTTTGTTTCGGGAAAAAGAGATGGGTATGGGTGTCAACGAACGGATTTTCTTTTTCTATAGAGGATTTTTTCTTTTTTCGCCTTGGTTTATTGGTTGGGGGACTTAACTTGGGAACTGTGGCATTGATGAACGTATGAACAAAGTCTTTTGGGGAGGGGCTGGTGGTCCGTGTGGGATGGTGGTAGGTGCGATTGGAGGGAATGTATATGGGTGGGGGATGTATGAATGTGTTTTGAGTATGAAGTATGAGGAGTTTATATATTCGATGTGTGTGGTTGGTTGGTGGTATTGGTCTTGGCCAAACAGATGTGGATGAGGTATTTGGGTGTGTGATGGATGTCATTTCCCTACTTTTGTTGATATTGGTGGCTCAAGGTCGCCTTTAGTCAAAATACATAAGTTTGTGATGAATGTTTTTGGCCTTCCCCCCTATGACGTGTAGTTCCCAATCCATGTGCGAGTGTCTAGGATAGTTACTCTGTTGGGAGAAAGGAGCGCTGTCCAGTCCCGCCCAGGTGTGGCTGTGTGTCTGGCATCTGTGCGAAGAGGCGGGAGTCCAGGAGGAGACCAGAAGTTAAGGTCGTTCCTTCCCTCACTTGACCTGGGCCCGCAATGCAACATCATCTGCACAAGGTCGCTCCTTCCTTCTGGATATCGACGTTGGTGTAGTCCCTTCAGGTTGGCTCACCTCGACCACGACGGGAAGGGAAGGCACGACTCTGTCCACGTTCAGAGTATTTACCCCCCCCTCTCTCGTCATCCCCCTATACACTTTCTTCTCGTTGAAAAACGCATCCGGGGGGGGTTGGGTGGGCGGCGGCGCTGATCTCAGACAAGGAAACTCTAGCTACGGTAGATATTACCTAAAGCATAGACATGATTAATTGACTGAGAAACAATCTTTGCACATGGTGTAGCTATCGTGGGGGTGATTATTCTAAACCACTCCGCACAACATGAGATTTTGTGCGAGTTGGCCTCAATTTAATTCGCGTTCATGCTTCGTTATTCTCCCAGATCGTTCGTACAATCGAAACTCCCATACCGATATCTGTCACCCTACCTAGGTACACCCTCTGTGTCCTCTGGTAATTCCACCAATGTATTGTGCCTATTCTCACTACCAAGCTCACTCATCTTTACATGCTCACTCCCCCCTCTTCACAAACCGCGCAAGCTCTGCCCTAAACACCTCCTTGAACTCTCCACCGGCCCAACAAATATCCACAGCATTAACCATCAACCTCTCCAATTCCTCATCCGTAAACCCAGCCTTCAGCCGGACTAACTTCAAATCATCATCCAACCAAAGACTCTCCACATAAACGGGACTATCACTACTAATCATAACCTTAACACCATCGTCAAACAATTTTCTCACATACCCAAAGAGATTCTCCGCCGTATGATGACGAACATACGCCCAAGGACAGAGTGTCATTCCGACTCCTTTTTCTTTGATGATTTGAACCAAAGAGGGGTCAGAGGCAGCGTCGAGACCGTGATCGATACGTTCTGCTCCCGTGCCACCCAGGGAGGTTGCTACTTGATGAATATGCGTGTGCGTTGCAGGTTGAGCGACATCGCAGTGGCATGTTAGTCTGAACCCTTCGTTTCTTGCTCTTTGGAAGAGGGGATAGAAAAGAGAGGGTGGGTGGTTAAATTCGTTGGAATCGAGACCGATACCTACGATCATATCTTTATATGGTAGGAGGAGTTCGTGGAGAGATTGCGGAGGAAACATGCGATCCATTGGGACTTGACCTGATAGATGTTAATTTTTTTTTAAAAAAAGTAGAAATTTCCAATAGAGTAAAGAAAGAACAGACATTTAATTCCTTCTCCGCCTTCACTTGCGCCCTTCTAAACCCATCCATCACACTTTTAACACTTACTCCTCTCCTAGTATGCGCCTGTATATCAAAAAAGACCTCGCAATACCTAACCTCCATGCTCCCCGCCTTCTCAAAATACCCCATTGCCATTTCAAAGAAATCTTCCTCCTCTAATAAGACTTCCATCGAACCGTAATAAGCCTCAAAAAACGCTGAAATTCCCTTCCCTTTGCTGCTTGGGGGTTCTAAGAGCTGATACATTTCTTCCAGCTCCGAGAGGGAATTGAAATCTTTGCTGAGACGCTGGGAATGGAGAGGGAGGAGGTTATGACGGGATGCTAGTTTGTAGCGGATGGCAGGGGAGAGGGTTCCTTCTATGTGGATGTGGAGCTCGATTTTGGGGAGGTGGGTTATGAAGGGGTCGTTGAGGGTCTGGACTTCTTTTTTCCATTGCTGGAGGAGGGGGTAGGGGATTGGTGCTGGCATTTTGGCATTTCTCTGGGTTTGGCTAGGTTTGGATGTTTGAGTTCTTGAGTAGCGAAATATTATGAAGCTTGCGAGGGCAGAAAGACCATTAGTTGGGATGAGGATGAGGATGATGAGGATGAGGATGGTGATGGTGATGGTGACTTCATCTTGTGTTGAAAATTGAATTGGCGAGAAATGAGATTGAAAAGGTTCGTTATACATCTATCTGTATTCCACTATGCAAGACTCACTACAAATATTTGGTGCGACCTGAAGCCACCACAGCACCACAGCTCAAGCAAGGAGAGTTATACGGAGTACCGATTAGAAGTGATTAGAACTCCCCACATCTGTGGCGCGTGCCCGGGGTTTAGCCACCACAGGAGGCTCGTCTCGAAATCCTTCGAAATCTTAGGGGGCCAAAGGAGGCACAGTTATTGCGCTCAACTTGACCATTTTCCCAGATGTCTTTTAATGGCCTTTCCAAACTCGAGAACTCGTCAGTCAAGCCATGAAATATGGTGTCTGCCGAATCACGACCCATAGAATTCGCTCCCTTGCGCGGATTTGACGCCGAAGATGCGCATGATGCCTTTCTGGGGGGAGATATAGAGGAGGGAACCCCGGGCTCAAGACAATCGACCAGCAGGGAAAGGGAGAGCTTTTTGAGGGCAGCGTATGTTTACAGATGGCTCGGAAACGTTTCTGGTGGGAAATTCTGACGGAAGCAGGTCTTGGTCCGTAGCTTCCTCGATAGCTCTATACACAACCAAACGGTTGATGATCAACCATGGTTTCCGTAAGACATCACATTCCTCATGAGCGAACATAGCTAACGAAATCCCAGATTATCGTATGCGTCTCCCTACCCTTCTTCTCTCCTCTCGTCTGACAAAATTGTAGCTCTCGCGATCGCTTTTCGGACATTTGTCGCATTGACGATTGTATACATATTGGCTTTGCGACTGGGCTCTGAATCCGCGGGATCAGGTACAAAAAATATATCACAATGGGGGATCCGTAAGCCCGGGGGCGCAGGAGGCCTCACGTTCAATAAAAACTGGACTGGAATGATACCTGCGGCCTTGGCTGCTGCTGCGTCACTGCCAATGTTGATGGAGGGTATTCTACATATGCCGAGCCTTCCAGTCCTGGTGATGGTATTTGTGAGTTGAAGTGGACATACATTATGGGATGGATTATGGGATGGATCTGGGCTAATTATTTACAGCCCGTCATATATGCTACGGAAACTTTCTTTTTGTGTATATGTTGTTCGCAATCTCGTTCCCAGAGATGGTTCCCATGGGAAGCCATTCTCATATTTGCATGTTCCAGTCTTGTTCTATATAATGAATACCGTCTTATGGTTCCAGGCCTTCTTTGGGGACTTCTCGGAATCTTGTTCATTGGACTTTCCCGAGCATGCTATACGATTGGATTCGAAAGAGTCGGCCCTGATATTGCAGTCCAATCGAAGCTCAAAGCCAACCATGGATTTATCGTCATGACTCTGATATTTGGGTTGTGCTTCAGTGGCGGTGCTGGTTTCTTGCTCGAGAATATCGAGTCAATTTACAGTACTCCAAACTCTACACTTGTACTGATGGCTGTGAACATGGTGTCTATCGTTTTTGCATGCCTATCGGGGACAGGTTTTATGGCCTATTCTCCAATTTCATTTGCAGAACCAAAGGCACATTTTTCAAACATTCCTCTCCAGGGTACTGAACTTCTCGCAGCATTCGCTTCCAGCATGTTGGTTCTACTAGCAGCCATAGCCTCTGGCCCTGTACCCGTTGTGGCCTGGATACAACTAAACGCATACTTGGTTTCATGTGCAGCCCTTATCGGGGTAGATCAGATTCATTATTCGGTTCTTGAATTGAGAGATATCACCAAAGCAAAGAAACTTGAAAATAGGACACCAAGTAGGGTATTCTCAGCCATTGCCCTCTTTGGGGTCATTATGTCCACGTCTACAGGCATACTATTCTTGTCAACTTCATCCGTCAATTCAGTTCCCCAGAGCTTCCCAAGCTCTCTCGATCTCGCATACAAACCTGCCTCGCGCTTCGACATCGTCGTCAGCATGTATGAAGAGGATCCCGTATTTCTTAAGCAAACGCTTGATACAATCAAAACCACCGCGATGCTTAAAAGCCTCAAACCAAAAATCATCGTCTACACCAAAAGTCCCGATACCGACCTCAAAGTTCTCAAGGAAACCACAGGCGCGGATGTTGTGGAAAGAATGGAAAATTTAGGCCGAGAAGGAGGGACTTATCTTAAGCACATCGTTGACAAATGGGACAAATTGGCAGATCAGACGATGTTCATCCAGGGACACGCTCACAACATGCGTGAACTCATTCCCAGAATCAACGACTACCTCGTACCTGAAACCGGCATGCTGAGTCTAGGCTTTACGGGCGTGGAATGCGAATGTGGTGCCTGCGGGGATCGCTGGGGATGGGAAGACAAATTCAACTCCATCCCCCAACTATTCGAAAAGATCTACAAGGAACCTTGTAAACCCCAGCAGCCAATACTCCTCGCATACAAGGGCCAATTCATAGCCAGCGCAAAGAGGATCCGGGGGATTGACAAGAAGATTTACGGGGGATTGTTGGAGGCTATTAATAGTAAAGAGGGGTGGAGTCATAATGAGACGATTGTTGGGGGACATGTTGATAGGCCTGATAATCCGTATTTTGGGTTTACGGTGGAGAGGATCTGGGGATTGCTTTTGCAGTGCGCTACTGATGGGGGTGTTGCGGCAAGGTGTCCGAGTTTGTTGAGTGGGATGGGGAGGGGTGGGAAGCCGGGGGATTGTCAGTGTTTGGATAGGTGAATAGAGTTTTGGTGAATTTTGATGAATTTCAATAGAAGGGACTGTGGTGAATGGCGGGGATTAAGGGGGCCGGCGTAGCGGGTGGGTATAGGATCTTAGTTAAAAAGGTACTTCGTCTCTGGCGAAATAAACGTTATTCCGATGGGGTAATCGCCACATTTCCGATGCTTCATGCTACCCAACTAGTTTAACGTTTATTTCGCCTGGGGCGAAGTAGAATTGGTGGCCATAGTAATATTTAAAGACCTCGAGGACGTTCTACAACGAGGTCTTCTACAGGTTACGTCAGATATCATTTCGCGCTTGCCTCGAATATCCCAACTCCGTTTTATAGTAAAGAACTTAACTATATATAAATTCATATCTGAAAATATTAACTATAAAATATTATAGTAGCTATAATTGTCGGTATATTCAAGAGTGAATAGCTACTCGGATTAGCACACGTGGGAACACGTGACCTTCTCGCTTAAGAACTATTTAGATAGGCACGGTAGCTAGCTTTACTCGGTATATACGAACGATAATACAACTCTTTTTACATCGCTTTTATAACTACAAAGTTATACTAATAATAATAGCTTAATAAAGAAAAGAAATAGAGTAGAAGTAGAAGCTAGAGAGTAGTAAGAGAGTATAAGAAATAGTAGAAAATAAAAGCTAAGTATTTAGAAGTTAAGAGAGATAGAATAGCTTAGTTATAAGTATCTAAGAATTATACTCTGAGATAAATTATTTTAAGAGAAAAGGATCTTTAGATTATATATACTCTTCTCTTAGAGTAACTCTATACTAGCTTATATATAGAGAACTTGAAAAGAAGAGAAAGTAGAAGCGGAAGTAAGATAGGAAGTAAGAAAGTAAAAAGTAGAGCTGCAAAGAATACTCCTCTAGATTATTAATAATGAACTCCTTAGATATTCTAAAAGATTAAAAACAAAAAACTTTCTTTTCCAATCATCATTCGACACCTAAGAGATTCTAGAGAGGCTGTTAGTTTTTGATATAAGTAGCAGAGAAGGGGATTATGTACCGAACTCTTGCTCCCGAAGGAAATGCCTGGCTTTAATTAATTATCAATAGCAGGGCATCGCGTTAACCACTCCGCCAAAGTGCCCATTAGGTTTCTTTTTTTGATGTTATGTTGTAAAACGGTGTCTATATCACGTGTCCTGTTTTGTTTGTGGGGTGGAGCATGTGATGTGGGCTATGTGGGGTGGGATTGTTACAGATGGTGGGCTGGCATAAGCGAGGGGATACAAGTACGAACAGTTGATCCCTTTTATATTTGGAAGAAATTAGCAAGTATATTTGGGAAAAGGGTTTGTAAGAGAGTCATTGAGTACTCTTAGGTACAAGTAGCCTTCTATGTTTTTTCCTGGGGAAAGCTTCCTCGCACAATTACCCGTTATTCCAGAAAGGTCATCGCGGCACGTCAATAGAACGGACCCTTTGAGTTTAAACCTCAAAGCAACAAATACCACCAACAATTACCAATAGCCAAGAAGGCGAGTGCGAAAGAAACCATGGAGTAAAAGAACGAGAAGGTCGAAGCGGCTGAACGTGAGCGTTCTCGTTCTCGAAGTCGGTCGCCTACAACAAAGCAAGCTCGATTCAAATCCCTTCCTTTGGTAGATCTTTTTGGGCTCTTTCTTGGTGTGTACAAGAGTAAGTGGTTGGCTGACTCCCACCGATACAGCCAATCCCACGTCTCAAGTGTCCTTGCATCGTAACATAAGACCACTGATACTAGAGCTTTTTCTCTTTGGGAATTCTGTTACTCCTTTTGGTTGTGCTGTAACAAAAATTTCTATATAAGCTCGGCTTTGGGGAGCCCGTCGAGAGAATTCAACGATGGTTGATTGACGGTTACTTAACAAAGGGTCTCCCCTTTCTGTCAACAGCAGCTCTAATTCCACTCCAGGAGTTCGCCCAGCGTAGAGATAACCTTGCAAAACTACTTGTAGCGTGTGACATCGATGCATTCATGGTCGAACCGGAATACAATTTTCAATACTATGCAAACATTAGTCAAAAGGGTATTGCGCCCTCTTTCTTTTTTGACAATCCTTCGACAATGTCGGAATGCTGAGCTCGAGTAGACTGGGAACCATGGAAGTTAATAGAAAGCCCTTTCTTCATGATCATCCAACTCCAGACCATCCAACAACGAACGAGACGACATCCTGAACAACCTTTCTTGTGCCAGCTTCCGAAGCCGAACGCAACCGTTTTCTTCTTCTTGATATGCCACTCTCTTCCCAGCTATAGATCCTAAATTTGGAGCAAATCCGGACTCCGTCTACTACCCCATTTGAAAATTGGGACTCTTCTCTTCTCAACCTTAAAACTCATCCAAAAATCATGGTTGATGGGGAGGTAGGATATTTTTTCCAGAAACAACTTCACATTTCGGGATTCGGGATAGTTGGAGAGTGCGTGCAGGTGAGGAGGGTGAGACGAGAGAGAGAGTAAACTTCTGAGAGCAGTTAATACTGGTACTTTAGAAGCGCTGAGAGCGGTGCGAAAGTGCATGTATTGGGGCTTATCAGAGGGTGAAGTTAAAACTGTGTTGAATGAGACACTGAAAGTCGGAGGTTTGGAGCCAGTCTTCAATGCCGTTGTTTTTGGTAAGTCGGCAGATTACAATATCAACGATGAATTCGAGATGAAAACACTTCAGCTCCACCCCAAAGTACGAATGGAACAACAACCCTCGAAAAAGAGACTTTAGCGTTCATCATTGTTGGGTTCATATACAAATTTCCTTCCTCATTCCAGCTACACCTTCTGATACGTCGACAGAGCACGTCTACACGGTTACTCCTCTAAAATCTCACGGACATTCATCTAAGACTAAAACTAACCACGCAACAGACGAGATGCTTGACGAGAAGTTTTTTATGCATTTTAGAGTCATGGGTACGCAAAACGCTATTGTTAATCGCCTTACACCACCCCACAATACTTCGGAGCCTTATCTCGCCGCAGTTGGAATCGATGCCCTACTTGGAACCAGGGGCCTTCAATCTGAAAATCGAGTTGGCCATGGAATAGGTGTCAATGCCTGTGAAAGCCCTTATTTGCAACCGGATAACGCAGTGAAGTTGACCGCAGGGATGACTCTTGTATTATTACCTGGCATGCGAATTGAGGATGTTGTGCTCGTGAGAGAGCAGAGGCGTATAAAATTACTAGACGGGACAACAGATGGTGAATACAAATGTGATCAATGGGATCCTTGATTCCAAGTTTAGTTTGCAGCGATGAGGTGGTATCATCAGTCGGAGAAATTTTGTTGGGTGGGGTTATGATGAACCTTTGAGGAACATCCGTAACATCATTTTTCAACGAAAAGACGAGATGAAAATAATTTTGCTCCTTCATTACTACCACTTGGTAGTTAGGGCGTCCCGTATATACCAAAAGTCGGAAACGACGACTAAATCGCAAATCGCAAATCGTAAATCATAAATCGTAAATTATAAAGCTTAGATTTCTAAGTATATAGCCTTTTAGAGCTAAATCATAAATCGTAAATCGTAAATCAATAAACGTAGATTTTTTAGAAGCTAAATCACAAATCGTAAATCATAAATCATAAAAGTTATATAATTAATAAATAATCATAAAAGGTATTAAATATTAAATTAAAATATATTAGAGTAAGAGATATATATATATATAATATAAAAAGACTATATAAATCGACTTTTATTACTATAACAAGTTCCTAAATTATATCTTAAAACTAAGCCTTTTTTAAACTAATTACTCTAGATTACTTAATATTAAAGTAATTAGCTTACTTTAAAAGCTTAAATAATCTTAATTTAAGATTATTTAAGCACTTTTAACCACTTTTCTTAATTATATACTAATTTCCTAATTAAAGTTAGCACTATTTATTTTATAAGCTAAAAAGTATACTTACTCTATATACTAACCCTCTTATATTACTCCTTCCTTTAAATACTATATATTACTCTCTATTATTCCTTTCTTTAAAAGTGCTATTCTACTACTATATATACTCTCTCTCTCCTCTTAAATTCAAGTACTAATAATAATAGGAGAAAGAAGAGAATAAGCTTTAGTAGTAGCCCTAGACATCTATTAAAGTACAATATCCTTAGTAGTAGAACCTCTTAAGATAAATCGAATTAGTTACTTCTTCTTTTAAATACTACTCTATATTATTCCTTCTTTTAAAAGTACTATCCTACTACTATATATACTCTCTCTTCTCTCTTAAATTTAAGTACTAACGACGACAGGAGAAGGAAGAGAATAAGCTTTAGTAGTAGCTCTATATAGTAGAAAGTATAAAAAGAGCGATTTTAAGTATATAATAAGAGCTTAAATATACTATATCAGTTTATTGATTTAGAGCTATATAAGGTGTTTATAGAGGAGTTATATTAAAAGGAAGTCTCTACTTAAGAGATATATAATATTCTTAAAAGTAAGTATAATATTAATATCTCTAATACTACTCTTAAGCTCTAAATCAATATAGAGTAGAACTTTTACTAGTATAAAAAAAGTAAGACTACTTCTACCTTATATATATAAGTAGTATATCTCTTTAAAGATATAGGATTATCTAATTTAAGTATAATATATATATTAAATTATAAGAGCTTTATAATTAAGTCTTAGAAGCTTTAAAGGTTATAATTTAAAATAGGCCTTTAACGTTAAAAGTTCCTTATATAGAAAGAGCGTAAAGAGCTAGAAGCTATTCTTTAGTATAAGATCTACGAATATAGCTACTTTAGTACTATAAGAAGCTTCGGTCTTAGGTTCCTTTATATATACCTTAATACTTATAATATTAATAGAGATAGAGATAAAAGATAAAGCTAGAATAAGATTTAAAAAGCGTTATTAAAAGTTAATAAGAAGGGGTATAATTATAGGTTATAAGAGATTAAGAATACTTATAGTAAATATATTATACTAGAGCCTAATTTTATATAGAGTATTAATAGATATTATAAATTAAGATTTATTAGTATTAAGATATATACTAGTATTAATACCTATATTCGATTTCTCTTTTAAAGCTATTATAGTATCTTAAATAATATAATAGTATCTACTCTATAGTAATATAATAATATTATAAGTAGTTTTAGAAAGATACTATACTATATATAATTAGATTAAGAATTAGAATCTCTAATAGTAGTAGACGCTTACTATATACTTCGTTAATAACAAGCTATAGAAAGTAGTAAGGAGTTATACTAATTTTTAGACTTATATTAGTTTAGTACTTTTATAGCTAACTAACGTATTAAAGCTTAGTAGAGACAGCTTATAAAAGAGTTTCTAAATAAGTAAAAGATATACTTCTAGAGTATTTATAAAAAGAAGTTATTTTCTAAAAAGAGCCTCTCTAATATAATCGCTATATTATATATATATATTTCAATTATTTAAAAAGAGCTTTAAATGTTTATATATATATAAAATCGCTATTATATTTATACTAATGCTAATTAAGAGTATAGAGTACTAAGAGTACTATAAACTAACTTTTACTATTTTAAGAGTAAAGAGTATCTAGTAGACGATTATAGTATTAAAGTACTTGCTAAGAAGCTTACTAAACTTTAGGAATTATATAAGGATTAGAATATTAATATATATTTACCTTAGATAATCCTAGAGTAGTATAAAATAAAATTATTAGTATATAAATATATACTATTAATTAATAAGATAATATAAACTAAAGAGAGGGAAACTTATACTATAGTGTACTTAGATTTAAGAGTAGAATTATTAGCGTATATTTAAGAGAGTAATTTAGTAGAATTAAGCCTTTTAGGTAAGCTAGAGAGAGTATATAAGTAAGAGCTATACTCTAAGGTAGCTTAAGAATTAAAAGAAGCTAAAAAGGCTAATTAAGATAAATTTAGCATATACTTTAGTAATAAAGATAGAAGCGATTAAGTAACGAATATAGTACTAGATTATCTATATAATAGCGACTTCTTAGATAAGGAATTAGAGGAGTTAGATAATAATAGTTTAATAAGATTAGATAAGGATTTAAGAGAGTATATAACTAATAAGTATACCTTACTAGTTAAAGATAATTTAAAAGAAGATTTAGAGATAGATATTAGTAGATAAATTTATATTTAATTAATCTACTCTAGAGGCTACTAATTTATTCTCAGGATTAGGCCTCCTTCTTTATAGAGCTCTTTTACTAATAAATAATATTAAACGTCGTTGTTATAGTAGAGAGCTCTAATAATTCTAATCCTAGGTCGTCTACTAAAAGATAGTCTCTTAAGTTTATTTAAAAGGTAAGGTCTTAAATCCTTAATCCTCTCTTTCTCTATTAGTAACCTTATACTTAATATATATCTCTAGCTATAGTAGTAACTCTAGGATTATAGTATTATAATCTACTAACTAACTATAGACTCTATAATAGTTTATAATTATAATTACCTACTAGCTAAGGTAAATAGAACGTTAATAAAGAGTAATATAATAAAGGAAGTATATATTACTATCTATAAAAGGTATAGAGAGTTAGCTAGCAACGTTGCTTTTACTATCTATAATTAATAAGTAAATAGATATACTAAACTAGGAATAAACCTATACTAAATATAAGCTAAGCTCTAAGCTTAAAATTTATATATTTTAAGCGTAAAAAAAGGTTTAATATAACTCTAGAGAGGAATAGACATATTTATCAACTTTTAATTAAAATTAAAAGTAATTTATATAAGGTTATAAGTATAGTTATAAGTATATAATTCTCTAAGTACCTAGAGAGAGATTTTAGTAGAGTAAACCTACTAACTATAACTATTAACACTAAGCCTAATTTATAAATTACTTACTACTATTAATAAAAGTTAGTAATCTTAAACTCTTAAATCTTTAAAAAATCGTAATATTATAAGTTCTACGTCTATTAAGTTCTAGTTAGCTTTATAGATATAAATAATACTATTCTATATTTAAATAAAAGGTAAAAGAATTAATTTAGAATATTATATTTTTAGGCTATTTTAAGTATATAGATTACTAACTTTTATTAGTAGTAGTAAATAATTTATAAATTAAGCTTAGCGTTAATTACTTATCTTTAGAACCTCCTTAGTCTCTAGAGGAGGTTTCTAAGCTAGCTTCTAAGTAGTTACTTAGATTAAAATATCTTTTAATCTAGCCTTACTTACGCCTACTTCTATAAATACTTATAGAATAGTAAATAAAGTCCTAGCCTTTATAGAGGATAATATACTATATAACTAGTAATTATTTAATATACGCTAGAATAGTATATTAGAGCTTTATAAATAGTATTAAAAGTAAGAAGCGAGGTATAAGAGGTTATATAGTTTAAGTAGAATAGTTCTTTAATTTTCCTGCTTTTATTCTATTACTTTTACTTATACTTTTAAAAGCTTTATATCTATTATTCTATAACACTAAAAACACGCTAGAATACTTTAATATTAGTCTCTTAAATACTTAAAAGTCTAAGCTTCTTATTCTAAGAGTTTAAAGCTTAAAGTATACTCTTATTACTTCTTAGTAAACCTAGTAAGTGCTCTAGAAAATCACATATCTACGCTTTTTTAGAAGCCCTCTAATAATAAGATTAAGAACTATCTATAAAAAGTAAAAGACTACTTTATAAAAGCTATAATATAAAGCTTTAATAGTTAGGAGAAGAAATAATAGTTAATTATAGAGTTTAAGAGGAAGTAAGAGGCTATTATAGAACGTTCTACTACTAACTACTCTGCTCTTATTATTAAGTAAAAGGAGGATAAATTAGCTATAGCTAGAGAGTAAGCTATTTAAGAGGAAAAGGCTAAAGCTAGATAATCCTTTTTTATAAAGGCTTTTAATAAGACTAAAATAATTAAAGCGAAAGTATATAAGAAGGGATTTATCTTTAATAAGAAAAAGGTTAAAAGTAAGTAGTACTCTTAGATTTAGTATATACTACTAATTAGTATAGGCTTCTTAGCTCCTCCTCCTCTAACCTATAGAGTGCTAAAGCCTATCTCTATTACTAAAATCTATATTTAAGTAGCTTTATATATCTATATATATATAATAAGTATTAAGGACTTCTCTACTACTAAGAGTATCTCTATAATCACGTATACTTCTATAATATAACGTAGTAAGATAGTTAAAGTATAAATTAATAACGACTTTCCGTTTTAGATACCTTATTTACCTACTAGTAACTCTAAAGATCTATTTAACTTTAAATTAATATTCTAAAATATATAAGCTAAAAGATTTACTATTAAGCTTCTAGAGGATATCTACTATATAATCTCTACTTCTAGTAAGTAGAATTCTATTAATATACTACTTCTTACTAATAAGATAGAAGACGTCTTTCTAACTATAAATATTACTATTAAGAAGAGGAAAGCTAAGTAATTAAGTACTATAGATTATAAGAAGGTAGATAACGTATAAGCTCTTATATAATACTTTAATTTACTAAAAGGTTTTACTAATAAAAAGTACTATAAAGTATATATAGTATTTAATAGCTATACTAATAATAAGCTCTAATCTTCTAAAAAGAGGTAATCTATTATACTTTTATAAGATACCTAAGAGCTACTAATTCTACTTTAACTCTTAGTACCTATTAAAGTATCTAATAATAAGCCTATTATACTTAAAGATAACGCTTAAGATAGAGAGAGAGATACTAGGCCTATACTATTACTAGAGAATAGTACTAGTACTAGAGTAAGTATAATATTAGTAGACGATTTAGAATTAGATAATCTTCTAGAGATATTTATAATTATTACTACTTATTTAGAAGACTACTCTATAATTGTCGCCGCTTATTTAGAAGAGGAAGATAATAGAGATAATAATTCTAGAAAGGGTTTTAAGAGTAATATAAGAAGTAAAGATATAGATATAGATATAGATATAAGAGAGGATACTAATAATAAAAGAGTATTAACTCTAGGCTTATACTCGCTATTGTCTCTTATAGAGGATAAGAAGAAGAAGAGCTTAATAATACTTACTAAGTTAAATATATTAGGAAGAGTAGATAAGGTAGTATAATAATAAGTAGATATAGATAAGTAAATTATAAAGGATCTTAATACTTAATTATATATAGATATTAATACTACTATTACTAAAAGTAGGCTTAAATTAATTAATAAGAAAGAGTAATTAAAACTTAATTAAGAGCTTGATAAGAGAGTCTCTAATTCGCTCTCACTTACTCCTCTTATACTTATAAATATACTAGTAAGTAAAACAATATCTACTATTATAATCGCTTCTATAAATAGCCTTAATTTAAAGAGAAAGAGAGGAGATACTCTCTCTTAAATAACTCTTACTAATTAACTCTCTTATACTACTAAAAAGGTTAAGATTATATATAATAAGTATAATAAGAAGAGAGATAAGAAGTAAAAGTATATAGTAGTAGATACTTTAAGTATAGATACTAAGAGGATTATTTATAATATCTTAATTTTATTACTACTTTTTAGTTACTTTTTACTACTTTTACTCTTCTTTTACTCTCTTTACTAAAGTATTTAAATAATTATAATTTAAGATTATTTAAGTACTTTAAGTACTACTTTACTAATTATATACTAATTGCCTAATTAGGCTTAGCATCTCTTACTCTTAGGTTAAATTACATCTATACTTATAGTATTAAAAGTCTTAACTATCTCTTTTCCTCTTTTATTTATTAAGTACTTATATAACGTTATTATTTATACTAAGTATATATATTACTTTTAATAATTTATAATATTTTAAATAATAGATTTAAAGTTATATTATACTTATATTTAGTATAGTACTAAGTAGTATATATTAATAGAGAGTAAGTAGTAAGTAATTATAATATATATATATTTAATAGATATATATATATTATATTACCTTCTACTTTCTACCTCTACTTATACTTAAATTTTACGATTTAAGCTTTATAATTTAAGTATTATAAATTATAAATACCCTTACTTTAAGCTTTAAGATTACTAATTTAAGTATTTTAATTTATGTCTAAATAGCCTCTAAAAAATCTACGTTTATTAATTTACGATTTACGATTTACGATTTAGCTCTAAAGGGCCATATACTTAAAAATCTAAGCTTTACGATTTACGATTTACGATTTGCGATTTACGATTTGCGATTTAGTCGATTCCGACTTTTGGTACGTACGGGATGCCGTAGTAGTCCATTTAGACAGGTAATGTACTAGCTGCATGGAAGACTCCAGAGAAGTTGCGGCATTATTCTAAAAATCATTCTTCTGAACCATGTCAATCAATAGCTGTGGGTATCCGAGAAAATTTGTGATAGGAGTACATCGGAGTCGGACGGAAAACAAACTAGTAATTCTGGTATTGCGCGGGCTACAGAAGTCAATTCATTTTAGCTGCTAATGAGGATTTCGGAGGCTGCGGTTTTTAATCGCTCACAATCAGCCAACGAAGCGTAAGCTTATGCAGGCAGTCGCACATGCATGTGTTTCAGAAAGTGTGAACATGATGATTACTGTACCAGCTGCCGAAGAAGCCAATCAGCTTTAACCCTCCATGTAATATATCTTCAAAACTCGAGCAACACCAGAAAATAGAACGAAATGCGCAGCATGGTGAAATTTGAAACCAGCCACAAGATCCTCCTCGATCTAGGAAAGGATATATTCGTCTCTCTGACCTCAACGGGATACCAGAACGGCATCAAACGATAGTAAAAGTAAAAGTAAGCGCAGACCACTCCCCGCAAATCCTCATAAGGCTGAGTCCAATCCGGGATCCCGCTTGACGCCATGGTGCGATTCCCCGAATTCCCAAAAAGCGTAAAAGTTTTGCGTCAAACACCTGATGGCAAGAGAAAGGGAAGAAGTGGAAGGAGAACAAGTCGATGTTACAATCAATCGATAATTCGATAATTGTTCGTACAGAAGACCAATTAATAATGTCGTTGAAACCATTGATGTTCACGGGAAAACGTCTCAATGTGGTGTTGAATCTGCGAAACACGAGCTGCGTGGGTCCTGACTCGCCAATGGCTACGCCGTCATGCCTGTTTGAGCTGGCTCTACGGGAACGGAAAAAGGGTCCTACTTTGTTCCCTCGAAAGGTATAGTTTTAAATTGGAAATAAAACCATAACATGACAATCAAAATAGTTGTAACCTTGTTCTATTACAAAGAGTCATGCTAGATTATTTTTTGATCTTTTTCTGATAACTTTCAGTACTGGTGCGGCAGAGAAACAAAATTGGACTGTTTTCCCGTCCCGTACTCGCAGAGGCTGGTTCAACTTTAGATCGGCAGATGCCTAAATCCTACGCAAAGCATGGTGGTGTGTTTGGGGCAGGTTCAGCCGACAGGGGTACACCAAATGCTTTGGTATCCCCATATGAACCAAGCTCTTGGGACACGCTTTGAGAATGATTTGCCCATGGAATTGGAAACTACTCTTTTACGGTTTACCACTACACAAATCGACCGAACTAGAACCTCGTTTTCTGCTCTGTTCTGCTGAGCTGTTTCTGAAATGTTCAAAGAGGTCATCATTTCAGCTGCGATACTTCTCGGTTTCGCCCTCAACGTACTTTTCGTCGACCATCCAGATGTCTACTCCTATACAGTGGCTTTTGTCATAAGTCTGGCCATACTCTCTCCAGTCATTGCCTGGCGCTACTTACGCACAAGAAAAGCCGAAGGGGCAGAGAGCGAAAATGTGGATTCTCTTCCTTTAACTCAACATCTGGGACTTGCAGTTGGACGGGATTCGGTGGAATTGGATGTGGAGAGGGGGGAAAGGGTCGAGTTCATTGAGAAAGTAGGGTGAAAGCAGTTCAAAGGAACTTGTTATATACAAATCGAAAATTCCAGCGCGGCTCTGGGTTTGATTCGACAAACAGACTTATTGCAGGCCATGAAGTAATTTGTAAGTTTCTACCCCGCATTGCAAGATAAAAGAGTGAATCCGCCATTCGGAGAGACTTAACGCTAACCAAAAATCAGGGCAGTCATGACAAGATTGCCCAAATAGTGCAACCCTTGTTTGCAGTGCCGCAACTAAATATAAACCGAAAATCCCCTGCGGGTTAGGAGCACGATGATAAACACACGCCACAGAACATCATCGCAAGTCTAGGACAATCAATAATCCGATTATTGGTTATCCCGTATTTCTCCTTTCAGGCCCAGCATTTGTCTGGCAATCGATGGAAACGGAAGGAGGAGATCAAAGTGTGCCATAGGAAGGGACAGGAATACAATCATTGGGACCCCGCTTGGGAATGGAACGCGATTATCGACAGAAACTCCTCTGCTGGAAGGCATCTGGAGAAATTCCACGAAACCCTCCAAACGAGTTTTACACACACAAGCCCACGGTAAACAAGACGACCATACAACAAAAGAAGTTCTTTCAGCCCAGGGAATTCGAGTGAATTCGTCGTATTCGACATGGCAAAGAAGAAATTCTCTGTTCATCGCCCCTCTCCAGTATCCTACAGATATCAATGAAATTATCCAGTTGCCATCAGATCCGAAATAGCAAACTTACCTGGGTGGTCGCTGAGCCAAGGTTGATCGAGGAAGCGATCTGGGGCTGTTTGGAGGTGCAAAGCCGTGCGATGGAAAGAGAGCTGGATTTTTATTATCGACCGACCGACACACACGTGATATGAGATAGATGAGAATTAGATTGTATGGTTGTATTGGGGTTTTAAATTTCTCTTGGCTCTAGAATCTCATGCGATATTCAAGTTACTCACAAACTAAAGATCGCTTGCTGTTTCCGCGCTGAATCTGCAAAAGCCACATGTTTACCATCATTTCCCCCCCTTTCCAGGGTGTAAGAGGGTTATACATTTCTCTCGGTATGCCTGCCTTGATAATTCATGCGCGAAAATGTCTGGATTACAACTATTATATATGAAGTTTTGGAAGAAATTGGAAAAAACTCTTCGTCAACTCTTCCATTCTGAACGTCTTGCACAATATTTTAGCTTGATTAAGAAGTCTGAAGTTCCGAACCACTTGAGGGATAGGCTTTACGCAGAGGAAACCTCGAGATTCTTGCAGAAGAATCATCTGCTTTTCAAGCAAAGTTTGTGTTGTGTTCAGAAAAGTTTTGCCACTTACGTCTGTTTGGTTTCCTGTTTGCTATCTTCAAAGGTGATTTACGGCATAGCAGTTTGCTCTGAAGTTTCGGAAGGGGTCAGAATTGCAGAACTGGGATGCGAATTGAATGGAAGAGTCTCGTGGACATTGGAGTCAGACAGAAAGCCTTTGTTACGTGCTTGATAGTTTTACTTCAAAGAAAGGGCCCGCTTAGCAATCTCGAAAACACAGAAGTATATTAGGAGTCTTTCCCCCAGTTCTGAAAATCGTGTGAAACTTACGAAAGAGTTCTCAGCACCGATGTTTCTCTTCAAATTTATCTTGGAACTCGCCCGGGGAAACAACACGCAAGAGAGCCCAACTTGAACCGTGGTGAGATTCGTTCCTTTCGTTATTCATAACGTTGTCTGGTTCCGATTACCTTCAGCAGGTTCACCAAATATGGTACATAAGAAGCAAACGACTGGGTACTGGGATGATTCCGCGGCAGTTATGTTACTCTTGTTGCTTCCCCCCTCTCAATCATTTCCTCGACTTGGACGAGATTGTTGAAAATTGGATTCCCAAAGACGTTTCTGGACTGAACGTGGTTGATCGTGGGTATTCTCCAAGTTATTTCCCCCTCTTTCAGCTTGTTTTATGTGGAATTGGACATTATCACCCCGCACAGCTTTGTTTCCACTCCACTACCCTCTTACTTCTTCAGACATCCTTCTAGAAATGGCAATGCTGACTCTGAGAATGTCCGCAGTTGGATGTGGAACAGGAGAGCTTGCCTGGAGAGTGCTTGAGAGCGGCAAAGGCAGCAGGTTATTGGGTGTCGACTTCTCTTCACAAAAGCTCCAGCTAGCGAAAGACCCCAACACCGAACGCAAAGCAATGAGAGATGTACTAAATACGGACAATGTCGAAAGTCAAATTCACAACAAGTGGGAGTTCATTCGAGATCAATCTCTTCGGGAAATTAAAAGGTGGGATGAAGAAGAGCCATTGGAGCGGGACCATGATAAAGCTCAACGAAGAAAGAAGGTCGAGGATTGAGAACGCACCTTAGGGCTTCGAAGTGTGCATTGTCCAGCTCTCATTCAAGTGGACATTACGACCGATGAGTGCATGGAAAACATACGAAAATGTTTTGGTGGTGCCAGAGTCGATTTGATATGCGTCATGTTCACACTTGACTTACTCTTCCCCCATTATGCGGATTGCGCTCCACAAGAATTCTTGAATCGACGGAAGGAAATTTTTATTTGTGTTCTCCAAAACTGGTCGTCCCTACTCTCACCTTCGGGGGAAACTCCTGATCCACTACAGCCATGGCGGAGATAAAATAGACCTCATTGCTCCTCCAGACGTACCTCCTTTTAGGATTATCAGATAATGGAGTTCGTCAAAGGCGTCGAGGGTTGAGAGGTTGAGAGAATCGAGAATGCACACGACGGGCACACCGAGATATCGTCAGGTTATCTCAACTCTCTTCAGGGCAACCAAAAACGTGGAGGAGAGGGGCGTGATTTACTGTTGAAACACAAATCTTTTGAAAATGACATTGGAGAAAGGCGGTTCGTTTATCCAAGCGTTTACGCTCTTTTCAAGAAGGTTGAGCCCTGAAGAAAGCCAAACGAGGCCCCGAGGGAGGAGCCAGGACACACAAGTACACTTGGTCTAGGACGGACGGCGGCTCGCAATCCTTGCGGAAGTGGCAAACCCTTCAAGAGTTGCTGTTAGAAGAAAAAGGGGAAGAAACAATAGCATGCTACTCGCGTAGTTGACGGGACTCGAAATTATATTTATCATGAATTCGAAGAATTATACACTACGACTTAATATTCTGCCTTGCCTTGATAAACATCTTGAGTACAGCCTTAGCTCGCAGACCTTAAAAGCGGCAGGAAATAACCAGTGTCGTACAGTTGAAATAATTTGGCTGGATTGTCCCAGAATACCGAGGTTAATAGTCTTATTCTAAGTCTTTGGGAGAAATTGCTTGAATTACCCTAAAAGGTTGAACCAATAAGCGCTAGGCAGGCAGGTACGAACCTGAAGGTTGTACTGCCACTTTTAATGTCCATGTCATAATCTCATAGACATAAAGAGAAGGAAAGAAGTAAGTAAACTTTGAAGGAAAAAAAGCATCTTGTCAATTCCTACTCTACAACAGGCCCGTCTACTTCCCACTATAATCCCCCTTAGCCCACATCCTAAGAACGTTCTTTTTAACCTTTCCCGTGCTAGTTTTTGGTAACTCATCCACGACCTCCACCTCCCGCGGAACCATAAAGCGGCTTATAGCACTCTCATGCTTCGCCCACTCAATCAAGTCCTCCCCCTTCATAATCTCCCCACTCTTTAGCGTAACAAAAGCCTTCGGTCGTTCTCCCCAGTGAGAGTCCGTGACTGAAACCACACCGGCTTCCAGAACAGACGGATGTTGAACCAACATAGCTTCCAAAGCAACGGATGAAATATTCTCACCACCGGAGATGATGATATCCTTCGCTCTATCAAGGATTTGTGCACTGCCGTCTTCGTGCCAGACTGCTAGGTCGCCACTATGGAGTCCACCGCCAGCGAAGAGCTTTTCGGTTGCCGAGGGGTCTTTGAAGTATTCTTTTGCGCAGATGTTGCCGAAGAAAATGATTTCACCGGTTTCCTTTCCGTCTTTGGCGACGTCGATGAGTACACCTTCTGGCTGTTCGGTTTTGACAATCCGGATTGGGAGGCCAGTTATGAAGCCATGGCCTTGTCGAGCCATTCGTGCGTACTTTTCTTTCAGCGGGAGTTCTTCCCATAAGGGCATGTGGTATCCTTTGGTTATGGGGCCGTAGGTCTCTGTCAGACCATAAACGTGGACAGGGAAGAGGTTCAGGTTGGTCATTTGTTCGAATAGATGGGCAGTGGGAGGGGATGCTGCTACCGTTACCCGGACAGGGTGGTCTAGCTTGACCGCTGCTTTTGAAGCGCAGAGAATAGTGTTGACTGTTGGTGCGGCGTTGAAATGTGTGATTTTCTCCTCTTTGAGAAGTTTCCAGATGAGGGGGTAGTCAATTTTTCGTAGACAATAATGTGTTCCTCGAACAGCCGTGACGGCCCAAGGGAAGGCTAAAACTGTTAGTCTTCACCAGGTATCTGATATGAGGTTTTGCTTACTCCACTATATCACGAAGTTAGCATCGGCAATCTTTTGACAAGTGCTTGTGAGTTTACTTACACCCATAGCATGAAACATAGGCAATGTCCATAAATACCTACATCGCCCAACATTATAATTCAATCCACTCTCAATAACATTACCCAAAGCCGCCAAATAAGCACCTCGATGAGTATAAACAACACCCTTGGGTTTCGCTGTCGTTCCACTAGTGAATGGTATAGCAATGGTGTCATTCTCATCATCGCATTGAGCTTTCAGGCCATCCCAACCTTTACCCCCTTTTTGTTTATCGTAATTTAGACCTTCTAGTACAGCGTCATCAAATGGACCTGATAATTGTCCTTCTGTGGCGTCCGTATCTGTGTCGACGATAAATGGAACGTTGGGATGGTCCCTTTTATAGTCATCGAGGAGGTGGGTAAACTCTGCATCAGCGATGATAACGTCTACCTAGAAATGTGTGTTAGTAACTGGCCAAAATGGTATATTGATACACCATAAAGGGCATCATGCTGCTTCTTTCAAGGCAGGCAAACTGACCTCTGCAAAGTCAAATATATAAGAAATGTCTTCCGTTTTCAACCTATAATTTACGGGAACTATATTTTTAAGTCAGTATTTGAAATTTCAGTTTCTGCAATGAGAGCTTGTAACAGAATATCACAATGAACATGACAACAAAAAGTACTCAACAGCGCTACCAAAACAGCGTGAGTTGAGCAGAGCACTACTCGCACCTCAACTCGCCCAAATTCAGAACAAACTGAACAGGATAGCCTCTCGCAAACCCTCACCACTCCACCTCTCAACCGACCGACCCCCTCCCAAAAGCAAAACAACCCAAAAGACTCCCAAACTGAAAGAAGGAAAGAAATAAACATACCACAAACACCTCCCGCACCCCCAACACCAAAAATCCCCTCCAAAAAAGCCGGCGTATTTGGCATCAAAATCCCCACTCTCTTCCACTCCCTCTCCCTCAAGAAATAAGCCAGTCCCCTCGCTCGATCCGAGAACTCGGCATACGTTCGCCGGATGGTATTTCCATTACTAGTAACATGATAGATAGCAACCGCATCGGGCTCAATCTCCGCGGCTCGAGGAAGGAAGAATGTGGGTGAGAGTTGGTGGATGTGGTTTGCTTTTGGTGAGGGAGAGGGCTGGGAGAAAGAGGGGAACAAATGGGATGCTAGGGCTTGAAGACGGGTTGTTGGTGGTGACATTTTTTAGGTGGGGATAGAGGAGGAGGCTGATGAGATTTCTATAGGCGGGAAAGTATGGGTAAGAAGTTGAAGGACTCCTTTGGTATTTACTGGTCCAAAGATCTGAGTGAGATCGATGCAAGACGTCGGTACAAGGGTGCTTTGCTTGGAGAGGTGTAACGTGGGCGTGGCAATCACAATATCCAGTCCGACATGAAGTCCAATTTATCTCAGGTATCCAGCATTTGCCTCGTTTTGGAATCGAATATCGAATGAGAGACTGGAGTAGAAAATCCTCTTGAATGAAGCTGTAAGGAGTAAAGTCTGTCAAGGTATTTGTATCGCGGAGATAATGCCAACCCCAGGATTCACTTTGCGGGGAGAGTTAGCGCGGATCTTTTCCGCCTTCCTCGGCAGCATCCGGCAATTGAACTTGATGACCATTATCAAAGCGGTATCGGGCTCTCATAATTGAAATGAGCTTCAAAAGTTTATCGAAAGCGTTGAATATATAAGGCTGAGGTGTCAACCGTCATCATGCAGCTCCCTGTGGGGACTGCTAGGGATTTATAACTTTTGGCCATGTTATACATGATAAGAAGAACAAACGACTGAATGGAGGACTCGAGGAAAATAGTAAAATGAAAAATACTAGAAGTCTAGCACACGAAATGCTTAGTAAGGTTTCAAGTCATATCACAGAACCAAGCATGATTCCAACACTTGAGTCTATGCAGGAAAATTGGCCAAGTAAACAGGCAAGGGCATTGATGGGACTTTTCTGTGTCATTTGGTATCAGCTGTAACTTGACCATTCTCAATTTCATAAACACCAAAAACGCCCCGGCCATTTTTTATTCTTGATTGTGAATTCATTTCCCTATGAGCGGCATGCAAGACAAACGCTTATACACAGCAGAGGCCCAAAGCTTCATCAGCGCTCTTTTTCCGATGATAGCGACCCTCCAATTTCCGTGCCAGATTTGTATCGAAGAACCAGCCTTGAGGCATCTTCCCAATACGGGTAGAACAAAGCGTTGACGAAGTTGGTGTTGAAAAGGAAAATTATCTTCAGCCCAGAGATCCAACCATCCAAATACCCCGAAAAATGGAAATTCGTGATATCTAGTAGCCGTATTCGGCCAACTGCTTCTGGGTCTTCTCGTCAACCTTGGCACTCTTTGTGGCGTCTGAGAGTTGTCTTCGTGCGGACTTCTTGCGGGCGTAGTATGCGGCTCCCTTAACCTTTCTTCTCTCCTCGAGTCTATTCCAAATTAGCATTCCATACTACTCCCAGATTATAACTCAGCACTCCAACTAACCTAGCAACAACATCTTGGTATTTCCATCCGACCTCGTGGCTCAATCGACCGACGGTGCAGTATTTGCGTCCGGGCTTCAATCTGAGGACTCTCAAAGCTTGGGGAACAACAACACGCTTGACGTGGTCATATGGTGGTGGGACACCCTCGAAAACCTTGAGTCTCTCCATAGCAGCGGCACCACGGGCGGTCTTGTGGGGAATCATGCCACGGACGGTCTTGTAGAAGATTCTTGATGGAGCACGGAAATGGAAAGGACCTGCGGTGAATTAGACACCATTTCTAGTTGTTCCAACTCCGCGAGTCTCGCAGAATCCAGGAGACAGAAATAACTTACCTCCTCGGGTTGGGTTGTATCGGGTCATCTTTCGGAGGTAGGCATGGTACTTTACTATATTCGAAGCCAAGTCAGTCCTCGATTCCTTTTGCGCCAATTCGTGTCCACCTCGTTCGATTCGATTATGCCGTTGGAATTAGGATGTGGGACGTACGCTTCGCACGGAAGAACTCTCCAGAGATGTTGAGGGCTTCACATCGCACAACAACAATCTTTTGGCCGTTCAAGAGTTGCTTAGCAACAGTACTTGCGAGCCGACCAAGCAAGTGACCCTTGCCATCGATGACAATCTAATAAACACGATCTGATCAGCTTCCATCTCTCAAGGTATCCGCGAGGCTGTAAAATATATTCTCGGTGGCCGGGCGCATCGCAATGATGGCGGAGTGGGTACTGGGACGCTGGGTAGGAGATTTCGCTGGGGCAGGATTATTTACCTGTTGCTCGAAGGTCGACATGTTGTCCTATGGAAGACAATGGTCGAGAGGTTGGTTTGGCGATTTGTCGTTGATTCAAATTGAAGATACACGACGGAAAAGAGGGATTCATCCAAGGCCTCGCTACCTTGGTGCACGGACTCCCACAAATCGTACTTTGCACGTGAGTAGGGCTTTTGGGCTCTGCGTGCCCTGGAACTCCGAGAAAACAATCAAAAATCAAAAAATCATTGCAATGGCGACGCATCACAAGTTAATTCCAGATCTTTTGGTAAAACTGCAAAAGGCTCTTATAGATTTGTGCGGCGAGGTTCTTTCACTGTCTAACCCGAATATTTGATTTCCCCAGGGGTTGCGTTTCTCAGGGCACCTGCCTTACTTCAACTGTCCTGGAAGATTAAACTACCTAGGTATAATTGCCAGAAGATTGCAAACAGTTTTGCGATCAATTGAGCAGAGTTATTCAACTCCTGACTAGTTACGAATCTTGCAGCCCGGTAACAGATCCCGCGGGTCAATCAGTTGAAATGGCTTTAAAAATAGAACATTTTGAAGTATTAAGTTTTAACACCGCTACTGTTTCAGTGTCAAAGTCTGTGTATATGACGTAGCAGATATCTTGGGTTTTCTCTAGTATGTTGGAAACAGAGCGTTTTGAAGTATCATATCTTCAAACCTCCCAGCAACTCGAACCCGACTAAGACCCTCAGTAATGTGTAGTTGCACCGGCAGTTATGGAATATGTCTTTTGGACCTCAGACTAATTACTCTTCGAAATATTCTATCCCATTTAGGAGTACACATTCGAGCTCACCAAGGCGAACACGTATCACATCATGACATTCGGAATCATAAAAGGGAAAAGTCCAGAACGAGTATCATTCGACCATTAAAGGCTAGCATGCTGTATTAACAAAATTCCAGCTTCTCCGTCTCAATCTATATGAGCACACGGGAAGAAAACGCCATGCTGATCGAATACCGCTCAAGTAACCACGCCCGAGGAGGGGAATCGCATCACCCTATGCAAATACAATGAGAGCAAGGGAATTCGTAAAAATAGAATTTGCACTCCATAAGAAGCCGAATCATTTGTATTCAGCAATCTTATCATCCAACCGATTTAGAACGGTCTGAGTTTCCTTGACCAAAGCTTTTCTCTTCTCCCTGGCTTCGTTGTCGCCCTCCGTCTCGACGGCATCCAACTTCAGCAGAACCTCGTTCATGATCGTCTCGGATAGCTTCTTGTGTTCGAAATCTCTCTTCTTTGGGTCTTCTGGTGGAGAGACTGTGTATTGTACGCAGAGAGGGAGTATCTTGGTGTGAAAGTGTGAGGAGATAGCTTCAAGTTTGCCCAAAGCAGTTTGAGGAGTTGGTGGTGGTGCAGGTGAGTCAGTTCTGGAATCGCCAGTACTTGGTCCATCTCCAGGGGATAGATTCGAGTCCGACTTCTTCTTTCCCTTCTTCTTGCTCTTGCGATTTCGCTTTCGTTTAAACAAGCCCCCTTCTTGCACATCCTCGCTGTCGTCGTCCGATCCGCTCGCCTCTGCTTCCCCAACCATGCAAAGAATCTCACTCTGGTTCTTCAAGCTGTAGTCCCGACATGGTCTATGGTCCTCCTTCAAATGTTGACCCTTATACAGTAACTTTAGCCTGGTACCACTCGGAAGGTCCATCACAGCTGCGGCCCGCTGCTTGATATCCCGAACCTGCAGCTTTCCATCTCCAATGCTATATGCGGGAAACTTGACCGGATAGGTGACGCCCTTGTTCTTGATCAAGAGAACATCGTCTTCCGCTTGCATCGAGGGTGGAGGTGGTCGGTGAGGGTCGTAAGATGCTCCTGGTCTTTGGAGATCGTCGGAGGTTATGTATGAGAAATCGTCATCAGTGACATTTGGTGGGTAGGTTCTGGATCCGAATGGAGACAGTCGATGGCCGCTTCCACCAAAGAAAGCTCGCCCCCAACCGCTCATTGAAAATGCTGCGGTTACGAGTAGGAGAACAACGCTGCCCGCAAGAGCTGTAGGTGGAACGTTGTCCAAGTGGGTGTATTTGGCGGCGTCTGAGATGTAGGTTCGCGCAGAAGGTGGGAGCTGACCGTAGGCTTTGGAGAGTTGTAGGAGGGAGTTGTCAATGTAAGTCTGAAGAGGGTCAGGAAGACGTTGGATGATGGAAGACAGGGTGGTGGCACCATGCGATGCCACTGTGCTGGAAGCCACCTTGACTGATTTCCCCCTTCCTAGCCCTGCAGACGGCAGCAGTAGGAATCACTGGACCCTCGTCTGTATGTGCGTGAGTGTGCGATGGGGGAAGGAAGGAATGGGCCCGGGGGTGGGTTGACAGTCAAGTCGCTCTCGTCTTCGAGGTTGGTTTTTGGGTGCGGTCCCTTTACCTTGCTCTGGCCTGGTCGTGTTGGCGTTGGTACGAGCGGGTACGAACGGGCCCGGAACATGGGGTTTGGGGGCCGAATATCGGGATTTTATAGGTACTGTGCAGTACTTCTTCTTGACCTGCAGACCGAGTCATGCGTTCGAGTATTCTTGCATATCCGATGATATTAATGATTCTATTCACAGACTCATCACCTGTCAGAAACAGCAGCTTCCGTTTTTCCTTGATTGATGACAGCGGAGAACAACCTGGCAAGCAAGCCACTGTTCCGATCGTTAGGCGTAGAGTCGGCCTCGGAGTGCTTCCTGAGCCGAGATCATATACTCGGCCCGATCTGTACAGAAATCTTGGCATTCGTACCCCACCATTTTTTTTCTATTCGAAGCTCCCTCCCAGGTCTGAGTCTGACCCTCTCTTTTATTCAACACTGAATTGTCGCAAACACACTCCAAGATGCGGTAGCACTCCCTACGATACACCCACCTACATACGGAGCTGGGAAGAACTACCGATCCTTCCTTACGACCTGGCCTACCGATAACATACCGTCAAAATGCTGCACGATTCGACAAAACTGCAGGTCGTGGACCGCCCACCAAAGCGGTTCAAGGAATTGCAGTTCGGTATCCAGTGCGCAAACCGTCTCATACCTACAAAACTTGTGCTAACCGAATCTCTTCTAGGTCCAATCAGGATATTGCAAACCAAGCCGTTGTCGAGGTGTCGGATCGCATGCTATACGATGTGGAGAAAAATCGAAGACCCACCCAACATGGAGCTTTGGACTCGAGACTGGTGAGACTATATATTGAGATATACGACCGAGAGACATATGCTGATGTGTTATTCTGCGCAGGGGATATCTAGCAAGACTGGCGCATGCGAAACCTGCGGCGAAGGACTACAAAATTGTAATGGGCACTTTGGACACATTAAACTCGCACTCCCCGCATTCCACATCGGATACTTGAGTCTCACTCAGAAGATCTTGCAAAATATATGCAAGGTACGGGATATCAATCATCCAATATATTCAAGGACTAACTAAGTCAATAGGACTGTTCCAAAGTATTGCTCACTGAACCTCAACGACGGTCTTTCCTCAAGGAACTTCGAAAGCCTGGAATCGATAATCTTAAACGCACTCAAATCTGCAAACGAATCAACGAACAATGCCGGAAAACAAAAATTTGCCAGTACTGTGGTACAGTCAATGGTCAGATTCGAAAGGTTGCAGCTCTCAAATTGGCACACGATAAATACACGGTTTTCAACAAGTCAACTGCCAAGAGTAAACAAGAACCACCGGGATCGATCGCATTCAAAGCTTCTTTTGAGGAGGCGAAGAAGCACAACCCGGAACTGGACAAGCATGTCAAAAAGGCGATGGAGGACCTTAGCCCTCTGCGCGTGTTGAAACTTTTCCAGTTAATCTCACCCAGCGACTGCGAGCTTTTGAATATCAACCCTGCCGAAGGAAGACCAGAGATGTTCCTATGGCAATTCGTCCCAGCTCCTCCAATTTGTATACGACCTTCAGTTGCGCAGGACGGTGCCAGTACCGAGGACGATCTAACTACGAAGCTAGCTGATATTGTCCATATCAGTTCATTGATTCGAGCAGCACTACTCAAAGGGCAAAACCTCCAAACAATCATGGAGCAGTGGGATTTCCTCCAATTGCAACTCGCACTTTACGTCAACAGTGATGTTCCCGGTCTCCAGCAAACTGGATTCGGGAAGCCCATACGAGGATTCTGCCAGCGACTAAAAGGGAAACAAGGACGCTTCAGAGGAAACTTGTCTGGAAAGCGTGTCGATTTCTCTGGTCGTACAGTTATTTCGCCCGATCCAAATCTTGGGGTTGAGGAGGTTGCCATACCAATATTGGTCGCGATGAACCTCACTTACCCCGAGCGAGTACAACGACACAACTTGACAAAATTGCGGCAATGTGTGAAAAATGGAGCTAGTAAACACCCCGGTGCTCAGCAAATCATCAAGAAAGGTTCTGATCACAAGATTTCGCTAAAGTTTGCGAAATTGGAAAATGAGTCGAGGGCTTTGAAGATCGGGGATGTGGTTGAGAGGCATCTTGAGGATGGTGATATTGTGCTGTTCAACAGACAACCTTCCTTGCACAAGCTCAGTATCATGAGCCATTACGTTAAAGTTAGGCCCTGGAGAACTTTCCGTCTCAACGAGTGTGTTTGCAATCCATACAACGCAGATTTTGACGGTGACGAAATGAACTTGCATGTTCCCCAAACCGAAGAAGCAAGAACAGAGGCCATAAACCTCATGGGAGTCAAAAACAACCTTTCAACCCCCAAAAACGGAGAACCAATCATTTCTGCAACTCAAGATTTTATTACGGCTGCTTATCTTCTGAGTAGCAAGGAAAACTTCTTCGATCGAAAAACATTCACCAATCTTTGCATGTATATGGTCGATGGTAATCTCCACCTTGATCTACCACCTCCAGCGATTTTGAAACCGGAGGCGCTTTGGACCGGAAAACAAGTCTTTAGCGTGCTTATGAGACCAAACAAGCAATCGCCCGTCAAAGTCAATCTAGATGCCAAGTGCCGTGACTATTCATTTGTGGCGGGCAAGTGTCCCGATATGGACGATAACGATGGGTGGCTCGTGGTACGTAATTCCGAGGTCATGTGTGGTAGGATGGACAAGACGACTGTTGGATCAGGAAAAAAGGACTCGATATTTTATATTATCCTAAGAGATTTCGGTCCTGATGAAGCAGTGAGATGTATGAACCGGCTCGCAAAAATATCGGCAAGATATCTCACAAACCAAGGATTTTCCATCGGTATCAATGACGTTTATCCATCGGCGGCGCTCACAGCAGAAAAACAGAAATTGGTGGACAAGGCGTATTATGAGGCTGGACAAATTATAAAAGAATTCCAAGATGGTAAACTCGAGAAGGCTACAGGGTGTGATATGGAAGAGACGCTTGAGAATTCAATTTCGGGTATTTTGAGTAAAGTCAGAGGCGCAGCAGGAGATTACTGTATCGCGTCCTTGAGCAAATGGAATTCTCCATTGATCATGGCGAAATCTGGATCCAAGGGGTCCCCTATTAACGTCGCTCAGATGGTAGCGGTCGTAGGACAGCAAATTATTGGCGGGAAGCGTGTTGCGGATGGTTTTCAAGACCGAACCTTACCCCATTTCATCAAAAAGGATCGAAGGCCCTTAGCAAAGGGTTTCGTTTTCGACAGCTTCTTCACAGGTCTCACGCCTTCCGAATTTCTGTTTCACGCCATCTCGGGACGTGAAGGTTTGGTCGATACTGCGGTCAAGACAGCAGAAACTGGATATATGTCACGAAGGCTGATGAAATCACTTGAGGACCTTTCCACAAGATATGACGACACCGTACGAAACTCTTCTGGGGGAATTGTGCAATTTCAATTTGGAGCAGATAAGCTTGATCCTGTGGATATGGAGGGATCAGCTGTACCTGTTCACTTCCAAAGAACCTGGAAGCATGCCGAAACCACAACTTTCAAAAACGAGGACCCTTGCCTATTGCCATACCAAATCACAGCACTCTGCGAAAAATACCTAGCCAAAGAGAAGACGAAATATCTTAGAAAGGGTTTGCTGCGAGGTGAGCCTTTAGATTATCGAGATGAAAGCGATTATGCGGTCGATGAGCATGAAAGTGCCCGAGATTTTGTTGATACAATTACCGAATTCGTTCGGGGACTAGCCACAACTATGGCAAGGGCACGGGAGAAGGCGGGCCTCGAGATATTAGAAGATGACCCAAAAGACACCAAAGTGCGGTACGACATGTCGAAAGAAGACCCCCAAAAAAGAGCTTGGGTGGATCGAGTCTCTAAAGTTTCGAGAGCCACCTTGCAAGAATTTATCAAGCTGTGCTTAAGCAAGTATGCCAAGGCCCACGTTGAACCGGGGCATGCTGTTGGAGCTGTTGGAGCTCAATCCATTGGAGAACCTGGAACTCAAATGACCCTGAAAACTTTCCATTTTGCTGGTGTCGCTGGTATGAGCATTACGCAGGGTGTACCACGTATCAAAGAAATCATCAACGCTTCGAAGAACATCAGCACGCCTATTATCTCCTGTCCCCTTCAAAATCCCCATGCGATGGAAGCAGCAAAGGTTGTGAAGGGTCTAGTGGAAAAGACATATATTCGCGAAGTCATTCATTATGTTGAGGATATGTGGTCAGCACATAAAGCCACCATCTGCCTCTCCGTTAATTTGGATGCCATCAACAAAATGATGCTTGGGCTCACCCCTTTCGGTATTGCTGAGACGATTTGCAAGCAAAAGAAATTGAAGATCCCAGGTGACAACGTGACAGTCAAAGGCAGCTATATTTTTATCAACGTGTTGGAAACTACTGGTGGGAATATGGGAGCTCGTGGAGTTACCGCAGCAGCCAAGGCTAGGAAGGCAGCAGGACTGGAAGTAGACAAGAACGACCTGCTTCTTCGTGTCAACTATCTGAAGCGGGCTTTACCTGAGATCGCTATATCAGGTTATCCGGATGCCACTCGGGCCGTTATCAATAAGTCGGACAAGGAGCCAATAGTCTACACAGTTCTTGTCGAAGGATACGGACTTCGAGCCTGTATGAACACAGAAGGAGTCGAAGGAGCGCACGTCATTTCCAACAACGTGATGGAAAATCGCGAGGTCTTGGGAATCGAAGCAGCACGATCGACTATCGCAAAGGAAATCGGCATCGTCATGAATGAAATGGACATTGATCCTCGACACATGCAACTTCTAGCCGATGTCATGACTTATAAGGGAGAAGTCCTCGGTATCACTCGATTCGGATTGTCGAAGATGAGAGATAGTGTTTTGCAACTTGCTTCTTTTGAGAAGACACCCGATCATCTTTTTGATGCTGCGGCGGGCATGAAGTCTGATCAGATTGAGGGGGTGAGTGAGTGCATCATCATGGGACAAACTATGAGCGTGGGGACGGGTGCATTCCAGGTTGTTAGGAAATTGGGGCTTGAGGAAAGTGATACCAAGGCAAAGCCAACTGTATTCGAAGATGCTTGGAAATGGGACCAGGCGGAGAGAAAGAAGAGGGCTTCGTGACGATATTTCTCACGTCGGTTATGGATGGATGTGTGTCGGCTGTTTAGCGGGAGTTTGGAGGCGTTTATTTTCGCGCTGGAGCGAGCGAGGATCTAGTTTTTGATATCCATCTCGTTTTTTTGGGTCTCAAAAATAGTCTGCAATCGCTTTTCGCGCATGACAAGAAGAGAAAAGGGATTGTAAGCTATGTAATTAGTAATGAATAAGGATGAATGAACTGAATTACTATGCCCTCGTTTCTCCTCCATTCGGACTGTTGATTTGAGGAAGCGAGGGTCTGCAATCGCTTCCACACTTGGAAGGAGAGGAAAAAAGGTTGTCAGATTATGTACTTGGTAATGAATACCAATGAATGAACTAAAACACCATATCATCATCAATCGTGTTTCCACCTTTTCACTCCTCGATCTCAAGTCAAGTTGAGCTAATACAAACTCCCTGTTCCCCAATCATCTCGTCATTCTCAAGTCAATACAAACTCCCCACTCACCCCCTCAAACCCCGTAATTGTCCCTCCAACAGCCTTAGAATCCCCAAAATACCTCACCCTATACTGTCCAGCTCCAACCCTTCCCTCTTCTTCCTGTCCAGTCTCCCAAACAATCTCCACCTCACTAATTCCCAAAACCTCATTCGTTCGTTTCCAATTGAAGATGAGAGACCAATCACTGTCATCCCTCAATCTTGTCCATCTTGAACTAGATGTATCGTATTTCTCGATGGCGGCGTATGTATCTTCAAGTCTTAAGTTGTTCCGTGGATTTGCGCCTATGAATTTTGCGGTTATGGTGGAGCCGATGGGGTATGAGGGACGGACATCTTGGATCACCTCACCGAAGGATTTGAAGAGGGGGGTTCCGTCGAACATTACGCCTGTAATGAAGGAGAGGGATGCGTTGACATTGTTTGGTGGGAGGGGACCAGGTTCTGGCTTTGAAGTTGCGGATGAGGAGAGGTGGGGGAGGTGAGATAGTGTTAGGTTTATGTAGGCGTTCAAAGTCCAGGGACCGTAGAGGGTTGATGCTCCTTCGTATCTTTGGATTGAGTATTCCTCGGGCGTGGCGATGTAATGGGTATATGAGTTCGCGGGACCACCTAGGACGACGATTGGTTCGGAAGAAGTGCCGGATAGGGAAAGTGATTTTGCTTGTTCATGAATGGCTTCTTTCCAGCGGCGGCCTGAGGTGGTTGTTGCTTCGCCTGGCGAGACTATTATTACGAATTGTCCTACTCGGAGAACTTGGACATCGACGACGTTTGGAGTCCAAAGGTAAGGTGAGGTCACTTCTCCAACGTCGAGGAGGATTGGTTTTGGATAATGGCATCGCTGTTGTTCCTTGCTTGGGGCTTTGATGAAACCCGACACTACTCGCCAGACTGGTGAGGCGTTCGGGGCCCCTGGGTCATTTTGCGTGAAATCAAATGCACCGGGACCATCAGAAGTACCAGCTGCGAAAGAATATCCTAGGGCTGCTGGGCAGGTCGTCACATAGCTTCCATTGTCAAGAGGAAAGCTGTAGTTGGAAAGGTCCTGAAAAACATGGAATGACTTAACCGAAGGTCCTGTCACCGGGGTTCCCTTCTTGTCCATTGAGTTATAGAGTTCTTTGGCAGGTTCGAATTGACGCTTGCCAATTTCATAGCAGGAGGAAGCTCCGTTGTCTTGCTTTCTGAAAAATGGTCCTCGAGCATGGCAATATTGACTTTTACCGTCGCTGCATGTGCTGTTTTTGAAGCTGCACTCTTCTCCAGACCCATCTTCACACCATGCTCCAAGGACGTTCGGACTGGTGTCCCCCACATTTGCTTGAGAGAACCCCGCCACAAAGCCTTCAGCGACATATTTATCATCTTTCGAGAAGCTCTTTTCGAAGAGATCCGCAGCTACCCCTTTGTTGTCTCCTGATATCAAGGTGTTGTTTCCCAACATTGAGGTTCCATGGGTTGGAAACCAAGTCAGTACTCCCGTGTTCTTCCCATCCGAAGCTCGCTGGAACTGAAGTAACGTCAAGGTCTTCTCGACGGATCCATCATCCTCGGTACTCTCATTGTATTTCGCCCTCTCAGCTTCAGGATTTGCGAGATATGCATAGAGACTTCGATTGATATTCGCCCCCAATACCTTTGTAGAGCCAGCCGTCAAATATCCAGGTTGCAAACTGCGATGCGCTCGCTGTATTGACAACAACGCCCCATCAACAATAGCCCGATAACTTTGCTTATCAAACCCTTTGCTAGTGATCTGAGGCAGCAAATAGTTCAACCAAGCTCCCGGTCCAGAATGAGAATGTGTCCCCGTCACAGCAACATTGTGTTGCCCATAAACCGAGTAATCACTTCCGAGTTCAACTAGTCCGTGAAGAATTCCATATCGAACCGCCGTATCTCCAGATTGTGTATCTAAAACAAGGTAGACAAATCTATCATCCGGATGTTCAATGTCTCCAACGATAAATGCTCGGGCGTATAGACGTTGACGCAGGCCTGAACCGACTTGTTTTGGATCCGCGTATCCCATCATGTTTAATTCCACAACCGGACTGAAGCTGTATCAGCATAAGGACCATATTAATTCGGGACTGCAGAAGTTTTTACCCTGTTATATCGGCCTTGCCAACTCCCAGTAGGTATTTACTCCCTCCGGAGCTTCCGTTCTTCCCGCCATATTCCTCATATCCATCATAAGCTTTCCAAGACCAAAGGTTTCCCGTCCGGTGTCCAAAGAAAAGGGAAGAAAGTCCAAATATAAACAACAGGAGAAATAAAATTGATAGAAACTTGGAAAGAATAAGAAGTAGGGAATAGTATTTCGTGGCGCGTTTGGAGGGATTTCGCCGGGTTGGTTCCGAAGGTCCCGCCTTGGAATGTTTGTATTCTGAAGCTTCCATGATTTCCAGAATGTTGTTTCGTTTCGTAACTCGTAATTCAAGGACCCTCTCGGAGGGATAGTTGTATCTTCAAGTCATGGTCCACGATGTTGTAGGAAGGAGCTTTCGAAGCTTGGAAGCAAGCTTCAAGTGAAGAAGGCGAAAGCTCCGCAACGCCACGCCACCAACCCACCTCAAGCTCCAGCCACACCCCTGTCGCAGATCCCACCTGCTATCAGATCCTCTTTGCGACGCGAAAGAAAATCCCCCATAGCATTCAAACCCTCACCACCACCACCAATCCAACCTCCCCTCTCTCAATTCGGAGAAAGAAAAAAAAAGAAAAATGCCTCTCCTAAACACCATCCACGATTCCCTCCCCTACATAGACAGCGAACCCACCCCCTCAGAACGCGCCGCAGCCCTCGCCCTCATAACCTCCGAACTCTCCTCCTCAGACACAACCACCCCTCACCCCTCCCTCCCCCCTCTTCCCCCGCAACACTTCTCCCCATTAATAGAAGCCGAAATGCTGCGCATCTCCCAGAAAAAACCCCTCCAAGCAATAGACCTCTCCCGCTACGAAGCCCAAGAACCGCCCTCCTCTTCCAAGCAAGATCCAGAGAGCCTATCACAATGGCGCACCGCCCTCCAAAAAGCAAACACATCGCAAACCTACCTCGCCTCCCGCCTCACGAACCTCGCGCTCCTCGACCAATTCGGCAAGAACTCGTGGTTAATAGGGAACTCACAATTGGAAGATATCCTACGGGGATTGGAGAGAGAACTAGCGGAAAGGAAAGCAGAGATCGATGAAGTGGTTATTGCAAGGAAGGGAGCGCAGGAGGGTGTAGGAGCTGAGGTCAAGGGATTGGAGGAGGGGTGGAAGAGGGGTGTTGGTAGGGTCTTGGAGACTGAGGTTGCGTGTGAGCAGTTGAGGAGGGAGATTTTGGAGAGGAGACGACAGGGCGCGAGCTGATGCTAGAGAGGTGAAGATAGGGTGCTAGATCAGAGGGGACCTTTTGTAAGACTGGCAGGCAAGCATGGTGGTGGTATAGCCTGGTTTTACGAGCAGTTGAGGAGGAGAGAAGAGAGTTGAGAGGGGACCTTTTGTAAGACTGGCAAATAAACATGGTGGTGATCTGCTCTGGTTTATAAAGCGGTGGAGCAGATATATCTTGACAAGAAGCAAGCAAGGACCAAGTTGAGAGGGAGCTTCTATAAGACTAGTTGGTAGGATGGTGATATACTCTGGCGTTGCGGAGTCTAATTCATGGCCCATCAACATATGGCTATGCACTACAATCAAGAACAAACAAAAATGATACCATTTATTCATTGCGCAAAAAACGCTGCGCTTAAAAATATCAATTGGAAGCCTCATTGTGCTCTCTGCATCAAGGTATCTGAGCTGCCAAAAACTTCTTGTATCTCATGAACGAACGTAAACCCATGTCTAACGCCAAACCTCATACCCCATTCCTACAATCCCCAGCTTCCAAAATGGTTTCCCTCATTTCTTATGAAGTGGATCGATCTCTTCAACACCAGTCTCATATTTGGTTCTTCTCATGATACTTGCAACGGGTCCCAATAGTCTTTGGAAGCCATCCTTTCCAAGTGTGGCAACCTTGACCTCCGTCTTGCTAACAACACTAGCTGCCCGAGGCTTGTCGTCGAGTAGAGCAAGCTCACCAAAGTAGTCTCCCTTCTGATAGTGTTTGACGGGACTGCTTGTGCCCTTCTTGAAAGCATCTGCTTCACCGCTCTCGAGGAGGTAAAAGGCTTCGCCAACATCTCCCTCCTGGATAATTGTCGTTCCTCCTGGGAATTTTTGCGTCTCCAAAGCATCTGCGATCTTTGATCTCTCGTATTTGGTGAGGGTAGAAAGAAGAGGCACTTCTTCCAAGAAGCTTTCGTACAAACGGCGGCGTTGGAAGGTTGAGTCCATAAGGATACGACGGAAAGTGATTCGATCGAGAGCCCAAAGCGTGCAGGATGGCTCAGCAGAGATGACAGTGGCCGCTCTGGGAGCATTATACATCAAAGCTAACTCTCCAAAAGAGCCGCCAGACTCGATGGTTGCCACCTTGGTTCCGAGACCATCAGGGCCTGGCTGAACCTCACCTGTGGAATTGACGTAGACACCGAAAGTTCCCTTCTCAACGACATAGAAGAAATCACCTTGATCGCCTTGAGTGATGACCTGGAGCACAAGTCAGCTATGATGGTAGGTTTTTTTGTGGCTAAATGATATCTACCTTGATATCTTTCGCGGGAATGGGTTTCTCGACTAAAGCACCTAGGATTTGAGAACTTTGCTCATCATCCAAGTGGCTGAATAGGAAGTTTCCTGAAATCGACTTCTTCAGCCTCGAGATCTGCTCTGCGGTTTTTTGGTGAAATGGAGGGGACCAGTTGTCGTTGGATGAGGCAGTTGGGTTCAATGACTCTGCAGATACTGAAGTTCGTCTACCCATACCGTAATGTGCTGGGAAGCCGTCGGTACTTGCTGGCTTGAATGAAGATGGTGGACCTTGGCCTGCAGCATCACCACCGAAAGACGAACCAAATGCAGAGTTTCCGGCACCGAAGCTAAAGCTTGATGTTGCTGGCGACGCAACGGTATCGTTCTCTTCTTCCTCCATGACTTTCGTAATGCCGCCAGCCTTTCCTTCCTTCTCGTGGGCACCGAAAGGGTTGGAGTTTGTTCCCAATCGACCGGGGAATGTGCTTCCAGACATCTTGCGATCTTTGGAATGTGTTGTCGACGAATGGAATTCCGCACGTTCCAACTCTAGACGCCTCGCAAAGAAATTGGCGCAGAATTGAAGAATGTCGGTTGGTTGTGAATTCAGGATTTCCCGATTCAAATCGTCTATCTCCTGCAGATAGGCTCTTGGATATGACATTCGACGTCCAAGTTCGACCTGGTGACTCTGAATCTCTTGCGATTGAGATATATGGATGGGAGTGGGATGAAGGGAGGGGAGGGAGGGTGGAGCTGGTCTCGCTTTATCGTGGGGTCTGCAACGAAGGCTATCAGTCATTGATATGAAGAGGGTGGGTGGGGATACAAGTAGCATGGAGTGAGAGCGGGGGGGGGGGGAGGAAGAGAGGATTTATGTCGTGTTGAATAGGGGCAAGTGGTCTGTTCACTTGATTGATACCTTGACCAGCGATAGAGATTCAGTACCGGCTGTGGAAATAGATGCACGGGCAACCGAGGGAATAGTTGAGAGGTGGGACCTACAATTGTCCTGGGGATGTTGGCACAAAGAGAAGGTAGATGTATGGAAGAGAGACCAGATGGTTCAGCTGGTGTTGGTGTGAATGGAAGAGTCTCGGGAAGGGGTGAAGGCAGGTTGAGGTGGTTGAGGTGGTTGTGTCAGAGTTAAGGAGGGAAGAGGTGGAGGGAGGTGGAGGGCTCTGCACGAGTCCCACGAGTCTTGGAGGGAGTGGAGGGAGAAGAAGTGGAAGGTTCTCGCTAAGAGCTTGCTGTAATGCAATGCGATGCGATGCGGTGCGGTGCGGTGCGGTGCGGTGCGGTACTATTCTGTGAATTGCAGGAAGGCGCGATGCGAGGGGAGAGGGGAGCTTCTTGCAGTGCCAGCTGAGACGATGCGAGAGAGGGAGAGGGAGAGGGAGAGAGATTTGTTCTTGCCGATTGCGATCTCTCCTCCTCGTCAGAGAAGCAGTGAGGGGAGATGGGATGGCTCTTGCTCTTGCTCCTGCTCCATAAAGTTAAGACATGGTCAGTGCTTCATGAGTGGTGGACAGTGCACTGTGTAGGTAGGGATCCCGGGTTATCGAAGCCTTGAAGCTGCTTCTATTTGCTCTTCCAGAAAACTCTGGAAGGCCTCATCCGCCCAAGCTTTCAATTTCGCCCCCCGAGGTGAATAAAGAACCTGGAACTCGCCAATCGTCTGTCAACGAGCTGGAGGCTGGAGAGCAAAACAAGGCACGAGTACATGTTACTACATATTACTACATAAATTGTACATTACCTGTACAAGTACATGTTCTTGAATCGACAGCTTTGACGACTTTGACGATTCAACAATTCGAAAGGTCGTTGGCCCTCCGAAACGCTACCGCGGCTTGCATCCCGCCCGCCTGTCAAACACTACGCGGCAACTACAACGGCAACGGCAACATATCTAAGAAGGGAAATGACACCTGCACCGGGTGTCGAGCGTCGCCGACTGAGACTTGATTCGGAAGACCAGCTTGGAGGCTATCTGGAGGATCAAAGAGAAAGACAAGGCGCTATGATAACGACCGGAAGCTCAATCTCCCCTTCTTGAAGAAGCGATTCAATATTGGTAAACAAAAATTCCCAGTCCTGTGGCACCACACGAGCGACTATGGTTTCAAACTTGACATCTTACAGCATAAAACCAATATATCTGAGTCAAAGGCAAAGCAGGTACAGTACCGAGTACATATACGACACAAGGAACATGTTATCTTGGGGAATCTTTCCCCGCCCCTATCATTTTCTATCACTTTCTCCACCCTCGAACAGCCACAGCTGGTGGCAAGTCAAGCCCCCACGGGCGGGTGGGAATTTGAAAGAAATTAATAAGATCGACAGGCGCGAAAAGCTTGGGGATAGAGGATGAAAACGATGATCTTATAATAATCGATAGGAATTAAGCATCAAGCAACCCCTGCTTGTTGTCATTTGTGCGGAGGGAAGAGGGACGGGAGGCTTGAGAGAGCTTCTAGGGACCTCCGGGATATAAAGTGTTAGTGTCGATCGTTTAGTTCTCTGGGTACTTACTCATACCACAATAGACTAGTTTGGGGTTCAAAGTCGTTAACTCAATTACCTACTGCACTGTACTTACAACAAGGCTAAATCAACGCTCCGGATGGTTTAAAAGTAAACCTTGCCTCGCGATAAACATTAAAAGCGGTAGTAATAACATCAATTTTCGCACCTTCTCTGCTTACCTAACTCTCTTGTTCTAGAGTAGTTCAAGATAATTATTCTAAATACCTGGAAGAATTGACCCTGGTGTTTTAGAACAAGCAGTTTCAAATGTTCTAAAGTATCAGGTAAGTAAGGTTAGAACAACGAGTAACTACTACTACTACTACTTTTACTCCTACTTTTAATATGATAGAAACAAAACAAATTCTCCAGGTGGTAGAATTGCCGACGGTGAAAGAATTTGTTAAGTTTATTCCCTCTTTGCTATTATTATCTAACACGCGTCAGCAATTCAAATCAATAGACTTGGCGATTTTTTTTCTTCAAAAAAAAAAAAAACAAACCATTAAAGTAGGGAACTGATGCTTGATTGAAAGACTAAATCTCATCGGGTTCCTACCCTTCTTTTGATTTCAGACCAACCCCTCATATGAGCGGATTCAAAAAAGAGCAGAGCTATTATTAGGTCTTGATCAATTCCTTATAAAGCACCCTGGCATATTCACAAAAACAAATGATTCCATTCACACTCTCACTTTGATTCCAAATTCTTTTCCGAAAGCAGAGACAGCCACTCCATGCAAACCCACCTCATATTTGTAAGCCGGCAGTTGACCGGAAGTTTTCAGCTCGGCCTTTGGATGCGCGCACGTCATTCGGTCTGCTTGCATCGATATCTCAAATCAACCTAACCACTCAGCTCACCAATCAACCATATCCCATCGCCCCTCACCTCACCTGCGAGTACTAAAAGGGAAACCCCTCATTGTCCCAAAACTATAAAACATAAAACCCTTTCCCCCCCATTCTACCCCTCCCACCCGTTGCCCATCATTTCGTTCCTACGCAGATTCTTCTCCACACCACCCGCAAGCATGTCTGCCAAAACCAAAGCCCAGAAGATCATCGAGGAGAACGGCGTTGGTATGTTATCTACTTTGTATCCATGGATGGATGACGGGTGCTAACAACGGTTTTCAGCCGTCTTCAGCAAGTCTTATTGCCCTTACTGCAAGGCTACCAAGAGTCTTTTGGATTCGCTCGGCGCAAAGTACTATGCTATTGAGCTTGACCAAGTTGGTATGTTGAAAATCTATTCGCATCCGTATGTTGGACATGAAGCTGACCATTTGAAAGATGATGGTTCCGATATCCAAGCTGCCTTGAAGGAAATCAATGGCCAATCCTCCGTCCCAAACATCTACATCAAGCAACAACACATTGGTGGAAACTCGGATCTCCAAGCTAAGAAGTCGGAGCTACCAGCTTTATTGAAGGATGCAAATGTCGTGTAGCAAACAAAGGAGGAGGCCTGTAACATTAGGAGTTCAAAGCTTTAGCACATTGCTGAAGTGAAGACTCGGGGTGGAGGCATCATGAAGGTTGCATGGTCAATCAATAGAAGTCCTTTTTTCCAGAATTGAGATGTTCTTTTGTGATTGTGAATAGTGTACAAATTATACAACCTGTGTGGCAACAGTGCCAACAGGGCGCTCGACAAATTCCATAACTCCGTCAATAATACTTTTCCTAGCTGGCTCACTCGCCACTGTCTTGCCAGCAAGATAATTTAGCCAGATGCCGCGAGAGATTCTCTCATCAACGACTTGTCCCAGTCTTGATGCGCCAACCTTTCCATCATCATACCATACGGCGACTTTACCTTTGGGGTCTCTGCTCAGGAGAAGCTCTTTTCCTTTTGGCACGCTTCCTCTGTTGAAAAGCTGCTTGAACTCACCCAGTGAAGCGCCGAATCTTTCATCTCCATATTCCTCTTTCTTCGCTTGCGCTCGAGCAGTGAGTGATCGTACCCAAGCATCCCTTAAATGGTGGAAATCCGTATTCCTGGTAGGTACTATCCTCACGAGTGTCCGTACCCCGCTCTTCTTCAAGATATCATCCCATATCTCCACGCCTTCCTGGGGATCGTATAGTTTCGCTTTCAACTTTTCCTTTTCGCCTGCAACCAACGTGGAGGCGATTGGATCGATTCTCCGGATCAAGGCCTCTTGCAACTTCGCAATGTCATCAGTCGCAACATACATCCCAACAACGTACACCTGGATGCCCAAAAAGCTAACTGTCCGAATCCCCAATCCCATAAGCTGATATTCTACAAGTCGATCATCGTTTTCTCCTGGTTTAGGAACACCTTCAGCAGCTTCGTTGACGTCGTCAAAGAAATCCAGAATGCGGGGAAACGTAGGAACAGTACTCGTCCCTGTTTCCACCGTATCGACAATTTCCTCTGGCTCTTCCCCTAGCTTCTGCACTACGACTTTTCTCTCTCGCCCCAAAACTACCAAGGGATCATCCGTCCGCCGTCCCGAATCGAGTTGTGTAGGTTTATTCTGCGGGAGATCGATAGATGTCGCCGTAACCCAAATCGCGACCATCCCAAAAATAACACCGGCACTTGCATAATAAGTCCTTCGCTTCAAATATCGAAGTCTCTCGAACTCGGCTCTATGTGCGTTGATATATTCGAGTCGTTCTTTGGAGTTGGGATTGGGTTCGTCCTCGGTTTGGGTGGTGAGGTTTCGGAATTGGCGTGTGGAATGGTAGATTTGGGGGGATGCGCGGAGGCATTGTAGGTTTGGGCTTCGTCGAGGAAGGAGGCGCAATGCGCGAGTTGAGCCTATTCGAAAAGGCATTTTGGGGGTTGTTGATTGTGGTGTTTGTTGGAGGGCGGCGGTTCTACTCGTAGGTGGTGAGCTGATCCGGGAGAATGCCGGAGCCGAAGCTTTGGTGGAGCCTTGGTAGCTTCTTATTCTTTTAATTTTGATTGACGAGTCTATTTCATACCCACCTCAAAAACTGTTTTACACGCCAGAGATTCACAAGGTTATCAGTTCTTCTGGTTCATATAAACCGAGAATATAGAAGAAAAAGCGGTTGTTAAGACTCGGAACCGCCTGCTCGGCACTAGATAGAGTGGATTTGAACTAAGTGTTAGTGTTTTTGGACTTCTCGTTTCTGTACTTGAGAGATACCTAGCGAAAAACCTAGCAGTATTTCTAAACCATATGTTAAAGAACAATCGAGTTGTACTATATCCTATCGCGCAGATTCTGCCAAACACGGAACCTCCGTCACATGGAGTTATCATCCTTCTTTCTTGAGCATTGGAACAAAACTGGCTATATCTAGAACTAGTTCACTATGAGTCGTCCATGTAATGAAGCTCAGCTGTTTGCACGTATTAGTAACTGTTCTACAACTCTTCTCAGTCAACCAGGAGGCGGCGGAATTGATTACAAATTGCCTCTTTCCTTACGTGGTTAGGACATTTCAATTTCTACATCCTCTTGCAATTATAAAATTCAAAATGATTAAAGAGAGACTAACGCGGAATTAAAGTTCTATACGTCAGAGGGTCGCTTGGCTGCAGAGAGACTAGAATAGAACAGTACGGGAACCCCACTAACTCAATCATAAGATAAACACCATCATACTAAAAGTACTTTTGTATTTTGACAACTCGTGCAACATACACACAAGCATAGTCTGTAGAACCAAGCATTCAATATTCTGGGCGAAAGAAGTCGAGCTGAGATGCGGAATAGGTAACGTCTTAAGCGAGTGCTGGTGAGCCAACCATTTCAGCGCAGTATCCCTCATCAGACTCAAAACGCCGTATCCAGCTACCACTCGACATTTGTCACCACCATCCCCCCCCTCCTCCACTTCCCCCATCACCACTGCCTCGGGTGCCCATTGCACTGTTGCCCATTTGGCTAATCTGCCATTCCCACACGACCGTCTCTGTCACCGCATTCCAGAGGTGTTGACCACTGCAAGCCCCCGCGAGCACGAGGCTGAACCCACCACCCGAACTAGCATCATCTCCAAGAACCCCATCAACGACCCATCACCACAACCTTCGTCCTCGCCCTACGCCGAGGGCAAAACGCAGCGGCAGATATTTTATCGTCAGAAGTGCATTTGGTGCATCGCTTCGTAAACCGCCATGCGGGGACCAGTTCCAAACATGGCGCCCATCACCACAACCCCTTCTTATCGTGCGGCTCCAGACCCGGAGGGCGATTCGCAATCATCATCGAGTAACTCTCCAGCACGGCTGGATTACGAGGAGTCGGATTTTTATACGGGCAACAATGATTCTCAGTCCTCGATAGGTGTCCCAACTTTCCGCGACATGGCAGTCTCCGGAGACGTATGCGAGCCACCGGCGAACCGATTGCCTGCCGAAGTCCTTATTGGCATATTCTCGAAGCTCAATACCCCGCAGGATTTGTTTAATGCTATGTTGGTATCGAAGAGATGGGCTCGAAATTCTGTAGACTTGCTTTGGCACCGCCCGGCTTGTACGAATTGGGATAATCACAGTTTCATCTGCAAGACACTTTCTCTTCCGAACCCATACTTTTCATACCGAGACTTTATCAAACGTCTTAACCTTGCCAACTTGGCCGACCTAGTCAACGACGGCAGTGTCTTTCCTCTATGGGTTTGTAATCGAGTCGAACGGTTGACTTTGACTGCATGTGATGGTCTGACAGATTCTGGATTGATTGGCCTTCTCATGCATAGCAATAGCTTGCTTGCACTGGACATATCTGGCGATACTCAAATCACGGCCGAATCCATGGTGGTCCTGTCCCAATACTGCACCAAGTTACAAGGCCTCAATATTTCGTCTTGTACGAAGATCTCCAACGAGTCCATGATTGCCGTGGCTGAGAAATGTAGCTCCATAAAGAGGGTATGTTGCTTTCGATTTAAATTTAAGTTGTCCCAGGACTGACTTTATGCTAGCTAAAACTCAACAACTGCGAGCAACTCGAAGACGATGCTATCATTGCCTTTGCAAAAAACTGCCCTAATATTCTCGAAATAGACCTACATCAATGCAGGCTTATTGGAAATGCCCCGGTTACTGAGCTCCTTACCAATGGTCAAAGCCTCCGCGAACTCCGTCTAGCAAACTGTGAACTGGTGTCTGATGCAGCATTCCTCGACCTACCTTTGGGCCGAACATTCGAACAACTCCGTATACTTGATCTCACAAGCTGTGCACGGCTGACCGACCAAGCCATTGAAACTATTATTAGCGCTGCGCCTCGCCTCAGAAATTTGGTTTTTGCAAAATGCCGAAATCTTACAAACAGCGCCGTGGATGCTATTAGCAAGCTTGGGAAAAATCTTCACTACCTTCACCTAGGACACTGTGGACATATTACCGACGAAGCAGTCATCAGACTAGTTCATGCCTGCAACAGAATACGATATATTGATCTTGGATGCTGCATCCATCTTACTGATCAATCTGTTGTAAAACTGGCTACTCTACCAAAGCTCCGTCGCATTGGCCTCGTCAAATGTTCGAATATCACAGACGAAAGTGTAAAGGCTTTGGCAAATGTTCGCCCGACACGACCATCAAGACCTGGCGAGGAGCCACATCCTGGGGGAAGCAGTCTTGAAAGAGTACATCTAAGTTATTGCACTAATCTTAACCTTGCCGTAAGACAACACTCCGGATTTCTGCTACTCAACACTAACAATATTACAGAGCATAGTAGAACTTCTAAAGAATTGCACCAAGCTTACTCATCTGAGTTTGACTGGTGTGCAAGCATTTCTACGCCCCGATTTGGAGCAGTTTTGCCGTGAGGCGCCTACTGGTAAGTTGGCAAGAAATATAGCTGGTGAAGATTTGCTGACCGTTTATAGAATTCACGGATCACCAACGTAGTGTCTTTTGTGTATTTTCTGGAAATGGCGTTGTTAGGTTACGGAATCACTTGAGTGCAGAACAGTTCGACGAAATCGACCAGGACGGAGAAACTGTTGCCGACGACGACCAAACGATGACTGGAATGATGCACACGACTAATATTAACGCCGAAGAGGAGGCGGACGCCGATGCCGATGCTGATGATGACGACGATGGAGTTGCAAATAATAGCTCCTTTGGGGGTGTAGCAACCTGAACCATTTCACGTCGACGATGAATCGAAGAACCAACTTGTTGGAGTATTATAGAAAATTATCCCCCCAAACGAAAACAGCGAACCAAACGAAATTATGATCGACCAAGAGGAATGACCCTCCAAGGCATACACATCTTCATATTTTATATGCTATTCTACTGGAAATTATTGATTGATCAATTCGAGGTTTTCCTTGTTTGAAGAAGAACTTTGAAGAGCACGTATGGATATTACGCATACTGATGACCCAAGGATAGACTCATAACGTTTGAGCATTTTCAGGGAGGATTAAGGGGAACTTTGTGGGGTTTGGGCGTTGTTGGTAGAAGAAATGGGATTGCGGTATTGTCATGCCCCAATGGTGTTGAGCGAATTGATATGAATGATACATGGCTATTTTTTTTTTTTCGTGAATGGAAAATTCGATTATTCTGCTTGCCTTTATGATTGCGTTTTGTCACTCTATGAATTTTGAGTCGCCGTTGCTGCCTCCTTCCTATCTTCGTCCTCCCTGCTTCCAAATTTCTATTACTCCAAATTTCTCCATCGAGTGTCGGAGTGAGAAACTCATAAACGAGTTTTGCCACTGAAACGTGTAGCCAATAGACTAGGTAGTGTCTCTGCTCCGGCTGACAATATTTGTACCTAATCCATGCTGCTGTGGCCTGGTGTACACTACAATACCGGTACAATCCCTCCGCGTGTGGATTCTGTAAGTACGTACAGTATGTATGTTATGCAGAACGACCCGATCCGAGATGATCAACGGTCTCGATGCCTAAGGAGGAGGAGTAGGATCTACACCAGGATGGTTCTTTCGTCGCACATCGCGATGTTGGTCGGTTGGTTTTGTTGGCGAGGTGTTGGTATTTGTTGGCGTGGTGGGCGAGTAACTCTGGCCCTTGGGATTTATGCAGTGCCAGCATGCATGGCTCTCCACCAATCTTGTTACTTGGGATTCTATAGCATCCACAATTCATAACATCTGCAGTGGGTGTTAACAAGCACCTCCACTGCATTTCCTAACATTAACGAGCGGAGAGGAAATTTCGCGAGGAGAAGATTCTTATTGGGGGACTCGGCTGTGAGGTTACGGATATATCTCTTTTCAGACATTTTTTGGGGGGGAAAACGAGGCTTGGACGGGGTTCAAGGTTGGAAGTTCGCTCTTTTTAGACACGGGGGTAGGTGTCAATTGTTTGGGCGTACGCATTGGTTTGTTACATGTTGGTGGGAGGGATTTTCGTAAAGGAGACCAATTCTGGAGCTTCACTCGGGTGTTGGGTTTTTCGCGATATGCAACAATTCCTTTTTGGGGCTTTTGATTTGTTTTTGCTTGAGGGAGGTTGGGCTTTTGGGGGTGGATGTGGATTTGGAGGGTGTACGGGGCGGGTGTGTCGGTGTGCGAATCGTTCTTTTTTGGTCTTCCCCTTGAGGATTGTGAGATACGCGTGGGAAGGTGTACATAGGTACCTTTCATGAGAAGAGCTAGAGGGGCGTGACAGTTGTACAAGAAATCCAGGCCAGTAGGCCAAAAAGAAGATCTAGATCGCGATCGGTCTCTCAATCAATCTCTACCCCGTGGAGAAACTAGGGTAGAAAACATGGAGCAGGTGGCAGAAAAAGGAAAAACTGCCCCGTGACAATGTCTCGGTGACCGAAGGCAAAATTGCGATGTGCAGCAAAATATGTAGGAGACTGAAAAGAGAGGGGAATGTGGTCTTGGCCATTGAGGATGGAGGGGAAGGGGCCGAAAATGGGAATTGGATGCGTTGGTGGCATGTGGGGGGATACGACGTTGTGGAGGTGGGGAAGTGGAAACGGTAGAGGATTCATGGGTTGGAATTGGAAGGAGCTGGTTGGGAAGGGACTTTGGGATTTGGGAGGAGTATTTCAAGAAAGTAGTAGACTGAATCCAGAGCGATCTGTTGAGAAAATTATATGTAGTACTGCGAAGTGGTACAGCCTGCATACCTAGTATAAACACAAGGCTGGCGGACAATGTTTGAGGAGCGACGGAAGAATACCTTCTTCCCAACACAGTCTCACCAAGAAAGGTAGAAAAGAAATATTAATTTTCAGATTTGAATATTGCAACAAAAATTATGAGGTTCTGTTCTTCCTTCTCCACAACTCCTGGTATCTAACATCTAATGAACAAATATCAAACACTAAACTCCCAGAAAAACAAAAATCTACAACTTCCTCCTAACAAACTCCGCTCGTCCCCACCCATCGCCTTCAATAATTGTCTCGCGAACAAGCTCATAGCCTCCAATTCTTGGTAAAATCTTGGCCCAGATGACCCAGTAGAAAGCACCCGCGATGAAGATGGCAATTCCGACGATACAATGCAGGTAATAAGGTAGAGATTTGTAAACGTTTTGGCCTTCGGTAGGAGGAACGAAGGGAGCGACAACGAGGTAGATGTTTGAGAGGAGGAAGAAGATTGTGATAGGAAGAGTGGCTTTGAATGGAGGACTCCATTGCTGGGGGTTTCGGTGGGCAGAGAAGGGGTGGAGGTAGAGGTGGATGAGAGCTCCGGCTACAAAGACGTTGATTACCGCCAAGGGGTAGGAGATTACGCTGTTTCGACTGTTAATGTTTTGTTTATAAGAAATTTTGGGAGGAGGAACGTACTTGAGAATAAAATTGTATGCGTCTCCTGGTGGAGGTGCGAGCATAATGATCACTGAAACGAGCCAGTGCTCAAAGAGACCCATGAAGGGAGCATTAAAGGGCTTGTTGCTTGCCCATAGACGTGACCAGGGGAGAATACCCTCACGTCCGATTTCTTGTACTAGACGACCCTGAGAAAAGATCACGGAAAGGACGTTTCCGAATGCTGAGAGGGCAACGAAGACGGAGAGGACTCGTTCAGCCTTTGGTCCGAAGATGTTGCGGAAGAAAGACGCGGCAAGAACACGACCAGAGGACATAATTTCGTCTTTGGGAACTGCGGCGAAGTATGCGATCTATTTAAAGTTTAGCCATGGAAGTTAAAGGTGCTTATGGTGTATGATGAGAGGATTGGCAAACTTACGTTGACGAGCATATAAAGCACGGAAACAAGTGCCAAAGCAGCTGGAGCAGCTCTCTTCAGAGTCTTAACCGGGTCCTTGGTTTCAGACAATGCGTAATTGGCATTGCTGTAACCAATGTAAGACCAAATGATGTTATACAAGGCAGTGACAACTCCATAAGCACTACCAGTCGTGCCCTCAAAAGCATTGGTGAAGTTATCTGGTTTATCAATCTTAAGGTGACCACCAAGTGCAACCTATCTTGATTAGTTTTGTCATAAATCCTGGGAAACAAGGGTACCTACAAATCCGCAAACGATAATCAAAAGCAAAATGAGGAGCTTGATTATGCCAAGAAGATTCTGAAGTCTCAATCCCCATTTCAAAGCTAATCCGTGGATCAAGAAAGCACTTGTAATGCAAGCCAATCCCACACCTCTCTGGTTCCAGCGACCCACTTCCACATTCGCTGCATGAAGGATATATTCGCCAAACACAACCGAGTTACTTCCTGCCCAACCTAGCAAAACAACGTATCCAGAGTACATGGCGGTTACGAGAAATTTTGGCTTTCTGTAAACGTATTCGAGATAATTCTTTTCTCCTCCATTTCGTGGGATGGTCGTCCCAAATTCCATGTAAACCGACAGGCCGGCGTATGCGATGAGCATTCCGGCAACCCACAAGAATAATGAGAGCCCAACAGAGCCAGAGAGTTGTAGAATCGCGGACGGGGTAGCGAAAATTCCGGTTCCAACCATACGGTTAAAAATTAAGAACACCGCAGAGATGAATCCGATTTCTCGACGAGAGTCGCTGGTGACATATTGTTCGGGGTCATCTAAAATTCAGTTAGAAGATAAATTTCATTCCCACGCAAACCCTTTACCTTCATGATCAATAACCTCATGAGACGCATTCAACTTTCGTTCAGAATCCGAGTGACTTGCGTCACCTGATTTCACAACAACCTCAGATTGTGCACTCATAGTGAAAGTTGGTGGAAAAACTCCAAAACACGATTTGAACGATTGGATTTCGACGAGACAAAATTTAATGTGGAACCACACAAACACTACAATCATTGATCAAGCAAAAGAAAAGACAGCTCCACAGTATATATTTCATTGCTTTGCCACTTGGATCACAGCATTTTGATGTTACCATTCGCAAGGGCGAAGACGTGATGTACTAGAATGGACGAAATGTCAGCTCCAAGAGAGAAAAACCGACCGCCCAGAGCTAACAGACCACAACATAAGGAGAAGTCATGAGCAAGATCCACTTAAACCCGAGGTAACTGTAATGTCGTGCTGTCCTAAGCGTCCTAAGAGAAAATCTTGCGTAAGAGAATCGCGCCCGAAATTTCCTAGACCCACGAAAACCTCTTTAAACGTGCTTAGGGCCGGCTTAATGGTCGTTGGCCCTTCTTTTTCCGTTCCCATCGATATTTTAGAATCCCATCTTGATGGTTTCATGCGATATATATGGCGTAGAGATCCCACGCCAATTGTTCTGGAAGCTTGAAAGAGAAGGTGAGTGTGAGATCACCTAAATCACGGGGAAGTCACGTCACGACTTCCCGTCAACGGGACAAACCCATTATAATTGGACAGAAACCCCCAAGTATATCTCTCTTTGTAGATGGCAAAGAACATCAGCCCTAAGCCAATATACTTTGCTTGCAAGAAGACTCAGCATACAAGGTCATGTGACTGATGCAAAGAATCGCCCTCGGGCCGGTTTCGGCAGACACCACAAAACTCTGTTTTTGCAAATTCTACACTTTTCTACGCAACTCGGAAAAATATGAAGGGAAAAAATTAGACTGAGCCCTAAAAGACGTATCGATGATTGTACTAGTTCTGTTGATTTTGTTCGCGTTGTTATCGTGTTGTTCAGAGTTGCGCAGAAAAAGCCGACGTTTTTTCCTCCCGGTGGAAGGTCGCGATGGACAGTAAAAGCGGCAGTAAATATCTCTGCTTCATCGCCATTGTTCTAATCTGTAAGGATAATTCAGATAATTATTCTAAAAGCTAGGGAAATTTTCGACCCAAATCTTCTCGAGCAATCAAGTTGAATTATTCCAGAGAATCTGGAGAAAGAAATCTAGGACAAGGACTCGCGAGCACGGCAGGAGACAACATGATGCAATCGATACCTTATCTTTGGATGGAAAAGAAAAGCAACCGGTACAACAGAAGAACTTGAATCAATTCACAGTACCACAGAAACCACTAGATTCGTGCCTTCGCACCAACACATAATCTCGCAGAACCAGATCGGGATGCAACTCCAACATGCAAGGCTCTCAATATCTCGTGTCCGCGAGTACGATGTAGTATTCCCTCATTTGAGAGAGTCACAGCAGCAGCAGCAGCACCAACAGTTATAACATTTCAGATGCTTCCCAAACAAGAGGCCCGAGGAACACTTCATTCGTCTTGGACGCTGGGCCGTTTTTTTCTCGCAGAGAACACTGGTTCTCATGTGTGCAAAAAGTGTGTAATAAACAGCGATAAAATGAATCGAACGACTGGACTCTATCAGAGGCAGCTGCGGCTCTTTATTGGTTTTGTCAGCCATACATGCCACCGCATGCTGACATGGCTGGCGACTTGGGCTCCTGTTGGTTAGAATAGATAAGCTGTATTTTATCGGGCGTCTGGTCGAGCAAAATCAGTTGACGCATCTGGCAGCGGTAAGAATGTCGCCATAGAAGATGGTGGTTTGGAGTCATTGACCCGTGAGTCGGCGCTTCTTCAACCACACGCAGGTCGATTTCCGGGGCTAGCCATGAGCTGAGGGGAAACGTGGTTGTTCGGAGAAATCATCATTCGTGCATTCACAGCAGATTGTCTAGGGCCGAGTCGGGCATGGTACGGCTTTGAGCCCTTGACATTTGGTGTATACTTTGAGTCTTTGAGCGGCAGATGACAACAAGAAGGTGAGTTCACGCAGGCTGTAGATAAGAGTGGAGTTGGGAATGCAAGAAGGGTCGGTTAGGGCCCGGGAAAAGGGGGTAAATGCACAATATGTATGTGCTGAGATTGTGAAAGTTGGGCACATGCACAAGTTTTTCTTGGTCAATATGGCTTGCTGCATGATCAAATATCGGTCTGTATGCGGGTTTTTGCGCGAGAATTGGTGTTGTCGAAAACTATATCGGGGAAAGTCATCGGTATAAGATAGAGTTGTAAGGAAAGGTTTGTTGGCAAATTTTGTGACAAGACTCAAGAGACTTTAAGCAGATTGCCATGACCCTTTGGTTTCAGAAACATCAAATTCAGGAGTTCGTATTTGGGGCTAAGAAATATACTCCGTAGGCGGTTGTTTGAACTTTGGTGTGTTTCGAACCATACGAGGAGGTTTTCCGGAGGCTGTGCAACCAAATTTTCATTCTTCAAAATGAAGTTTTGATTCTTCGAGGGAATTCAACAACCAACAACTCAATAGGTTTATCCGGGATGCAGCCTGTGAATTTCTCGTTGGAACCCACCAAAGAAATAGAGGCTTAGACGTGGAGTTAATATGGGATTTTGGCCGTTTTTGAGGCTTTTCATCGTCACATGGCGCATTGTTCTAATAATCGCCGCCCCGCAGGTTCCCGCCATCAAAGCTTCACCCCCACCAAAAGGTAGAAGTAGACTTCGGATGGTCGTCACGGAATGATGTTCTGAATGGGAGACGCGTCGTTCTCAAGAAAGAATTTCCTCGGCTGGTTTTGGAAGACATATGGACAGCGACGGCACTCTCCAGCTGGTTTCGTGTCACGCAATGGATGCAATGCCAGATTGGACCCCTGCACCACATCTGCAACGACGTTGTAGAAGTCTGGATTCGATATCTTTTGTTTAGAGGTGCCTCAGTGGCAGCCTTGGAGGCCGTTTCTGCTGTGGAACTTGTTGAAAAGGAGAGAAGATCAGCCAAGGTTATTTTCGTCGCTGGCCCAGACCTTAATCTAGCGCCACATGCCCAAAGAGACGATTGAGTTTGTCTGCATTAAAATGAGTCCGATTCGTACAATTGCTGGAGGAATAGTTTTAAGTATCGCTTTTGGAAAGATAATGCTGCTAGAGTATTGTGCCCAATAGTCTAGTCTTCCCTTCCAACGGCAGGCCGGTATCGACTGCCAACTCTCAGTTTTCGTGGTGGAAAAGCGGACTACCTTGCCTATTCTCGTTGCTACTTATCGGCCTTCTGGTCTCGTCTGGGCGACCGCACGGTGTCAGCATGGGTGTATGGGTGTATGGGTATGGGTGTATCCGGGGTTGCTCGATTGAAGCAATTTCAATATTGTGGCTTTCCACCCCCACCCACTTACCACGCTTCTCCGTGCCCTCTGATTGGCCTGGGACTTGGTACGACCCAGTTTAACATGCAATATTGACGGGGTACCTGGTTAAGGCGTAGGCCCCTGAGGGTTGTGCCATGGTCCCCTTCATGGTTGCTGTGATTTTCTCCGGCAAGCGCTGGAACAGGACAAGACAGGACAAGACAGGACAGGGCAGGACAGGGTGAACAAACAAAAAGGAAGCGGTGCCCTCTCACCAGGCTGATCTGATCTGATCTGATCTTGAAGTGCCGTTCAGTTCCCTATAGAGTGCATAGAGTACTCTACTTGTACTGGTACTAGTATCCATTTGCATCTCCTCTGCATCTGCATCTGCATCTGCATCTGCTTCCGCATCCAAGGGCTAATGTGCGACTCGGTTTTGCCTGTATTCTAATTTCTACTGCCACCCCCAGCTCCCAAAAACATCGCCAGATCGAGGTCCTATATAAACCTGTCCGCCATTCCGCTCCCGTACCAGCAAAGATCGCCTTCCACCTGCTCCAAATACAGTCACTCGTTTATCTGTACTTGGAACATCATCGCGGTTCGCCATTCGACCTCTATCACGGGTCTGAGAAGGAGAATAATATACCCGGGCCCCTCCTGCTACACGGAAAAACTCAGGACGAGTAAAGACGAGACGGATTCTCAGGAAATCAACCAGGAAGGTCCAGGAAATAGCTCTTCTTCACTGAAGGAGCATCATCATCATCATCATCATCATCAAGGAGGACCACGCCACGATTCTCGCATTGCACCTCATTGCACTACCTTGGGACGACGACGACGTGTCGACGCCCAAGATCGAGTAATGCTGGAGCCACGATTATAACAACCCCCTCTTCCATACTACACCATACGTAATTCCTCCCAGCAACAGATATCGGCATGAGTTTAATGATAATGGAGAAAGTCGCTCAGAAGGTGGTTTCCGGTGGACGGAGAACGCACCATAGGCTGAACCTTGCAGCTCGTCGTCCTTCTCACGTACAACAGCACCACTTTTTGCTATTCGCTTTTCTGATAATATGTTGTCTCCCATCGTGTTCGGCGTTGGTGGTCATAAAAGAGCAAATGGTTGAGGTTGAACCCGCAGCCTTGGTCGAGGTCGTTGCAACGCTCGATACTAGTAGATCAACACTCAACCAATGGGCCCAATCAGGGCAGATATTGGTTGATCTTGCACCTCCACCCAAGCAGCAGGAATGGACCTTGTCCAAGGTCAACGAGGATCTTCGACGAAGACAGGAGTTGGGTCAAGACAGTGCACCAACTGCAAAACCAGTCACGCAGACCATCACTGCTACTGTGGGTGGCTCAGGAACCAAGACAAGTCGCGCTACCACCGCCACTCTAATTACAGCTGCCACAGATGCATCTTCTCCACTCCCAAGCGCTTTTGATAGTGGCTTCAACTCCAACATCACCGCCAGTTGTGCTTCATTTATGAATTCAATGCTTGCAAATGCTACTTTCAAAGCGTGCCTCCCAGTCTCGCTTCTACTCCAGGTATGTTACTTGCGATATTTTTTCAACCGAGATAATACTAATAAACAATAGAACTCCATGTCATTCTTCCAAGCCGAGAAATCTGTCACCAGAATTACACAAGTTCTTGACAACGCCTGTGCCGCGAATGTCACCAGTTGTGGAAAGGTGATGTCTGCTTTCGCAGCCAACATCACCAGCTCGTCGGCTTGTTCTGCAGATCTCTCCACCCAAAACCCACTCATCAACCAAGCACGCCTCGGTCTAGTTGCCTACAAACCCATCTACACTGCCACCTGCTTGAAGAACCAAATCTCAAAATCCTATTGCTTTGCAGAAGCCATCACCAACGCCACCACCCCCGCCGATACATACCTCTACTACCTCCCTCTTAACATCAGCTTACCAGGAGGAAGTCAACCGACCTGTAATTCATGTTTACAAAACTCCATGGCTGTATACGAAGCAGCCAGCTCCGATCGAACGAGCGCAGTCGCAATATCCTACGTCAATGCAGCAATGCAAGTAAACGTCAATTGCGGTCCCAATTTCGTCAACGCCAGTCTTGCAGCGGCAGTAGTAACCAACGGCGCGTCGAGCCCCTTAATGGGCACTAATTTCGGCTTAATAGCCGTGGTACTTGCTGTCTCTAGCCTACTATTGTAGTAGAATATACCACCGTACATAGGGGAGGAAAGAAATGGAGGGGAAAGGGATTTGTTTTCATGGACATAGAAAGGGTAAAGGGCAAACGGTGTTTTGTTTTCAGATCCCTTGAACTACTTGGATTTTTTTTTTGATGGTGCGAAAAATGGGAATGGCGTCTATACCCCAAGGCTTTGGTGTTCTTTTTTTTTCACTTACGGAGTTTTATAAATCTTCCCGCTCTCAGCAACAAGGGAGTGGGAATTGAACGCTTTTTTTTGGAATGGTATTTATGGGAGATAGGAGGGTGGATGGACATATTTGCAAAAGACCTCTTGCAAGAAAGGCATGAATTGAGCGAGATGGAGGCAAGAAAACTCACTCACATAAACGCACGCGATCACACACTACACGATCGAACATACATAACAAAGACACTTTATTGGTTAATTCTAGTATCTAACTTTCTATATAATTTTCTATAATGAAAATGTCCCTTACGACACACTTCAAATGTATTTACTAGATCTAATTCCTTCCCTGATTAGGGTGCAACGTATATCTTACTTAGTCCTTTAATTATTCCTCGTTCGTCTCTTACTTTTCTCGCACGCTGATGTTGGCGTGCGCATACTACGCTGACTCTCACTCACCGACCCCTCTCTCACCACTCCAGTTCCCCTCACTTCTACGCCTCGCCCGCTCATCATTGCGCCCCCAAAAACGTCAGACGCGGTGGAGGGATGGACTGGAAGGAAGCGGTAAGATGGCGAATTAGGGTCCATCCTCTACCACCCCTTCGCCTCTCCATACGCCGTAAGAAAGCTAAAAATTACAAACTGCATGAGGATAAGGCTGAGAATGGGATGAAGGTGGATGGAAGTATTGTGTCTTACATGAAAGGGTTTGGAGGATTGATGAGGAAGTTGCGAAGATGTGGAAATAGTTCGGTGGTAAGATTACGAAGTTGTTTATGTGGTAATAATGGGATTGATATTTGGATAAATTTCAGCTGCCTTGTGGTCTTGTTTGTGCAAAAGTTGGTACTTGTAGATTGGGAATGGGATTCGCGTGGAGATTTCTCGCCTCGTTTTCGTGTACTTCGCCTTGAGAAGTGAGAAGTTAAATCCTCCGTCAGTCGATCTGGTGGATGGAGGGTTAGGTAGGTGGTGATTGATTTACACTATGTGGGATCTGGCAGTACTAGTACCTCCGTACCAGTGCATGACTCCTGCCCAAACACCCACGCAGTACTCTATGAATCGAGAATTTTCGCCGCAAATTCTCTCATTCTTCGCAGAGTCTAAGCTGGTACCAACTCTGCCTAGGCGTACACTGGATTTTGCTATAATTCGATAACTCAGCGTCGTGCCGATCAACGTAACCTGCAACGCGGACCTTTCCAATAAAGGTTCCATCTCGTACATGGCAATCTGTCTCTTACACTCTTTGCAAGGTCCATTGTCCATTTAGTTCCGAGGGTGAGAGTGACATCGCGAAGCCGTCCTTTTTTTGCCCAAACTTGGTCTTTGGGGCTTCGATAAAGAATTTTTCTTTTTTGAAATGTTCTAGCTTTTTTTCCCCCCCACAAATAGTATAAGCATCTAGTACTCTATACCTTTTAAAAGTATAGAACTTTATTTAATTAACTTGATTGACCTAAATATTCCGGAAAGGTTTAATTTACGAATTGAAATTACTAAACTCACTGTATAATCGCTAAAGTAAAAGTCGTATACAAAAGAAAAACCGGAATCGCGAAGTAGAAGTATGACATTTGGTTGTTCTTGATGTGTTTTGCCAAGGTGGGCCCCGAACTTATTGTCAAGGACCGTACGAGCACTTAAGCGAGACTTCTCCCACCACCTGCATGGTTTCTCGGTTTCGTTGCTGAGGTATCCTGATTGTGATGTTTGAGATGGACTATAGATAGGGGTTTAAAAGGCTGAAAATCGCTGTGCCTCCGGCCTTCCGAGAGGCTTGGTTTTAGCGAGAAAAAGGAACTTCGAAGGGGTTTATAATGGAGTGCAAGGTACCTTTGAGTATGAAAACTGCAGCTAACTAGATATACGGGATGAAAGACCGCAATGAGGATATTCAATAACCAAACCAAGTGACCAGCAAACTCACCACGGAGGGTGAGTGTGCCGAGATGGTTCAAACAAATCCTATAGAACTATTCAGATTCTCGGAGTAGCACTTTTAGGATTGGAAGTGTGCTCATTTAGAGGCGCCGTACGGAACGAAAGATCGAATTTGGCTGGCTATTCAGCTATCCACGCTATTAAAGACCCTTATACTGTCAGCCTCCGCGGTGAGTTTTGTTGGTAATGGCAAGGTGGAGATGGGCGAATACGACCATGTGAGTTTTGATAGGTCACATTCTCGTTCAACTCATTCATATATCAAATAATACCTCTAACCGTCTAGCTACCTATCGATTCATCTTGTAAGACCTTCAAACCCCAGAGTCCATGCTTGCTCTCATGCAGGCCAGGGATTTACGAATTGAGGAAGAAATGAACAATATTGTGAAGCAAATGAGAGTCTTTCGAACAGCCCACAGAGTCAAAGTCAAGCCATACTTGAGCGTTCCCGCACCAGAGAGATTAATCATGATTGCTGGAAAGAGTGTGCTCGAGAAAGATCAGTTTCATGACTACTAGTCAGCAATTGCACCGTTAGACAAGAGGCTTGCTGACAGGATGATGGCAACAAAGTGAAAAGCCATTCCGATGTTGGTGTGAGCACAAGAGATATCCCATGGACATGGAGAAAAATGAGAAATCGATATTGAGTTCTCGGCTAGGCGGCGATTTGAAAAATTCACTAGATTATAGACTGTTAGCTGGGTTTAGTTCTCCCATATTTATTGACTATTGACTATGACATTGTTTCTAAAGTTTTTTGCTATTCACAGGCTAGATTTCGTAATCGCTATACTCGTCTAAAAGCCGGTTCCGGTTCCGCCAGAGCATGCCCAGATCTCAAAGGTAACTTGCTCGGGATGGCAAGCCCGACAGTCCTCGCCGGATCACCTCTTCTAACTCATCTACATTTCATTTTTTTCAACATCCCAAAGAACCTCATTTCATAGTCAAAACGACATTCGGTCTATGTTTCTTGAAACCATCACGCTCCAACATCACAATCCTTCCGGTACCCGGATCCATTACACACCCAAAGTGGCTTGTCTCATTCATAACTGGATAAGATTTTACCCAATTAATCAAAGTTTCTTCCACAATACTAGGTTGTATATCTTTCAAAGCTGGCTCTTCATTTTGTTTGTTCTCGTGTTTTGTCTTTACGGCTCCCCATTTCGTTGCTACGCATTCCGCTCGGTATTCGCTGTCTTCGATCCAGAAATCAAGTCCCACCGGAGCAGATTTTATAGTTTGAGGCGAAGAGGTGGAGGAGATGTCCTTGTCATGGTTGGTGTGGACTATGAATTGTGAGGAGGTGCGGAGTTTGGAGGTGGAGAGATCTCGTTCGATAACTGTGGTCTCTGCTCCCGAACAGAGTATCAGGTAGCAGGGCGAGGATTTGATGCCCTCGAGAATTTTGACGGATTGTGATATTTCTGGGATGGGGGCGGTCGCATCGGACGGGAGAAGTGCTAAGCGTAGATGGGAAGCGATCGATGGACGGAAACCAAGGAGGACGAGCAGTTGGTGGGTACGGAGCGAGATAGCTGAACAGTAATGAACAGGTCTGAAGTTGAGAGATATTGAAAGATCTTGTCTGAATAGAAATGTATTAGTACTTGCTTTTCAATTTGTTGTAGGGAAAAAACAGCTTACCTGACTCCTGTCAATACACCAACAAACCCGGCATAAGTAATCGACCTCGCAATCACTCTTTCTGGCTCACTGGATTTTGACCTTATGAACTCAAGAGTGACAAGCAAATTCTTTAATCCATCCATCCCCCAATCTAAAGTTCGAAAATGCATCATGGTCGGGATTTGGATTTCCTCCTCTCCATTTTTGCCCTTCCTCTTCTTCCCCCGCACCAATACCCCACCACTCGTGCACCCCAGAAGACTGTCTAATAAAACATTCAAAGCAACAACAATAAACATATCCACACCAGAAACCTTTGCAATACCCTTCATCTCCTCAGTCTCTTCATCTGAAAAAACACGCCTGAGGAAAACTGAAGCTAAAAACTTGATGAATCGTCGGAGGTAAGAGAATGGTATCGACCAAGAGAGGATACGATCGAAAAGGGGTACAAGATCACGCATTCGACCACCGAAATCGGTGGATAATTGGGTGTAACGTTCTTGAGGGGGGAGGGAAAGGTCGATGCGGTAGGTTGGGATTGGCCCCCTCGGGATGGGAGTCCACGATTCGATATCGAGATCCATTTTTGAGATGAGATGAGAGACGAAGTGAGTGACGGGTGTACTTACCAAGGCAAAGAGAGGCGAAGTCTCAGCAACTTAAAGACCTATTTTAGGCAGCACCGACGCTAGTGATTAAGGTCAAACAAGCCAGATCTCATTTATAGAAAAATTTGACAACATTTTGCCATCGATAAGTGTGACATGAAAACTTATATACTAGGGATCGTTTAAATGCTTGAATCAACTTCTTCTCGTGGGCTCCAGGGGCTTTCAGGTAAGAGGAAGCTTGATATTGAGCTGTGATTGGCCAAAAAATACTCTTGGCAGAACCGTCTGTCTGATTTGCCCTCTTGGTCGTCATTGCCTTGATGATGGTGTTGCTTGTATCGAGCTTGCATTGGCAAGGCGGCAGTGCCAACTGATTCGTATAGAGCCATTAGCAGTTGTAGATTGTTCTGAATTATTGAAAGCAATTCCGTCAGGATAACGGCTGTGTTAGAAAGATTATGTGCTTCACTATATTCTCAAGATGCAGACTTCAAGCTACATCAGTAACGAGCCCATTTTCACTAATTTAGGTGAGATTTCATGCGTTTATTCCCATTTCAGATGGAAAAATTCTCAGCTGACGGGTTCCAGTATTGGCTCTAGTTGATAACCTTAAATTGCGAGTTTTGGGGGGGGGGGGGGGGTACTGAGGTTTTCTCTTATATGGTTGGATTACATTCGACACAGTGATCATTACAACACTATCTGCGGTAAATATTTTTCATCCAGATAGCGATGTTTTCTACTGCATGGAAGTTCTATTCAGAGCTACTCATCAAGCCATCACGGCGCACCCACGCCACATTTGCTTCAAAATTAGATATTGAGCTGTTAAGGAGTTTTCATATTATTTTATAGTGCATGCGGTGAAGCGAACTTACCATTTGACCTAGAAACTTGACAACAGCAAATCCCATCTACAAAACTCCCACTCAACTGTCTACATAACCTCTAATTTTAAAAGGTTAAAAGATGATTACGTGAAAAACCAGAAAACGCCATCATCCCAAACCTCCTTGGAACAACCGCATGTTCCAATTCAAGTCTCTTTGCTCAAGCAACTTTCAAACAAGATACTTCAGACAAGACTTGAACTCACACTTCCCCGTCTCATATTCCTATCAGTACCAATAACACCTAGTATTCCTTTCCCCACCCCTCCCCCCAAAACTAAACAAAACAAGAAAAGTTGCTAAGAATCAAAAATATCACAGATAAAACCAATTCGAGCTCCCTGGATATCCCCCCTGCCATTGAGGCGTCTGGTATGAGAATTGTGACACTCGTGTGAGCGAGAAATATTCCGACTAAGTCTCTTTGTAACAGCTGGACTACTTTGGGTCGGGTAATTTTGGGTTTTGAATGAAGAGAATAAGAAACCACAGTACCCCCATTTCCGATAGTACGCTATTCCTGTAAATAATAGCCATTCAGATCGCCAACCAATTGAAGTCTTAAATCGACTAACTTCTCAAGGTTCCTAGTAAATGGTCTTCCCCTCCCCCCCACTTGAATAAGGCAATGAACAAGGCAACTCTTCCTCGGGAGTGTCGAATAAAAAGGTGACTTTTGGGCGCAAAAGTATATTTTTAAATTTGTACAACTTCTGTAGTAACTCCACTATCAAAGGTAAAGAAAACATTACAAGAAAGTTTAATACCTCTTTTTCACTGCCAAACCACTTGAACAAGATTGCAACCTTATCGTGGATATTGTAGTCCCTAGAGCATAAATCATTGTGAGAAACAATCCAACCTTGTAGCTATTTCACTCCATGTTCTCTAACACCTACCAAAGTAGTTCGACTTTACTCTATGCCATCGCATAGTACTATACTTATGTTTCATTCGAACCATGCAGTTTATTTGAATTGCATGCCGTCATTCCTTCTCTCACTGTCGTTTTCTCGTCTACTGCCAAGACTAAATCCAGCTGCTAGGCAATAGTCCCCCGTTTGTCAATGAAACAACGATGTTTTGTAGGAAGACAGGTTATGTATTACAACATTTTCGTAGAGCCTGTTTGCTTGGTCTTAGCTATGTAGAATATCATCGTTGAAATGGGGTGGGGCAGGGACAAACAAGCTGGGAAGGCGTGGGTGTTTGAGAGTGTTGATATATAGGAGCTTGGCGATATATGAGACTGGTTTAGGTCAAAGTCAAGGGGATTTGCATTCAATGATAAAATGTAAACGCGCCAAGAATGTAACTACTCCAATTTTTTATTTCGTTCCGCATTACCAGCGAACGCTTTCGGCTTGGGTAAAAAGTTATTCATTGGAAAAACCCTCTAGTTTGAATTCTAAATCTCTCCTAATATTGTTTCTGCTATGTGGAAGTACGAGGAGACATAAGTAAATAGTACAATACAAGGTGTGAAGAGAGCTTCAAGAGGGAGTCTCAGAAGGCTAACTAGAGGTACTTTTAGCCGAGCCGAAAGCCAGGAAGGTGTGATCACGATGTTTTCAGGAAACTTACGAGAAAGATTGACAAACAGGAGAGAGAGGCCCTTTAAAAAAGCCTCACAGATGTGTTACATAGCATACCTAATTGCATGTTTCTGAACCAGGATTTCCATAGGGGCAAGATCCCTCAAATGGCCTGTGTTGCATACCTCAAAGCAGTAAGTTACACATGGGTGTGAGGTGACGGGTTCCGTAGAATCTGGTTTTTGTATAGATGAATTAATGGCGTTCTACTTGTACTTTCGACAGCACTAACAGCTCGATACCGGCTGCATTACAAAAACGCGGTCGCTGTACAGACATCCCTGTACAGAAGAGAAAGAGGTTATACTCCGGGATACGTTGAACAACTGGAGGTCCCCAGTATAAAATTGGTTATTTAAATTACTTGCTGAGGATGACTTGCCCACATCTCCAGGCCTCATAAACTCCCATTCTTTAAGGTATGTTCCCCCGCGACCTTTAAGTTCTTTTCAACTGTGAAAACTCTCCCATCCAGAGTCTCGAGCCTTGATGCAGAATCGCAGAAGAAACTCATTGTTGTTGACTATAGTGGAGGAAAGATGTTCCTTGAAAAGCGTTTATATTGGGGTCAACGATTGGAAGTTCTTCTGCTGGACCTTTTCGCTTATATCGCTGAAGAAGGTACTGGCGGACGGAATTTTGGGCCGCCCAAAGAGAGGCTACCTACGTGCTAGTATCATTATAAAAACATAAAAAAAAACTAGACTACCTTATAGTAATACATTACTCTTTCTCACATAGTCACTTTTAGCACTAATATATGAAGAGTTTATTCGTAAAAACAACGCAATCCCATTTCCAAAATGTTCATAAGCTCTATAAATATATAATTCTCTTTCTAATCGGACTTCTTTAATTTCAACAAAAAAAAAAACCTATATTAACAAAGATCCAAAATTCCCCACCGTACCAAAGAAAAAAAAGCCTTTCTTTCTTTCTTTCTTTCTTTCCTTCGATAACCCTCGTATTCTAACTATCTCAGCAGCACTTGTCTTTCAAATACTATCCATCTATTCAGATGGAAGACGAACCAACCACTAGAACATCAACAGTGAAACTAACACCAAGCATCTACGTCTTATCATAACACCCCCAACGAACTTTTACTTCAAAGGGCGAGCGAGTATTTGATTTTCAACACCATCACTTCTTTTAACACCGTCACTTCTTTTAACACCGTCACTTCTTTCTGTCAAAAGATTTTCATTCAGAGAAAAAGCACATGCTTTCTTTCAGTTATGCTTTTGTAGGGAAATTTAAAGCTTGGTGTGGTGGCTTTCCACTACCCTGGGCCTGAACCTAGTCACTTTCTAGCTAGCAAAACGGGGCATGGTATTCTGGGCACAGACAGTCAGGTCAATTCACCGTAAAAGTATATTACCCCTGTTTGGGATTTTTTACAGTTATAATAAACTTTTGTCACCAAAATGATGGTTTCAAGTGAGTTTGGCTCATCTATCCTTTTTAGGGTGAATTAAGAGAACAGTCTGTATAGTTGTCGTCTTAGATACATGTTCAGCCGAGAGGGGTATCCAGGATCAATTTATAGTTTCATTTCAGGGTGGTATGTGAGCAATATATATCCCTTTAAGCGCGAGACAAAAAGAAATGGCAAGGAAATTAATTGGATTATGGAAAGGTGCTATCTTCCTTATTCACACGTCACCTTGTCTTCTGTACTCCGTTTGCATCCAGGCAGCATAGTTGAATAATTGTTTCAAGTGCACGTGTCAGCGTGGCTCGGGCAAACTAAACGCCACCTTGAAATATCTCAGAGTTGAGGTGAAACCAGCCATCCCAACCAGTAAGCCAGAGAGAGAACAGCAGCCAAAGAGTCCATAATAATCATAGTGAGAAAGCTCCCAGCTCATCTCAGCCCGTACCATCCCATGCTCAAAAGACCAGACGCCAATTTGCAACCCATAACACACGTAGCATGCGTATCCCGACCCAACCAGTTATCCCCAGTAAAATAAATTAAAAGAGAACCAATGCACTTTTCCATTTTCTCTTTCCCCTTGTGACTTCCCATACCCATAACTCCCAAACTCAAAAGTAATAAATCAACACCTCACTCGTGTCTCCGACTCCTGGATTGAGTCCTCTGTCGTCTTCTCGGTCTTGGAGTTCCCTTCTCCTCCCGACTCCGGCTTCGACTAGGACTCTGATTCCTCCTCTTCTTCTTGATCCTCCTTGGATTTTCAATACTATTTCCCGAGGAGAGAGGATATTGGAAAGGGCGAGAGGTGGCTGGTTGGTGTTTGGTCTTCTTCTTCGTAACCTTGGAAGAAGATTTTGGGCTGAAAGATTCTCCCAGAATTTCACCTTCAAAGTCTAAGCCTGAATCTAAATCGGACTCAGAATCGGACTGGTCTTTCGAATTGGCCACGGCTACAAGACCATCGGCGAGTTTCTTCATATGTGGAAGCATGGCGGCACGACGAGCGGGTCTTTGAGCTGTATGTTTATGTACTGCGGCGAGGACGGCTACTCCTGCTGCGAAGCCGGCTACTCCTGCTGCGATGCCGGCCATTTTCATGGTTGTCTCGTCGAGTTCTTCTTCCTCTTCTTCCGAATCCGAGGTCTCGTTCTCGGTATCGTAGACAGCACCTCTCTCCAAGATACTGAGACTTCGATGACGAGCTCGACCGCGGAGAGTGGACATTTGTTTGGAGGCTAATTGGAATCCGGCACTGCTGCGACGACGCTTGCGACCTCGTGGTGGTTCTTGTTCGTCAACATCTGGGTTACCAGGGCGGTAGGGTGAAGCTGTTCGCGGAGCCATTTTGCGTGGCTGGGGTGGTGATTTACTTTGAGTGCGGCTTGTGGAAGTCGTGGAACTTGAAAAGCGGATAGAATTTGTTGGGATGGAGGACGAAGGAGTCAATTCTGTTGGTGATCAGATGAGAAAGCTCGAGGTGTTGCGTATTACCAACAGGCAACTCTTCAAAAAGATGAGGACGCGTGGAGAAGCAAGACAAGTCAGGAGACTCGAAAGAAATCAACAATAGAATATTACAAAGCCAAGCGAAGAATTGGGTAAACGGAAGCTTCTGCTTCTCGTCCCAAGTGGGAAATGCAGTGATTTATAAACCCCCCAAGCACAGTCAATAGTGATGTGGGACGAAGAATGAACAGGACATGACGACATTCAAGACCGGCAAGACCAGCAAGACCAGCACTAAGCGATCAAAGTGAAGATCCACAGCTGTACAAGTACCTATGTACAACGAAGCAAAAGATCCACAGCTGTACAAGTACAACGAAGCTAAAGTCAGACAAGGCAGTTGCTTGCTCATCTCATCTCGGCAGGAACGGGGGAACTGGCGATGGCTTACGAGGAACAATCAACCAATGAGAAGTAGGTAAGACTAATAAGACATACCGTTCATCAACGCCCCTTCCTTCTCTGAATTCTCAATGACATGTCGCGGTCAAAGAGATAAGGTAAGAGATGGATAGAATTGGAGGGGGAAAGAGCGTTTTATGTCTGTAGTAGGTAGTAGGTGGTAGTCCTTTCCGTCCCCTGGTCGCAATTTAGAGTTTGGACCCCTGTTTGAGCAAGCGGGGGAGACCAACATGGATCTTTTCTTGGCGTCAAACAGACAGCTGAAGCTCCCTGCTCTCACCGGTGCCTGCTCTCGCAACGAAATACCCGTACTCAATTCCAAACATCACAAAAGCTTCAATTGACCCCTCACCCCTTCTCGTCTCCACCTCTCCTGCTTACCTTATCAATCACACTACCGCAAGAATGAATACACGACAGATTTGGACTCGAGCCTCGAGACTGTCACTTACACGCAGCTATGCAACGAGTACGCCAACCACACCTCCTATGCTCCTCAAACTCCGGTATGAATCTCCTCCTTCCTCCTTCAACCCCTCGCTCCTTCCCCTTCACTCTCAACACCCACCTCAATGGACACACCCCTCCTTCCCCCGCAATAGGTAACCGGTAACCCTCTACCCAAAACTAACCCCCTCCCGCAGAACCGACCTAAAAACAGCCATGCGCGCAAAAGACACCCCCCGCCTAACCGTCCTCCGCGCCCTCCTAGCAAGCACCCTCAACGCCTCCAAAACCTCGTCACCAATCACCACCGACCTCGCCCTGCGCTCCCTAATCCTCAAACAACTCTCCTCCTCCAAGGCCGCCGTGGACGATTTCCAGAAAGCGAATCGGGCAGATCTGATAGAGAAGGAGGAGAGTCAGATCAAGATACTGGAAGAGTATTCCGGGGGTGTCGAGATGATGCCCGAGAGTGAGGTGAGGGAGGTGGTGAGGAGCTTGGTTGGGAAAATGAAGGCGGAGAAGGAGGGGGGCAAATTGAGTGTGGGCGATGTTTCGAGGAGGGTTTTTGATAAGGAGGTGCTGGGGGAGAGGAATGTTGAGAGGGGCGAGGTTGCGAGGATCGTGAGGGAGGTTTTGGCTGAGGAATAAGTAGTACGAAAGGGAGGGTGTTGTCAGGTGGTGTAAGAATAAGGGGTATCATACAGGTGTATTATATATATATACAAGACAGCATTTGCACAGCGATGGTGTTGGTTGGGATCGGAAAAATCTCCATTCAAATAAAAGTCAGTTGTAGCATTATAGCAAGTCTGGGAATGACCCACACTAAATTACTTGGGATCATTCGAGTGGTAGAAAATGCGGGGAAGCATTGCGGCAATCGTTTTCGACTGCGTCTCGTTTGTCCCAGGACTAGTTCACGTCCCGAGACAAAAGGTTACAGTTACACCAAACAATTCTCGTTGATTCAACTTGGTAGCCTAATGTTAGTACGGACAAGGTCAAAGGTCTATGGCAGTCTAGTGTAAATATTATCTCATATTCAGGATGGAGATCAACTTTCTAGACTCGAGGAGAATGCACCATCAAAGCCTCCATTGAACCAAATCCATCAAGGATATTTGCTAGCTTGATAGCTCCTCTTGGGCTTTTCGGTTCTGCCAGCTTGCTTGTGGCTGGCCTCACTATCTGACGGTTTCTATACAGCCCTTTAAATGTCATTCAATTTATTCAAGTCACATGTATCAAAAGGATTGTTCTAGATTTTTTTTCTTTCAATTCTCACGCAGCTACATACATGAAGACCGAAATCTCGACTTGCTTGACAAAAAAAGAAAGGAACAGGTGAAAAAAATGATCACGTTCAACGGGAAGAGTTTGACTTTGCTTTTTGTCGTCCCATCAATTTACCCACTTCAAGAGTTGGGACGTCAGGGACGTGAATTTTTTCATGATATCGTGATTCGGGTGTATGCAAGAGCTGCTGATAATCTTTTTCAAAGGTAGACGCGCAAAGCATACATGGCGAGGAGGAAATCTATCAACCAAGATAGCACACGCATCTATAGCTTATCATAGTACTGTAAATCATAGTTAGTAAATCTTCTAGAATTGTGTCGAGTAAGGATAATAAACTTACGTTCTCAACACCTGGAACAACCTCCTTGATACCCTTACGTTTACGCATGGCCTGTACAACTTGACCAACCTTTGATGTGCCATCGATAGGTGATCCACCGGGGAGAATTTGCCAATGGTCAAAGACCAAAGTTGGGAATGCCTGTCCAGAGGTGTGCGATCGGAGATCGGCGTTGAAACCGAAAGACTCCATGACTGGGAGGTAGGCCTTGATAGTGAAGAGAGGGGTTCCTGGACGTTGCTCTTCGTTGAAGACGTGGCCACGTCTACGGGTAAGAACACCGTAGACACCACCCATGGCGCTCTCAGGCACTTGAATCTCGACCAAGAAGACGGGTTCGAGAAGACCTGGCTCAGCCAAGAGAGCAGCAGCGTACAGAACACGACGAGCAGTTGGGATCAACTGTCCACCACCTCTGTGGATAGCATCAGCGTGAAGAGTGACATCCATAATGTTGAATCGGCAAGATCGCATTGGCTCCTCAGCAACTGGTCCTTCTCTTGAAGCCCATTGGAAACCGGACACAACCGAATCCTTGATTTCACTGAGGTACTGGACGGCCTTGGTCTGGTCAACCAACAAGTTGGCACCGTTGGTATCTGGTCCGAAACACCAAATCTTACGGGCATCAGTGACATCCCATCCGAAGTCATCGGCCAAAATACGGGCACGAGCCTTGAAATCGTCACGTGGACCAATTCGGCCAGCCTCAATTTCCTTGGAAACCTCAGGGTCGAGAGGCTCAGCAATCATGTAAAGACGGTTGTGCTTGTTGGGTGACTTGGACAAGGCGGTGATGCTGGACTTGCCAGTAACAGTCTCACGGTAAGAAACGACTGGGTCGGAAATTCGGAGAGGAACACCGGCGTGGTCCTCCTCGAGATCCTTCAAGCAAATTTCCAAGTGCAACTCACCGGCACCAGCGACGACGTGCTCACCGGATGGGGAGATGAAAGTCAAAACACAAGGGTCAGACTTTGAAAGGCGCTTAAGACCTTCGACAAGCTTTGGGAGATCCTGGGCGTTCTTGACCTCGACGGAACGTTGCACGACGGGGGAGACGGAGAACTTCATGACCTTCAAGTTGTGGGCGGTGTCACTGGTGGTGAGAGTTCCGGACTTCAACAAGAACTGATCGATACCGACCAAACCCAAAATGTTACCAGCTGGGACGTTTTCAATAGGATCGACCTTACCGCCCATCATGAGAACGGTACGCTGGATAGCCTTGATGAAGAGATCATCCTTCTTTCCTGGGGTGTAGTTAGGACCTTGGATACGGACCTTCAATCCAGACTTCACAGTTCCGGCAAAGACACGACCGAAAGCGTAGAAACGGCCCTTATCGGATGTTGGCACCATCTTTGAGACGTACAACATGAGTGGGGCTTTAGGATCACAGTCCCGGATACCGATACAGGCCTCATCATCTGGAGGACCTTCGTAAAGAGTCTCGGCACGGTACTTTTGGGCGGTCACTGGGGATGGCAGGTGAAGAATCAACATCTCCAAAAGGGCATCGGCGGCGGGAAGGAAAGTTCGCATGACAACCTTGAGAAGTTGCTTGCCCTCCTTCTCCTTGTCTTCTGGTGCAAGCTTGATGGAGAGCTTCTCGAGTAAGGTTGGGATCTCGTCGGTCTTGAAGTTCATGACGGCTGCGAAAATTCTGAAAATTGGGTCGAGAATAAACTGGTTGAAAGCACGCTCGAGTTCCTTGCCCTCGTATGTGCCGTTCTTGGTCCACTTCTTTGTCTTAGGGTTGAAGTAGTTGTCGCCCTGGAGATATATGGTTAGTTATGGCATCTCAATATTGTCCGATATATGTCCTTACCCAAAGACGCTCCATCATCTTTACTCTGTCAACGCCAAATTTCTTGGAATACTTCATGGCGAATTGTCTGACGGTGAAGGCCCAGCCGTGGAGACCGGAACCGAAAGCGACCGTGCCCTTGTATGGGTAGACTTGGACATCACCGAGGGTCTTGTCAAAGTAGGTGGAGATAACGACATTGACGGACTCGATGGTTCTTGAGAAGGATTGGTAAAGATCCTCCTTGGAGACTTGCAACTCGAGAAGAGCGCGATCGACCTTGTTGATAATGACAACAGGCTTGATACGCTCACCAAGAGCTTGTCGGAGAACGGTCTCGGTTTGCACACAAACACCTTCAATGGTATCCACGACAACGAGAGCACCGTCAGTGACACGGAGAGCAGCAGTGACTTCAGATGAGAAATCAACGTGACCAGGTGAATCGATCAAGTTGATCAAGAAATCCTTTCCGTCGGTCTTCTGGAATTGTTGAATCTCCTTGATATCCTCATCATCTTCCAAGTGACCGTACAGGGAGATGGCGGTAGACTTGATGGTAATACCACGCTCTTGTTCATCGGCACGAGTATCGGTGGCTCGGGCATCTCCAGCCTTTGCAGCAGAGATGATACCGGCCTTGGAGAGGAGGGAATCGGTGAGGGTCGACTTTCCGTGATCGACGTGAGCAATGACGGACATGTTACGAACGTTCGTTGGCTTGTCCATCAACTCTCGGACCTCTTCGACGGTGAAGCTGCATTGCGAGAGACGTTAGCAACTGTTTTTCTTGATCTGACCTTATCTCCGAGAGGGGTCGAATCCAACTCCTCGAGGCATGGTCTTGATGGTGTTGAGGCGGTCGCAGATGGCCAAAGACGAGAGTCTGGATCGATGAGGGCATTCGCAGCAGAGGAATCGACTTACTTGACCATATTGGCGGTGGGGCTTCGAAAAGCTGATTAATTGAAGATTTTTTTTTAATACGCCGGAGCGCTGCGGTCTGAGAAGACTCGAGAGTGGGATCAAAAAACCACCTGAGTATAGAAATCTATCGTGCACTGTCCTGGATGACCACGACGGACGAGATAGAGGGCGCGAGGAGATGGCAGGTAGAAGGTCGAGATGGAATGGGGAGAGCTGCCGGCAGGTTATCGAAAGAGGAGGAGAAGAAATTGAGATATGGATGGCTGGCCGTAGCGTAGCGGGGTTTGTTCGGACGCTACCCCTCATCGGCGCCTCAGGCCGCTATCTTCGTCAAATCAGGGCTAGGCCCTGACAATGGCCGTATGGAATTGGGCGGCCAAGAGTCATAAGTGAGTACATACGGCAAGATTATAGTGTCTCTACGACAACCCGGGGAACCGATTTTTGTCCCCATGTTATTTATAAGTTAAACTTTTCAGCTCTTAAAAAGCCAAGGTTGCTTCATGAGGGGTATTTTGCCACATCACTGAACGCACAATAGGATTCACAATTTATTGCAACGCTACGCAATAGATATAGTTAGCTCTCTTTACCTGCACGAGTATAAGGCTTAAGAAGCTATCTTTTAGTTTACCATTTATACTACGCAAATCTCTCAAGCTCGTCACGGGCTTTGAATCCCTGGGCCGTTGCAACTTGCTTGTATAAAGCCAAGTGTTCCAAAACTCGAGGACAATCAAAGACATTGTTTGAAATTGTTAGGGTAATTTGAGACAATTGTTCGAGGGCTCTAGGGTAATTTGAAGTTATCCCAGAAAGCCGGTACTTTTTTCCGAATTTCAATGGCCCTTCTACCGCTGGCGAGACTGAAATGATAAATCCCTGCCTATCGAAACACAGTAATTCTTGGTAGTCCCACCATGCAAGATTAAGGAAGCACCACTCGTGTTCCCTTGCCTTACATTGGGCCGATATGTGCATGTATAGATGTGGGGGGGGGGGGAAAGGGGTGCAACCCACAACTCCACAACTTCCCTCAATTTTGATAGCCATGTAATACCTCTATAATACCTATGTAAAACTCTCTCGTGAGAGTCATTAATGATTACCCTCTAACGCATAATTAACGCCACCCTGAAACCAACTCCTCGCTATGTCGCGTCCCATGCCGTATTTTCATACAAAAATATTACAACTAATTTACCCTCATCGCAAGACCAAGCATTAAGAAGACCCTAAAATCTTTGCATAAGCATCCTCCACTTCACTTGCTAACTCCAAAAGAGTCACAATCACAATCTGGTGTGTCAAGTTGGGTAACCTGTCACGATGAAGTCCGATCCATTCCAGCCTATTAAAAATTAGCTTTTCTCTTTTCTTTGGACCTGAATGACAAAACGTACGGTGGCGTAGCTTCGCCCATATCCCTCAATTGTGGCGTCTCAATGATAGGAGCTTCAAGCGCCGTATATTCATACTTAGATTGCGGAACGTTGACCTCAGCTGTGATTTTCTGCTGTTCATCCCCTTTTCTTTCTCCGTCTTCCTCATCAGGAACTCCCGTAATCTTCACCGCAGAAATCGGGAGGGGTTTCCCGAGGCGTTGAGCGAGAGCCTTTGAGTGAGAGGCCCACATACCTCGAATGTAGCTGATTCGAGAATAATTCCAACCTACTTCGACCTTGCCTTCGAAGAAACTTTTGAAAATATAATCGATGTGGTTGGACTCGGGAAGTTGCCAAGTCTGCATAGTTGCCTCAACCTTGGGAACCTTCAGAATTGTTCCGCCACGCGACCCTGTAGCGCTGCTAACTACGTCTTCAACCGAAATTTCACCCACAGTCTTGGGCATGTCAACTTGTTTGACTCCGGCTAGACCAATGCGAAGTTGGCCGAGGGTAAGGCCCAAGATACTATGAATCTTGCCATGATCCATCGTGACGGCAAAACGAGCCTGCGCATTGAGAGCTTCTAACTTGAAGACTTGGTGATTCGAGAAAGTGTTCGGGAAGGCCCCAAGATTGACCGCTTTCAGTGTCACAATAACATCGGTATGAAGAGATATCGGGGATTTGGCCTGCTTGTTCTCATGTACATAGGAGGGCGTTTTTGGCTGTGGTGATATTGGGTGCGAGACCGACTTCCGTTTCATAAACTTCTCAATCTCTGTAAGAGAAGTCTCATAATTTGTCCGTTTTTCTTGAGCGAGTCGTAAGAAGGCCTGGTACAACGCCAACGCCTGCGATGCAGTTGTAGTAGTACAAAAGACTTGCACTGCCTCGCCATCAAGTATTGCAACGAGGCGATCGCCCTTAGCCGTAGACCCATTTCGAACATTGTACATGAGAAACTCGAACAACGTGATATCAGCCACCAAAAATGCTTGATAATCGAAAGCAGCTTTGACTCGAAGTTGACTGAAACCTAAAGAGGCTTGTACCAGAGGTGTTTGGTTGAGGGCCATCTCGCGAGCTGGCCACTGAATTGAAGTCCGGACTCTGAAATCTTGAAGAGAAACAAAACCACTCATTCTTCCAGTACTATCAACACCTACTTTATCAAAGCCAAGACATAGATTTTGTTCCCAGTCTGAGTTTTTCTTAGAAGACATCCAGAAATTAGTAATTATGAATTCCGATTTTCCAATCGCTTGCCCAAGATCCAGCTGTACATCGAGTTCCTCAATCGACACGGTTGCATTCCAAGGAAATGCTCCCGTTGCTGCAACTTGTTGATATCGTTGAACAAGGTAGGTTTGTGATTGCAAAGTGGACGGCGTTGGTGCTGGTGCTGGAGAGCTCTGCCTTATTTCTGGCGGGACCCAGATTTCTCGAAATAGCAGGAAATCTTGTATTTGTTTTGCGTTCACTAGGACCTTCATTGGGCTGATTTTTAGTATAGCAGAAACGCCACTTGTCCCGCTCACATGCTTGCTGTTCATCAAAGATAGAAATACAGAGTCGACGTCGAAACTGCCCGTGGATTCGCGAGAGTAAACATGCTGAACGGATGCTTGCAGCCTGGTGAAGATAGCAGATGCTGCAAAAAAATGGCCATGCTCACTCGACTTCACCGTATTTACGGTGACATAGATGTCGTCGAAACGAGCAGTCGCAGCAACACGCGCTATAGGTTGACAGCTAAGGCTGAATTCTTGTCTGCAAATTCGAAATCCCAGGTTGAGCCTCGTGCGACCAAGCACCGCGCTAGGATCCGTGGTCAAGATGTTGTCTTCCTCCGTGCTCATGAACTTCTGGGGTGATGTTTTGGCTGGCAAATCCTTCTTATCATCATCGTCGCTTACGATATCCTTGACAGTTGACGAAATCTCCATGATGAGCGGCACAACTGCAGGGTACAGTATATTGGAGGATGCATCTACTTTGATTTCAGCGTTCAAAGATGGATCATTAAACCCGTCGTCCTTATATTCGACCTTCCAAGCAAGACCCGGAGCACGCAGGACAGTGCTACTGCTAGCGTCTGTTTGTGTGAATTGTCCGTATCTACCAGTCTGAGGAGCTCTGCTGCCTTTGCCACCCGGGGTCTTTCTGGACGTATCAGAAACTTTTTTTCCAGAGAGATATACAACAGCTCCAGCAAAATCTGCGTCTACAAGTAGAGACTCCATACGTTTCGTCCCGAAGAATGGTTGTCGTCGGGTTTCTTCGGTGGCTGGTCCAGATGTTGGTTTCGACCAAGTTGCCGATGCGGCGCGAACTTTGTCGACGGCTGATCCAATGGATTTTTTCAGTGTGGCACCAGGAACCATGAACTGAGATGTCAAGCGAAGATCGAGCGATTTACCAGCCGCCTGGAAAGCTAACCGACGAGTATCTGCCGTAGATACATATCCCACATTGAAAATGACCTCAGGTAGTAAAGCCGAGTTGAGAGAACGCTGACTCTTATCCTGGGAGGCTGGCACCATTTGCAGCTGAAGATCTTCTATGGTTAACCTAGCTGTGTTCTCTTTCCTGGTCGACAGATCGATTCGTTTCAAGGACAGCACCAGATCCTCTCTTTCCTGTTGGGATGAATGATCAATACTATAGGTTCCTACGAGCCAGCACACTTGCATATTCAACAATTCCAATGAGTACATTGAAGAAAACATAGCTGTAGAGCCAGTTGTACTGCTGTTGTCTTGTTGCTGCTCATCGTTGACGGTAATCCTAGGTTTTGATTTTCGAAGCTTGCGAAGATACTTCTTTTCACGAGACAAATCGATGTCTTTGATCTTATTTTGCAGATATCCGATGATATCAACGACGGATGATGCAGTCTCAGCGAAGAGATTTATCTTCAACGCATCACTCTTCATGTGAAATGATCTAACTTCCTCATGGCTGGCGTTCAACTTGGATGTGGCAGTCAAAAAGGCAGCAAAAGAAAGATTACCACAAGGCTTTGTACCTTCTGTGTCCCATTGCGAAAGCTCGAACATGATATGTCGTAAGCTCACCCGTAGTTCAGGCAATGACAAAACAGGCCCGTTTGACTCAAGGCGGTTGGCGAACACCAGCTGAATGCACCCAAGGTTCAAATCGAGTCTCGCCCTATTCGATTCTTCACTGATTCCCTGTGAGCTAGCAAATATATTGAAGCCCGCAAGTGTCAAATGCGCATCATAGATGAATGGCTTGCTTTCTTCTATGGCCCTTTTGGAGACTTTTGGTCGATTGCCGAATATTTCATCCAGATGGCCTTGCATCCCTTTGATGTCTTCTTGCGCATCAGTAATTACACTCGATATTTCAGGTCGGTTCAAAGCCGTTAAAAGGTTATACACGGCAGCTGCATCAAGCTCGACTGGCTCGACGGAGGCAAATACAGACACTGTAGTTTCTGAATTTGAAATATGAGACACAATGCGCCCATTTGTTGGAGGCATTTGGAGAAGGGATATGCTCTTTGATTTGTTGGCGGCCAAGGTCTGCATGTCATGAGAATGCTCTTTGACATCAAAATCAAAAATAATTTCGGACCCTATCTGGGCTGCAACCGAAGCCCTGGCTACAATGCCGGAGACATTGTAAGTCAATGATTGAAGCAAGGGAATGCTAATGTGATACACGTCCAAGAACAGGGCAACATTGATCTTCGTGATTGAAGCAGGTTTGCTTTCAGTGGGCTTTGAGTGATGCTGAGATTGTTTGACTGGTAGATTCTGTTTGAGGAGGTAAAGCTGCGCAACCTCGTCGCCAATAATGAGATCTAGCACCTCTATGAGGACCATAATGTCTTGCTGAGCTGTGAAAGACAATTCCTGGCAATTTCCCGCTATTTTGATAATGTTTGTTGGGAGTTCGCTGCCAATTTGTCTCTCGAATGAGGTATATATGCTTGGGGATCGTATTTGATAGAGCGTCAGCTCCTGTGAATGGCTTCGGATCTTTGATGTGGCAGCTTCAGCAGCAAGAACAAGATTTATTGCTTTGGGCGTTTCGCTTGTATCGTCAACCATGATAAAGGAAGCCTTTAGGCCTTCACAGATAGAGGCGGCCCTGATGTTTACTGTGTCGAAGGTTATAGATGCCTTGTCGGTTGCAATTAGGACCTGCATAGCACGCTTTGATTTGACAGGCGTGGTATGACTGGATTTAGTCGAAGGTGGACTGCTCTTGGGTGCTGGAGCCTGCTCGCTTTGACTATAAAGCCTCATTATGTTGTCAGCCAGCTCGCAAAGTTCCCAATTGAGATTGATAGCAGCATCAGCGCAGAATATCTGAGCACTCATGATCTCCTCTTCGTCAGCATCCAATGGTGACTGTGACTCGGTCTCAATTGCCACCATCTTGTCTTCGAAAACCACCGAAATATCTAGCAGAGATATTTCATTTTGTTTTGGTCCGGGGTCAAGCATGAGACGAATAACCTCTGTCCTAAGGACGATTTTGAATGGCTTGAAAGGTTTTGCGCCGTGTGAGGCCTCTTCTGTTCTGGTGTCGTACACTTTCTTCATTACAAGACATGTATTTACGTTGTTCAAATCCCAGCTCCTCCAGTTATCAAACCCGGCCAGTACTAACTCCTGAGCATTGTGTGGAATCAAGTCCGAGTTGGCTAAGCATCGAATTGTGATATCCTGTTTCGTAGAAGGCTGCAGGCTGTCATACATATGGTGAAGACGGGTAACTACTTTCCAGGAATCACTACTTCGCAAGTGGTCTGGGGCAGTACGTAGCACGTATGAGGGCCTCGTCAAGAAAAGTGGATCGGTGGCTTGTTGGCCTTCAGTAGCAACCAAATAGGTGAAGAGCTGCATGCGATTGCGCTGACGGCTGGAAAGAGAGGAGAATGTATCCGCGGTGTCGCTAGTGAGGACCCCGGTGCGGTGGATTAAGGAAGCAAGATATTCAATTTTACTGCTTCCGGTGGCGAACTCGATGCTCTTAAAAGCCACAGACGCGGATGTAGCGTCATTCGAAATTGCCCAACAAGCGACATCCTCAATAAGTCCATTCACAGCCGCCTGAGGGTCATTCATGTCATTAAGTCGTTCCTTTGCGGATATTTCAGCGCTTCGCAAAGATATGTGAAATGTAGATGACTCTGGCATTTCCTCCTGGCCTTCGATCTTCGTTGCGGTCGCTGATCTTGAGGTAAGGGCAAATTTGGAAACAGAAAAATCGTACTGATCATGCATATCATGGGGGCTTCTCAAGCCACCAGAGGAGAAACCATTCAAGAAACGGAAGTCTACACTAGGAGCTTTTACGCTCATATCAAGGACTTTCCCTTTCATGTTTGTCTGTTTTTTAAGATCAAAGATCTCATTTATCGACTCAATCTGGAGGTCATCCAAAAGGTCAATAGGGTCGGTTGCTTGCAGGGCGCCAAGTAAACTGGCAACTGCATTGACCGCTTTTGGATTTAACACCCCCCTAAGCCCAGAGGGCAACTCCACGATGAAGCTAACGTGTGTAGCACTTTTGTCTACCCGATCAGGGTGGATATCATCCAAGGTGAACCGGTTATTTTCCCAAGCAGAACTGTCTTCCAAACTTTGGTGGTGGCTAGGGAGATCTTTCCTGTCGGGCTCGACAGCGTCTAGGGGAAAGTATGGGGCCATGTACGAGCTTGAGAATGTAACACTCGAAGGGGGTAAGCCTCTGTGCTCACCGACAGCACTATAAAAGGAGGAGCGACGGCCTGTTGAAGCGGACACGTCTCTCGTGGGCGTTCGATGGCCTAATCCAACTTTATTATGTCGACTCCTAGATCGGGAATCACCGAGTGGCAGCTGCCGCGCTTGGAGAGAACTCTGTGGGCGAAGGACACTAGTGTCACTTCTTTGACTAGCACTTGAAAGAGACAAAAATGAGCTTTTTCGGTTGACCGATCGCATATTTTGCCGTAGAGATGAATTACCCGAAGAGATTGAATGGTTTGCTGCATGATTTTCTGGGCCTTGCAATACAGGAAGAGGCATAGGGGGGACACAAATAGCCGGTGGGTCCACAGGGGTGAGCACCGAATCATCAATAAGACCAGGAAGAAGGAGAAAGTCAGTCCTGTGGGTTCTCTGATCATGTCGTTTGATGTGCTCCTGTTGAAGTTGTCGGTCTTTCTCAAAGCAAAGCGTTCTCTCAATCATTACGACTGAAATGGACGTTTGGATGTAGGCGTGAGTTTCGACTGGATGCTGAGCCCGTGATCTGTGACGAGACGCGGACTCTGCATCCACACAACCAAGACGAATTTCTGGGACAAGAAGATTGAGTTTCTTTGAATAGTGTGAACCCGCCAAGTCATTGAAGTTTACGGATATCTCACCCGTTGACAACAAGAATGCAGCCTCTTCTATATGGAGCCACACGCGAACAGACTCGACCGCTGCTCGGAGATATGTCACGTCGTGCAAAGCCACCTCCGATATGGAGGGTTGAGCGTTTTCGTCATCGTCAAAGCAAAATCCAAAAACTCTGACTCCACTGGCTAACCGACTGAAGAACTCCGTTGTGCACTCACCACTTACAGCGCCAACAGAAAAATCCCAATTGCAGACATATGTTGGTTCAGCTGGAGGAAGACCGAATAGCCGGTTTCCAGCAACATTAATACCATCTATAAACAGCTGGGTACTGGACGTTGCGCTAATTGGGGTCGCATTGCCGGATTCTTCGCTGCCAGAGGAGAATGCCAACGTACTCAACGCCACTTCCAAATCCATGTAGTAGTTGGTAAATCTTAAATCGGCAGCAAGTGTAGCAATTTCGATTCGAGTATGCTCTCGAGCAGTATATAAATTCGAAGGGAGTATGACGCTGGAGTCATCTGCTGTGACTGCAAGTACAACATCTAAATCATTTGACTTTTTGTGAGGTTGAACATCACTTCCCCCCTCTACTCCCTGTCGTCGTGCTCTTAGAATCTCTTGGTATTCCTCAAGTGTTTTGAATCGAATGTCCTCGCCAAAGTAGTTGTCTTTGATTTTGAGATAATATCGGATGGCGAAGCCATAAAATTGTGCGGTGGGGGCATTCCCATACACTGTGAGAAGTAGGGTATCTGTGTTGCTCGTCGAGGTAGTAGCGCAGTATTGGTACTTGCCCCCGATTTTGAGGTCTTTCAATGTTGCCAATTCGGTAGAAGTCAAGAATGTAGCCTGAGTATTCCACGGAGGCACATGCAGGTTCAAACCGCCGTCGTGGGCATCAACGTCAAAGGATATGTCATTCCGGTGTGGACGGAAGGTATCTAGGGGGATGCCTATTTTTGCGTCCAAAACGCGTCCAAATATTATAATAAAAGTGTTGTCATCAAAATCAGATGGATTGTTGATAATGTTGGAATCGTTGACGTTGAGGTATATGCGGAAATTGTCCAAATGGAGATTGACGAGATATTTGAAGGGGGCGAAGGTCAGATATTCTGGTGGAGGACCGGTAGCCCAATCATCGACGAGGTCAATGAGTAAAAAGACATGTTCTCTAAGAATAAACAGCTCGAGACTACCGGAATCAACATTGAATTTCCAGGTGCGATGGCCATTCCATTGGAGAGGATTCGATAAATCACATGAAATCTGGTTATCGACTGATCGCCATAACAGACCATGATTGACACTCGTGGTTATTTCAATGCTCGGAAGGTCGAGTGCCAATTTGTTGAAATACCCAGATGATCCTGCGACCATGTCCATATTGTAGGTCACAGTTGCATTTGTCCCAACCTTGATATCAAGCCAACCGAAGGGGCGAACCTCAGCACCCGCATTTCCTTTCTCGTTTTTCCTTCTACGATGCTTGCTACCCCGGCTCTTCTGCTCAGTTTGCCTGGCGCCAATGGAGTCAACTTGACTTGTCCATTTCCAGTTTTTCGATTCCTCCCTGATTGGAACTCGGAGTATCGTTTCATCGTCAAACTCAATATATACTTTGAACTCTATTGGGACTCTGAATTGACCCGATACGAGATTCTTGCTTGGCGTAGCATCTTTGCAAAGACTTGGAAAGAACACGCGTTGGATGTCTGCGCGTTGTCTGTCGGCCCATGGACCGTAGTTGATAGTAGCGCCCTTCAATGCGAGATCCAATCCCCACTCTGGGGGGCTGTCGCCATTAATATTGGTTGCTTCGAGTTCGTTGGGCTTTTCTGAATGATTTTGTCGCTCCGGAACGGTTCCCGCGACGTCCCAGTAGAAGCTCATGCTAGCTTGGGGGCTATCAGCAATCGTAGTAACCGTGGCGTACTCGATGGATGACCACCTTGCCCTGTCTTCCTGCTCCCCTTCATCTAGATATCTGGATAGCCCTTGCCAACCAGTCGAACTGGGATCGTGATTGGGAACATTTCCATGACTGCCGGAGCTGGATATCGAGTCGACCGAGCTTTGGAAAGCCGGTACAAGATCCTGTAAAGCATGCCACACTTTACGACGTTGGCGATGAAAGAAGCTATGATTGTGGATATGATTCTTTCGTGTGTCGGATTGATCGGGCTCTCCACGTTTGATTCGAATAGCTGCAGTGGTCTGGTCCTCCTTGTAGTCATCATTGGGTTTCATTTGTACCACAGGGTGTTCAAAGTGAAAATTTATTAGCTGTCTGTACTGATCGATAGTTTTTGATTTGGTTGCATCGATCTCCCCCGAAGCTCTGTCGGCCTTTGCAATCAATACACTCTTAGTATGCTCATTTCCAAGGACAACGGCGGCTTTGTTGCAATGGACATGAATAGGAAGCAATCGCAAGATGAATGATCCTTCCGGGCTACCATGGTCCTGGTGATTACTTCCACTCGTTTCTGTCTGGGATGACGCAAAAGATTCGTGGGATTTAGGATTCCCTTGTTGTAAGTTGTTGTAATCATCACTTTCTTTTGAATGTTCTTGGGTAGAAGATTTTGAGAGATTTTCTGTTTTTTCTGATGCAGCTTTTCGTCTTTTCCTTGATTTTACACCAGCTGAAGCATCTTCATTTTTCTGTTCAGTCCCAGCCTCCTTCTTTCCAGCGTCTTCGGTAGTCATTCCAGCAATGATAGCATCGTAGGCAGCACTTCTGTTGTAAATAAACCACTCCACACCATTGAGAGAAACTGTGAGACGACATGGAAGCTTTGTAGCTGTTGGTGGTCCAGCCCCTTCCCCACCATCAACAGTAGCACTGTGCCCCTTCTGCCCGTCGCCCTCGGAGTCAGAAGACGGGTGTTTTGTTCTCACATCACTGCCACGACCAACGTTGAGACCTCTCACATTCCTGAGCCAATAGCACCATGTAATAAATCCGCTATGGACCAGAATGGTTTCGTTATTTCCATGATATTTGAATCCCTTAAAAAATACCCGGCCGCCCAAGAGGGAAATCTGCAAAGCTTGTATATCAATGTATACGCGATATTTGTGCCAGGTCCATGCTCGAATACCGTAGGATATGAGGGTCGCGAAGAGGCGGTTAAAGTAAAAGAGGAAGAAGAGAGTGCTGATTCGCGATTAGCTTAGAGAAAGGTAGAAGGCATAGGAGGTAATTCTTACAGCACACCACAGACCAGCAATTCAACCAAAAACACCCTGGAATGAATTAGAGAGTTGCAATATTTCAGACGCTCCCAAGCGCAACTTACCAGTTGAATCCCAAGGGTGTAGTTAAGGAGGAGGCCGTCAAACCTCCACTGGTTGTCGACATGGTACCGGCTTTCAATAAGATGTCATAGCATCTCTAACGCTCATCATGCAGCAGATTCCCGCACCAGAGCTCCCCATATGGATGAAGTTGGCGATATCAATCGAAATGCTTCCGGGCAGCTAGATGACTCCAACGGTTTGAGTCCCGTTTGTCGATTGCTCAATTGACGTTGCGCGTGAGTGAGCCTCTATTGTCTTTCCAGGTCCCTCCGGGATTTAGATGTGGCTGAGATTCTGCCGCACTCACCGCCCTTTGTTTGTGGCTGCGGTTGTTCTACCTTGGCTAGAAGCTCGATCTCAGAAAGCAGTGTCGTCAACACCAAATTTCCACGCCACGTCCTGTATTTGCAGATAAAATCTCGTTTCTGCTTGGAGAGTAGAACTTGGCGGACCATGTCAGTCTCTCGGAGCTTTATTATTTAATAATACCTTCATATTGAAAGCGGCAGACGCCTTCGTCTCTCCAAACGCGTCATCGGTATCAACACTTCGCTGCCCATCATGGCAGGAGGAGGTCTTTCTTCGGGGACGGGACAGAAGTTAACGCATGCTACTATCATTGTAGCTGGAGTTGCAGCTCTGCTCGCTTCTCTGCTCTCTATTGTGTAATTGCTCCTGCTCTATCTCGCATATCACCTTGCTAATATGCCATTCAACACAGCTCAGTATGGCTCCAAACGTAAACCTATTCCTGTACTACTTGACTCAACACTCGAAATATTGACACCATGCAGAAAGAACTATCGAAAGCCCCTCCTCCAAAGATATGTCATACGGATATTGCTCATGTGGGTTCGGAAATATACTATTTCAGGCAGAAATGCTGATGAAATTTAGGGTTCCCATATACTCGATATCTTCATGGTCAAGCATCATGTCTTCCACGGCGGCCATGTTTCTAGATCCAATTCGGGATGTCTATGAGGTACGGCTGGCCTGAAAGTACTGGATGTTGTAACTAACCTTGTTAGGCCTTTACCATCTATACTTTTTTCCAACTTCTAATCAACTTTATTGGAGGAGAGCGATCCCTTATAATCATGATGCACGGCCGAGAACCAGTACACCACTTGTGGCCCTTGAACCACTCGTTGCCCAAAGTCGATATCTCGGATCCTCATACATTCCTAGCAATTAAACGGGGGATCCTTCAGTATGCCTGGTTGAAGCCAATTCTTGGTATAGCCACTATAATCATGAAGGCTACGGGAGCGTATGACGAGGGTGATTTGAGTCTCGCCTCGGGCTATTTGTGGGTTACCATTCTCTATAACGTCAGCGTTACCCTGAGTCTCTATTCTCTTGGGATGTTCTGGGTCTGCATGTCGAAAGACCTACAACCTTTTCGCCCAGTTCCCAAATTCCTGTGCATCAAACTCATCATTTTTGCCTCTTACTGGCAAGGATTCTTCCTCGCAATTCTCGTTTGGCTCGGTGCCATTCCGGACAATTTGGAGGGATATACTTCAGATACTCTTGCAGCAGCAATACAGGATGCTTTGATATGCATAGAAATGCCCATTTTCGCCATCGGTCACTGGTATGCATTCTCGTGGCACGATTATGCAGATGTAACAATTTCAGCTGCCAGAATGCCAGTCCTGTACGCACTTCGCGACGCATTTGGCGTGCGGGACCTCATCGAAGATACCAAGGAAACTTTCAGTGGCAATCAATATGAGTACAGACTTTTTGACTCCGGGGACAACGTTCTTGCCCATGAAGGTTCTTCTTCACGCGTGGCTAGAATGATGGATGGAATGCGATATGAACGCGGAGGAAAGGGTAAATACTGGATCCCCAAACCCGGCGAAGTGAATTCCAGGACTCCATTGATTGGAAATGGCGACGGGCCTAGTCGCTCTCGCAGTCCTACGAAAGGAACACAGCACGACGGAGCTATGGACTATGGAGGCGGAGGCGGAGACGACGAAACTCTGGACCCAGTTGAAGAAGATCTGTATGAAAGAGCAAGAAAGCTGGAATTCGGAGACTGGAATGTGAGTGTGTTCTCGGTAAATATTACAAGTCCTTTTACTCACTGAAACAGTATCCGGTAATCACAGCCCATGAGGTCTCTCGGGAACGATGGCTTCATGCTTCGCCCAATTTACTTACAACATCGGCGAATCGCAACCTTCTGCAACCAACCCGCGATAATGAGATTCGAAGAGCGAGCAACATTCGAGAAACAGTAGAGGATGTTACAAAGAAGACTCGACGGAAACATAGCGCTTCCAATAAAGGCAAGAAGCGAGAACTTAGCTCGGAAGGCAAACAGAAGGGTGCCGCGACAGGCGAGGAGGGACGTGCACCTGCCATGAAAGGCATGCTACGACATCACTCATCAGCATCCAGCTCTGCAAAATCGGATCGTAGCCAGTTAGTCGATCTAGTTGTTGAAGACACCGCCGCAGAAGAAACGGAGAGAGTTCGCGCTCGAAAAGAGGGTAGTGCAGGATGGAATGCCACTGAACCTAAGCATTTTGTGTAAGTAGACGGCCCAACGAAATTACCGAACAATGCTCACATATTTAACAGACGTACCTACGGCAAAAAGACGGGTGAGGATATAAGAGAAGGATTTGAGCCTGATGACAATGCTGCCGATCATGAGCATGAGCACGATGAAGAGAACAACCCATTCTCTGTCGGTGATGGGGGGGATAGTGCTCATTCGGATGAAGCGCGTCACTGGCAGGAGGCCAAGGAGCCTGAAGTCAAGCTGAAGCCGAAATACGGGATCGAAGGGGAAGCTTTTGAAAATGTCTGGGGCGGAGGGGAGTCCTCAGAGCCCCCACGCGAGAATCCGTGATGTATAATATACCCTTTGCTGTACGTTATTTGGGTTTGGGTTTGGCGAGCGAGGCGTTCATTGGCCGGTATGGCGCAAGAAGTAACACAAGCGGCAATTTCCATCATGTTCATCATGATCGCAGGTTGCTCTTACTCTCTTTGCATCTTTCTAATCTAAATAGTTCGTAAGTCCAAATGGTTGCAGTTCCTTTTCACACCATTCTCTAAACTACTCTTTGCAATTCCTCCCACCGGGCCTGTATATACACAAACTAAGGGACTTCTTTGGACTAGCAGGTTGGAATAATTTGTTGCAACCCAATAATTTAGCTTGCCATGGTCACATGATTTTATTTTCATCAAGTAGTTAACCAATTCCCGGTTCCCAGACTGCCGGGTCCGCCTAAATGCATAGAACATGACCGACAACCAAAATTATTGCGTCTGTTAAACCCACTTGCGTCTCTTACCTTGCCTAGCCACACCCCACACCTTCAGGGGAGAGTTGTCCGTATGTTTTCCGTTCATTGCTTTCTGTCTCCAGACCGCTATTATGGACGTACTGAAGTCAAGAGAGAGCCCTCCACCACTTTGTTGCTCCACTATACCTACCCCGTAAGCGTTGATTTTCATCATGCAAGTCTGCATTTCGGATCCTCACATTGGACACTTCGGCTACACAACGCCCTGGGGGCTTATCCTCCAACAGCCGTTCCTTGTTTCCGTAGAACGTCGGGTCACAAACATACGAGTACCTACGTGCCATCCCCAGACAAAACAAGATTCAACTCAAAGATGCCCTTTGCCAAAGGCTCTTCAGATTCCCAAGTGCAGGAGACACCGCCACCTATATGACAAAATGTCCTTCAGTGCTTAAGCAACATTGACTATTTTAAACCAACGCCAGTTTGTGAGATGTGGGGTTGTAGAGAGACAACGTACTTGCAAGAAATGTCCCCAAGCGGGTCTGTTCCATCTTTGAAAGACCATGGAGAGTGGTTTCCAATTGTAGTGGGGAGATAAAATCCCTTTCAAGAGCAAGAATATATATTGAAAAATCAGGAATATATCTCGATGAGGCTACCATCGAGTTGAGGTTGCTCCTTAGCCCGGCTGATTCATGAGTCGGGTCGCGGATGCCTCCCGTCGAGCCTCTTGTGGTCCGGAAAGGAGGATCCTTGAACCCCTAGCGAGGTGAGCGAGGACAAGAGAACCAGTGGAATTGGTCGAAGCTGACGACAGTCGTTCGGGTAGTTCCGTAGTCTGTCTCTCCTCTTCAGCCCGACAACTTCAACTTCTCTGTGCCGACACCTTCCATTGATCTGGATGCAACGACTGCTTCTACCGCAGAGCTCTTTCCAAATTTACCACTCGGTCGGAGATGCCTCCTAGGGCTTCTGCTGCAATCACCAACCACCAACAAGCCCGATCGACAACGACTAGATGACCTGTGAGATGTGCCATCATGCCATCATGCCATCAATCGCTCCGTGGCCCCTTTCTCCTGGTTGCAGTGGCTGATGATGGTAATCCAAAGGGACCAAGGAAAGGTCCCCTTCGAATCAGGCTCACACAGGTCGACCTCAAGGCAATGGGCTGGATCGCTTTGGTTTTGGGATGGGATAAGGGTATTGGAACTTGGGAGCAAACCACGATCTTCCTTACGATTTGGCGCGCTCGGGGGCTGATATGTAATCACTTGAACTTAGTTCCTATTATAGCAAGGTGAGGTAATAAGCTCTTTACATTGAGAGATGTTGCTAACGAGATACGCGTGAATGTGCTGTTGTAGAACAAATTTGCAAAAGAGGCGAAGGCCTGGGCAATGTTGGAATGAAACGACAGACTATCCATCTGTCAGGAGGACCCATAATTTTGTTGCTTCCACAGAAAATGGCCCGAGCAAAGCATCGGACTACCAACATCGAATCAAACGAATAAAACATCGAGGGAATGAGCACGAACACACAAGCACGAAACAAAAAACACACCAAGCATACCCTATTTGCTATCTCCGCCTTGACTGCATGGCACTATGCGGCTAGCGTCTGGACCTCGACTTCCGGCCAATACAGATGTACAACGGAAAATAAGCCTGAATATTGGTTAGCAGGCTGGCGATTGGTCACCTGAGACCTTTTCTTCAGCTACGCACCTTGTATGCTGGGTTATCAGCCTCAAAACGAGCTTGTGCTACCAATAGTTGCACGTCTTGGAGCGACATTCCAAGTCGTTCTGTGAAAGGATAAATGGCCAAAGAAGACAACATACGCTGCACGTTCTCCCGCATCGCAGCGCCAATTTCATTGTCTCGCTCGTCTATATATCTCTTAACGATGTTTGAAGCATTGGTTTAAGCCGAGTATCTTACCAGTTAGCCAGGCACACGTTGGCAGCTGAATCATTCGGTGCTCTACATCCACGAACCCAGCTTCCCGGAACATATCATGTAGCCTAAGTGGGACACGGAGGTCTTTTGTTCCTTGATGGCTCTCCAAATAATAGTTACTCCAGCGGCGCAACGCGTGGCCATCCGTAAGACTTCCATTGTCGGATTGGACGTTGTAGTAGAGCTCTATCATTTGACACCACCCGCCAGGCCGAAGCACCCTGAGTATGTCTCTCATGTATTGGGTCCACCGGTTACTATGGATTCCGCTAGCCATCATTCGTGATTGTACTAGGTCGAAACTGTGGGAATCAAACGTGAATCTGGTTGATCTTTGGTTAGCTGCATCCTCTATAAGTATAGTCGATAACAACCCTTACCGTCGATTCAAATCGTCAACTTGCAGATATAGATTTCGCGGAATCGTATCCGGCTGCCATGGATTAATGTCTATTCCTAGAACCTTTTCAGAGTCAGTGACAGTCAGTTCGGCTATCCTCAGCTCTTCTTCACTTACGTCGCAATTCGGATTCTGATCCGCTATTTCCATTGCCCATGCGGCTGTACCTTCTATTCGTTAGCTGGTGCTTGAAGTGGGTCTTTGTACTTCGAAGTACCATATCCGCAATCAAGTACTCTGCGAGGTCGAGTAATAGGAGGGAATATCAATCGACCGTCAAAAACACGTTGTAAAACGTTGTGCATAATGTCATTTCTTTCGACCTCATCTTCGCCGACAGGTGCGAAGTAGACTTGGTTGTCGATGCTGTATTGCTGAAACTCTATGTTGTGTATCCATACTCTTTGTAAGAATCCACTGTCAAGTGAACTAGTGTTTGACTCGGGACGGAATGCGTTGCTTTTCATGCTAGCATTTAGCAACCGAAGATTCTCCTCCCGGCAAAAGGGGTTCTTCTGCATACCTCGCCATAACTAAGGCCTCTCAAGGAAACGTGTCTCTTATTTTCAGGGTGTAGCCTTCAAGTGCTGCTGGTGCGTGCTGGGAGTTGGCCACAGTTGAAAGCTGGAGAGGGGGAATTTATTTGAACAAGTAATCTTGAACGCACATGGGATGTTGAGAACTTGAGCAAGTCATGCCCAATTAAGTAGCAAAGACGCGGGCGATGATGGCGTATGGGGGTGGTTCAAACGGCCAGACCATACAGGACCCCCTATTCCATTCCGTTCATGGTTGTTTATCATCGATCCCAACTACATTGGCGGCCGGACTGGATTCAACTAGGCGCTTCCCTTCTTCATTGCCTGTTGGTCAATCGCCAATTCTGTTGGAATCGAGGGAAAACCCAAGTCTCCTGTATGCAGTGGCGAAAGCCATCAGGAGAAACAAATCAGCCGTATGATTTAGATATGTCCTAGATGGGCATTCCGCCGGCGTGACAAAGACGCTATCCACCTTGGTACCCAACCTGACCAGGCACTCGGCTTTCACTGATTGCCCAATGGCCAAATTCTTTGATGATGTACGCGGGCTACCAAGTTGCAGCTGACGGCGATGTTCTGTCGTCGGGCAGGAAGAATTTGGGAAGAGTTCCTATCATCTCGATGAAAGGGATTGCTGAACCTCCAACTACGAGATTGTCAAATGAAACCCACCACATGTTTGCTGTTTTTGTCATTGAGCTTCTACTCTTCAGGTCTGGAATTGTGGCCTTTTCGGACACTGCGGCGAATTACGAGAGGCCGAGTGGTATGTATCATTCCATTGAGGATCAAGGTGGTTCATTTCTCGGTTTTCAACTGCTCTGCTCTCTATGTCTCTGGATCGATTGTTATTAGCGCAACTGAGCCTCTGAATTGATTTACTTCATTCACGGCAATTACGATGGCGTTAGCAACACCCAAATTCCTTTCCTTCCCGCATATTACGATCCGTGTTCCGCGGGGGGTGTGGTAGGCAACCCGGAGCAAAGTCAAGGGTCGATTGGGTATTCTCTGCAGACTGCAGCGACACCCAGGAAAGTGTTGGCCGGAACGCCCTCAAGCTGCCGCGACGTAACATTTCAGTGTTGTTCTTCAGCAAATGGCAAATAATCACCTGTGTGTGGATTGAGGCCTTGTGACTCAAAAAGCCTCGAGGAATATTTTTTGAAGGTTTTGTGGGCAAGGCTCCACCTCTTCAAAATCCGGGAATCCCAGAAGCCCACTGAAAAACCGACATAGGAAAAACGGAGAATCATGCTACAAAGATCATGATCAGCCTTATGGCTTACAGTAGTCTGATACAACGGTAGCTTGCGCAATATCTCACTTGCGGCAGTATCATATACCTGCACCAACACGACGAGTCTTTTTCTGCCTTTTCTGGAATTTCGGGCAGGCGGGGATCACAAGCACACCACTTTGGTCACGTTCTGAAATTCTGCAGAGAACAGAGATTATTCGAGATACTTCAGTTCACCAGCATTTGAAATGCTTGCGGGGAATATCACCGACTAGAATGCGAACGGACCTTGTTATGAAATATCACTTGTATTGGTATTTGTCGTTTCATACGTATCGAGAACCTCGCACCTCTTCCACCAACACTTTCTCGTTTGATCTTCAACTGGTAAGTGGAGGGAGGGCTGCAAGGACAGGAAATGCAGGGATTCTGGTTCAAGTATATAGAAAGGGACCAGTTGACGGCGAAGCAAAGCGGTCTTCTTTTGGGCCTCCTTTTATTGTTAGTGGGTAGTTGCAATCGGACAAAGTTAGCGCAAAACTTGGGCCAACAACGATTGTTTTTGTGCGAAGTAGTGGGGACACAGTTGATAAAATTCATTCATCTCGGTGAGTCTTGATTTCTTTGAAGTCAGGCTATTCTCTCCTCTATTCTTTCCCAGCTCAGCCTGTATCTTACACTCGATGTCTTGTTGCAACAATTCATTGAACGATACCTGTTATTGGGAGTTCCAGTTTTGCGAAAGGGCTCGCAATTGATTACCTTGTCTTTATCGTGGCCTTGGCATGTTCCCTCTCTTGCAACTTGTAGCTCTGCCTTGTTGTTCAACCCGAAATGACAATCCCCAGCCAACGTTCAAGCTTAATCAAGATAAGCGGTTTTCCTGACTGCTATGCGCCGGCCTGTCATGCAAAGCACAATCATACATGTTGGTGCAACTATGAGGACTTTTTATCAAGCATGCTTTCGAAAAACGCCTTCAGCAAAGCCATGTCCAACAGCATGGGTACTTATGGATGTTGATTGGAAAGCTCGGTTTCTTGGGTCAAAAATTGTAACCATGTCTTCGGCCTCGGGACGGTCGTTATCTTTTGAATTCCCTCTTTCATCTTCCGAAACTCCCACAAGCATCTGCCGTTCAACCCGTTACCGATCTTTCATTTGAAATTAAGTATGATCGTCTGGATGGGAATGACTTTAAATGAGGCGGTGTGAAATCCTCTCTTCTGATTTGATCATTCCCATCTCTACGCCAAGTAAGAATGCGGGCGGCCTCTATGTAGCCCTGTTGGTATGTACCTTTACTACTTTTCCACCTCTTAGAAACTTGTTCCTTTCCTTGATACGGCGGCAATTTTGGCGCTCACGGCGCGTCTCTTCCACAAAATACGAAGTCGTTTTCCAATTCTAGAAGGTTCAGCTACGTAGGCTATGGTCCAGCCAACCTGGAAGACCCTTTGTGCGACCCAGCGGCCGGGGTTTGTACATGTGGTTTTGCTTTTTTCCTATTCTCCTTCTGCTTGGAGAATTTTGTGCCACCAAGCCACCCAACATTAGCGCAGTTTGGCGCGTGGGGTCACATTAGGAGCCGCCAAATTGGCAAACCTTCCGTCAAAAGTTGTGGGGTCACTCGGGTAAGATCATTGGTTGAGAAAACGAGATGTTGTATTTCGTTTGAGATGACGACATTCTGGATGATCGAGGTTGATTTTTCTTGAAATTCAATATGTACTCGGTATGGGAAGGATCAAGAGATGGCTCCGTGGCTTTTTTGGAATTCGGGTATTGCTTCCTTTTTGGCATCTCGGTCTGCCTTGAGGGGGTTAGTATTGGGTCGTTCGGGTTGGTTGTGTCTTGGGGAGATAGCTCCGAGGTTCTAGATTGTAACGCGAATGTAAATTCTTTTTCAGCGTGAAAGATTCTACCAACCTTTTCGAGACCTCTAGATGGAGTTCAAATTGTGCTAGGAGGATAAAAATTGATAGAATTATTGCCGAGTGTGGTTTAAGAGGCATGAGGAAAACAAATAAGTAACTAACGTAATTTAGTTTCTGAATACACGCTAATTACTCTCTAGCTGCTCCAAAACTAACCTTTGGGGCGTTTTCTCCTTCCTTCCTTCCTATATATCTAAAACATATTAGCTTATTTAGACTTTGATTTTCTTCCTACAAGCCTAAGCCAGAAAATTTACCCTCGCTTAACGAGGTATTTAGTTATACGGCATTAGGCGTCGTTCCTTGTATATCTAAACAGTATTTCTAAAGTTGAGTACCTTTTCATACTAAATTTAAATATTCAAACAAGTGTAGAGATATAAGAGCCTGTTTAGCTTACACTAGGATAATTGCAAATAGTCTATTAAATATACAGAGACTCTTTAAAAGTAGCATAGTATATATTTATTTATTATCTAATTATTCGGATAATATATTCTATAATTATTTAGCTCGCCTATCTTAGAGCTGGTATTCTGTCTTAGAACGGTGGTAATATACTAGAGTAAGTAGGTAAGAAAATATATACTAGGATATATTCTAATTATCGCAGTTTTAGTAATAATAGAATAATAACCTTTTCTTAGTAGAGATAATCTTTTTTATAAATAGTAGATTATCTTGCTAATTAATCTAGCTTAAAAAATATATAGGCTAAACGATTTAGTATATATTAAAGTGTTAAATTTATTAAATTATCTATTATTATTATAACGCCTTTTGAGTAGTATATATACTAAACTATTTAAAAAATAGGCTAGCTAAACAGGCCCTAAGGAAGGAATAAGTTCAACGACTCTGAATTATTTTCAGAATATTCCACTTCTCTATATATCTAAGTGGCCCTTCTAAGATACCTTCTATATGTACGCACTTTTTGAGAAGTAGGCTATAAAGTGAGGATATTCTCTAGTATCAAACTTATTCTTACTAGATTTTATAAAGATAGTCGTAAATATCTATAGATATTCTAGATTTATATCTCGTATCGGCTTGTTATTCTTTAAAAGTTTAAGTTATTATCTTTTATTCTAGTCATTTAGAACAATTGACTTTTGTTATTCCAAAATAGCTAATTATCACTTAGAACAACGAGTTATTACTACTGCTTTTTGTTACTTATCTCTATCTACTCTCGTGTCTAAAGTAGATTAAAAAGCCTCAGAAGTACCCACTTCTCAAAAGAGTATACAGGTACCCTGGAAGGGAGAACAAACGGTCTGTTCTACTTGGTTATAGGATATAAAGACTAAATACAGGAAATTACTATATATTTATAAGCAATTTAGCAGAAGATGGAACTAAAGTTCCTTCTTCCGAGACGAGCAGTTGGAAAAACGAGTTCATTGCCTTGTGGAAACATGCTCAACGTCCAAAGACATGGCTCGTTTTCATCCTAGCTTTCTACTCATTCTTTTACGGTGGAACAATGGGCACATATCTTACCCTACATTTCTCCGTCAGAGCTCGAGCTCTTTCGAGTCTCATCACCCGTAGGTTTATGCGACCACCTATCAATCTATTCCTTTACTTCTCAATTAGACGGCTATGTAGCGATATATTCCTTTAATAAGCACGTTATGGGCCGTTGAATGTTCCAGATTTAGATAAATCTCAGATAATATCTCTCACCGTATATTGTTAGTGATCTCCTATCGCTATTTAGTTCAATTAATTAGGAAGTAAAGAGTAAGAGTGGATCCAGAACCGAAAACATAAGTTGAATAACCTAGAAGTAGTTTCTAAAATCGAAAACTTTTGCCTTTCACACCCTCATGTTAATTAGACGGCTCAGACACGGATTTCATCTGAAGATAACAGAACCCCTGCCGTCGCTAGATACTCGGCCAGTATTTGATGGAATACAAAGTGTCCACAGTACCCACCAACAAACAAAAGGCATGATTGTGTTAACGTAGCATGCAGAATCACCATTACGGTAATAGAGTTTCAAAACCCAACACGCCCGTACCTCCGCTCAACAGTCCAGGTCTACGAGCTCGGGACTGTCACGAAAGACTCCCTCAACGTCCAACCACACCGACTAACGCCTCTCACACCATATCGTTCCATCATCCTATCACCAACAAGAAAAACAAAAGAGCAAGAATTAACACCTGTTTCGTGATGGAGCCCCACAGCGACACTTTCATACAAGGTCAAGGCTATGCCTTTATCCACAGCTGAAGATCCCTGGAGAGAAGCCTTGTTTCCTAAGCGAAGCCACTTGAAATGCAAGCGAGCTACTAGTAGAACCAACAACATCGCAGAAAAGGAGAACACGAGGACACCAAACAGAAGAATTCCTTTTAGCCTCCAAATTGAGCAAGCCATGGTATTCTGTCAATAAAGCTTACCAAGAAACGTGGTGATCGTGGAGTGATACGCGCGCGGTTTTTTGCCGCTTTCATCTCCAGACGAACAAGGTTGTCTCAAGCACGTATTCCATTTCGATTACACCGGTCTCCATGCATCGTCACCTCACTCTCCACATACCGGAACATACCAGGCAGGACAAAAATTCTCAATCTCGCTCGAGACGTCAATCCATCCACTTTTACTCATCGAAGGGTGGGAGAAAGGAACCCGAGAGATACGAACACCTCGGATGCAACGCAAAGCATGGACTTTTTCTGGAACGAAGTCTTTTCTATGTCTTGACTCCCCAAAATTCCACCATTACATGTATCAAGAGTCGTATCTTGACTGCACTTTTGGACAAGTAAGTGCGCTGGTCTTTTTTCTATTCTTACTTCGATTGTGCGAACTTGCCTAGGAGAATCCAAAGTATTGTTCTGGGATTTTTGATTCTCCTCATTGCGCTCGAACGTGACTTCTCATTGCCCTGGACTATTTCGCATAATCGAAGGAGGTATACACTGAGTAAGGACCGCCACTCTTCCGTTCCCCCCTAACATCCCCAACACCCAAAACACTCGACTTTTAACCTCTGCCAACTCTACCCAACCACATTACAAAGATATAATGAATAAGGAAAGATCCTCGGCTTGTTCCACTTATATCTGTAACTGTCATTTATCTATTACCTCAGCCAAGAGGCCCTCGACCCTTCCTCTCTCTTCTAAAGTCGCACCACTCTAACTAAGGCAGGACATTGTCCTTCCAGCCTCAACCCCCATTTCGACGAACGCACCAATCCCTGGGTGCCATAAACCCACTGATGTGTTCGAGAACGCTGTCCACACAAGGGAAGAGAGGGAGCCGAGGAGACTCAACGCCCGAGTCGCCATAACATCTCCAAGCGTCGTGAACTTTCCACTTCGGAAGTTGGTCTTTGAGAAAGGAAAAATTCTTGAATCCGAAGGGGGGGGGTTTATACTCGGAGTTAACCCGCTTTCGGTCAGTTAGGGTGGGTCAACGCCAGAAGTCGCTCCTTCCCTTACAACAGGAACTGCTCTGCTCGCCTGAGCAACCCAGCAACCCAGCAACCCAGCTCCCCGACGCTCCTTCCTCACTCTTCACAGTCGATGCACGCGAGGGCCCACTGGTAGCACCTTCTCCAGAGGGTCGACCATGTCACTCTCCGCCAAAGAAGACGAAGGAGCCTTCTTAGTTCCTCAAGGACCGAGTCCCTATTCTCGAGGTCGACGTTCTGGCCCAGATAACTGAGCAAAATGGTGCCTCCACCTCGCACTCGACGGACGACTTCCACTTGCACAGCCAAATAAATGACTTCTTGGCTGGCTCACAGGTCAGCTGCCTCCCTTACCCAAGTTCGTTTCTCAGGGGATTAAATCATGTGAGTGGTCGCCCCTCCTGCCCAAGTAAATCAAACATTTTCACCTCGTACGTTCCTGCTTGTGATTCGTTCTCTCTCGTCCAATACCTACCTAGGTACAGTAGAACTAGAGATCCACTTCGCATCGTGCCTTGTTCGCTTTTCTCGTTCGAGGGTTGACCTGGCAAGAAACCTACCCTCGTGTCTTCATCCTGCCCACGTAAACAAAGCAATCCGATTCGCATCGTACAGTACCATCCCCCTCTCTAGAGAAATCTCCTTCCACCCTCTCAAGCGTTAACTCTCTCCCGTGCAAGAAAATTCCCACTTCGTGTTCGTTCTTTCCTCGTTCTAGAGACCGAGAACCAAATGACCCAAAGCCGGGCACTGAAATGATTCCACTGCCCTCCAAGCCTAGTCAGTCCTGGTAAGAAAGAGGTAAACAACCAGAGAAGAGAAAATCAATCAACGAAACCAAATTTCTACTGTATATACTCAAAATACAAAGAATCATATGCCTCGCAATTGTAATTTCTAGACTTCTCTTTTTGAAAACAAAAAAAACGTCTGGTTTTGCTATGAAAAAGAGACTGCAAATTCATGTCTCTTATCTGAAAACCCCACACCTCTCACATGGCAGAATTGAAAACTCCCCAGTTCGTGTGTGATAGATCAAAAGTTATCCCTGAATGCGGATGAGCAATTTGGATGGTGTGTTATCGGTAGGTCACCTACAGATAGTTTATATTATTGGAGAAAAGGATGGTGCTATTCGTAGGTTACCTACAAATAGCCGATGTTTTGGTTATGCTATTTGCAAATTACCTATCAATGGCTCTATTTCTCAGGTGTGGGTTCGGACTGAAAATGAGGATTGAATGTGCTGTTTGTAGGTGACCTACCGATAGTTCAGCTACAATGTAAGAGTTCTGGGCATTGCTCTGCGTGCACCTACTGATTGTGCGAACCTACCCAAGGCAATGAAAAATATTGTCCCAGAGTATTTAGGGGAATCAAGAATTCAGCTTCCTCATTCTTCTAAACCTTCTGGAACAATATTTTTCATTTTCCTAGAGCATTTCGCCAAGCAATGGAGCGAACTCTTACCGCCACTGACAAAATGCTACCGACAAAACCCTTTCGCCAGTAGCCGAACCATCCTCAAGTCCTCATGTTTTTCAGTCAGTCGCGCTTTTCTTTCTGTCAAAATATTTCAATTTTTGTTACTCCTCTACACTCCGTCCCATTTCATAAACCTAATGATCATCACACAAGAAGCAACATAGCCACGATTCAGAAATAGGTTGCCCTCCTGATCAGAGAAAAACTCCATGAAAACGCCACCGACCAAGTGAACCACTTGTATGTAATGATGAAACAAAACAGACCAGAGACCAGACCAGATTCCATGCAATAATCTTAACGACTGTTCGTCTTGCCCATACCACGCTTTCCAGAGAACTAGAGTAATCATTAGCCAAATATTCAGGGAGAGAATTTGAGCAAGTAAAAAACAAGAAACTTACCAAATGCTTAGGCATGGCTCCAGCAATATGTCTATCAGCCTCTCCCTGTCTAGCCATTCTATTCATCTTTCTCTGTCCCAATTTCTGCGCTCTCTCTGCCTTGGTTCTCGCAACTTCATTAGTAACACCGTCATCACGTCTATTGCTCTGACTTCTCGCTCTGCTCTTTGATCGCATCTTGGCTTCATACTCAGGATCATCAACATCCATAACATCCTCTGTACCAGTTCGGCTTCGGAGTGGTGTACGTCCTCGAGATTGTGATCGTGCTCGTGCGGTGATTGTAGTTGTGTCGTGACCAAGAGAATCGAGGTGATCGTCCATTTCGGAAAGCTTCTTGCGTGTAGCGGATCGGGGGATTATGGCACGGTTCTTGAGTGACTTCTTCATCTTGGCCTCGTTGCGAATGAGCGTTTGCTTCTCGCGGATTAATTCGGCCTTCATGCGGACATCGGCATCCTCAACATCTTCTATCGATTCATCAGAGTCGTAATATCCTTCCGCCTCGAGTTTCTCCTCCTCGTCTTCCAAAGCCTGGAGCTTGGCCTCGATATCAGGGTCAACGAAATCGGCAATATTCTTTCCATCAAAGATTTCTGGAATCTTGTCGTGCTTCCACTCATCGTTTGCGAGAAGATATTTATCTTTCAAGTCAACATTGAAAACACCAGCACCGCCATTCTCCTCCTCCAAGTCTCGGGCGAGTTTTCGGCGTTCGGGGTCGTTTTTATCGTATTTCTTCAAGTTCTTGACGGCTTCTGGAATGAATGGCTCGCGGACTACACCATCCATTGGTCGGGCAACGTGAATTCTGTTCAAAACATCGCCAAGTCTTCCACCAACGGTTCCACTGCTGTTTGTGCCAGACTTGAGCTTTTGAGCAACTCTGTCGGCGATTAAACGCTCACAAGCTGCGTTCTTGACCTCTTGAACACCCTCCTCGGTAGTACATGAAAGTTGAAGCATCTCAACATCTCCTGGTTTCAATAAAGCCTGAAGCGCAGTCTGTGTCTCCTCGTCCAAATCCTCCGGTCGGGTAACATCAATCTTGTTGATAACAATAAAAACAAGCTTGTTAGCGAACAAAGGCTTGATACTTTGGAAAAGTTGCATTTGTGCTTGCACCGTATATCCACACTGCTCGGAAAGATCCATGAAATAGAGAATTGCCGATCTCAAATGTGCAATGGCGGTAATCGACTGCATCTCAATGGTGTTCATCTCCTCCAAAGGATGATCCAATATACCAGGTGTGTCAATGGCTTGAAATCTCAAATATTTATAATCGAAATGTCCCACGAACAAACTCTTTGTTGTGAAAGCATATGGTTGAACATCAACATCCGCTCTGGTAACGCTCTTCAAGAAGCTCGATTTTCCCACGTTAGGGTATCCGCAGATAAGTAGGGTTCTGGTGTTAGGATCGATACTTGGCAGACGACCCAAATGTTGACGGACTTGATCAAGATACAGCAGAGGGTCCTTGAGTCTTCGGCATATCGTCGCCATTCTTCCCAAAGCTGCGCGCTTGAGCTGTTTGCACTGGAACAAGGATTGTGCGTATTTGAGGAGGCGAACGTAATCTCTCGACACAATTTCGATCAAATGCTTCGCGGTCGACAATTGTCCCAACGCAATTCGAAAATGGTCCGCATCGTAGAGAGTATTTAGCAAGTCTTTGTGGAATGGATGGATGTCCTGAAGCCGTGGAAATCCATCGAGGATGAGGGAAAGCTTCTCGCCGAAGGTCTCTGCTGTGAACTTGACTTTTCGAGTATAGAAATCTGATATGCTTAGTCAGCAACATACAATAACCATATGAATTTATTCCTACTTCTGATACGGCTGATTTGAAAGCCCGCTCTTATTTGGGTGGGGAGTCTGCGTTGCGTTCTGCTGAGCACTAAAAATAAAAAGTTAGCGGTGCTCGACTAGATTTGGGTGTATTTGAGCGGTTGAAATCGTTGAAAAGGCTCGAATAGAAGAGAATTGATCTGGCATATGTGCATCGAGTCTTTGAGAGGAGGCAGATGATCCCGCGAAAGAGGGGGATGTGGGGAGTATGGAAGAAGAGGCCGTAGGAGGTTTTCGAGGAATTGGGCCTTTTCGGAGGGTGCAAGGCCGTCTGAAGCGAGCAGAAAAATTACTTGCCGATATCTAAAAATTCTTGGCTGGTAGGCACCGGCTGGATGTCCTTCCAGGTGAGCTTCATGGTGGGCGACGTTGTTGCGTGGTGCTGGAATTTTTGGTGTTGTACTCGATTGCGCAGCTAATTTTGCGAAAAAGATGCTGCGGGCAAAATTTCTGTGCCAAGACTTAAAAGGCGCTAAGATAGTGCGACAGGGGTCGAGGGCGGAGAGGGCGGCACTAAAAAGCTGGAAGTATTTCTCTCTAAAATTGTTCCAGAGTTTTAGAATAATCGATTCCATTGTTCGAGACTTGAAAGGAGTGGGGATGAATGTTTATTACAACCCTCTTTTTCACAGTCCTCGCTACCTCTTACCCAGACCAAATGCTCCACTCAACTAGGTAGTTACATCAGAACAAATCCAAGTTGAATACAAATCAACTTTATAACAAAACATATGTTTTAATGTTTTGTTTTTGAATTAAATCAACAGGACGAGAGATTTCACAAATCCACACACAATCTCTCCACAAGCATTATAACTTGGTGCCGCCTTTATTCCCCATTCTCTTATCAGCGAAATCTAGTGGGATGACGGGCGCCGCAGAAAAGTTGATCCAACGTGGGGCATCCTCAACTAAGTGTACCCCTCCCTCCTCGGGACCTATTTTTCATTCCTCCATAACCTTCAACTCTCAACCATTCCTCTCGTATTTTCTTCAACCCGCACACTCCTTCAACCTCTCTCTCTTCTCAAATTCAAACCAGACCCAAAAAGTCTGCTCTTAGGTACCACTACCACCCACAACCCATCAGCCAAACACAAAACACCCCGCAACTCCTTCACAATGGCTTCAACAACATCTACAACCCCCCTCGCCCCCTACAAATCCGCATTCCTCAACACCGCCCTCTCCGCCGGAATCCTAAAATTCGGCTCCTTCACCCTAAAATCCCTCCGCACATCCCCCTACTTCTTCAACGCGGGAAACTTCTACCGCGCCGACCTCCTCCGCGCAATCTCCACCGCCTACGCCCACCTGCTCATCGAAAACGCCCAATCCCCCTCCCCAATAGACTTCGAGATCCTCTTCGGTCCCGCATACAAAGGAATCCCACTAGCAACCGCGACAGTTGATAAGTTGGCAGATTTGCAACCCGAGAAATACGGACAGTTGTGTTATTCTTTCGATCGCAAGGAGGCCAAGGATCATGGGGAGGGAGGGAATATTGTGGGGGCTCCGTTGAAGGGGAAGAGGGTTTTGATCGTGGATGATGTTGTGACGGCGGGGACGGCGAAGAGGGAGGCGATTGATAAGATTCGAAAGGAAGGGGGGATTGTGGTGGGTATTATTGTGGCCTTGGATCGCATGGAGACTTTACCTGGGGATGAGGGGGGAAGAAGTGCGATTGGGGAGATCAGAAAGGAGTACGGAATCCCGGTTCTGGCCATTTTGACAATGAATGATATTATTGCGGCGCTGAGCGGAAAGGAGGGGGGTGAGGAGGACTTGAAGAAAATGTTGGAGTATAGAGAGAAGTTTGGGGCTAGTGATTAGATGTATGATACCCCGATTTATGGAATTGCTACCTACCACCACCTATTCGTCCTTCGTAATTTCATCATTGACTTCTTTGTCCTGTCAAACCTGCCTTGCCAAAGATGCCATGCTCATAAGAGACTTTGGGGTATCATAAAATAATAACCTATCAACCATATCTTGCTCTTGGCTCCGTCTTCTTCAACTCGTAAACCTATCACTCAATTAGCCACAATTTCCTCAAAGATAACTGATTCCTTACCATATCCATCCAGTTACCACCCCCGAATGTAACCTTGCTCTTCCCTTTATTTACAAAACCAAGTTTCTCATACCAGCCAACCTTGTGCTATTTCAGTTAGTAAGTTTCCCCTAATACAGCCTCGATTCTCCGGGGGAAATGGATACTCACATCGTGAGCAATCAAAACCAGCCGGTCTGCAACCCCGCTCCCTGCCATAGAACTAACATAAGCCTTCATCAACACCCCTCCCAATCCCCTGTCCTGGAATTCTGGCGCAATAGCGACACTATGAAGCACAATCGTCCTCCCCATCTCCATATGTCCCACCTCGCTCTTCGCCAGATGTGGGTTCTTCCAATCCTTAGGGTAGTCCATAGATTCATCTGTTGCGACAGGAGTAGTAGTCTTCGTCGCAACTACGTGACCCAAGAGTACCGAAACCGCGCCGTTGGAACGAGAGGTCTCGATTGGTGAGGCGGATGAGAGGGTGGTGGAAGTAAATGGTTGCTGAGGACCAGGGACGACAGTGGTAAAGATACCGGAACAAAGTTCACCGCATTTGGAGAGCCTGTATTCTATCTTGAAGGTTGTTAGCAATCGGGCTCTTCCGAAAAAGTATATCCTCAACAACACCCAACCCCACCAAAGCCCAACCCAGCCAAAAAAAAACATACCTTCTCCCTCGTAGCCCTTTCCGCCTCATCCGTAAAAGCACTATCCTCCAACGCAACCACACTCTCCAAATCCGAAATCGTAAGCGGCCTCACAAGCGGGTGTAAATTCGCGGTTGGCTGATACTGTTGATCGGGCGGAATAATCGTAAAGCTCCTCGAACCCTCTCTCTGCTGTTCCGGCTCGGGGCTTGAAGGGCCCGACATTCTATTCGGGGACTCACTCAGCGTAGGTGGTGAACCGGGCGTGGTAGATCTCTCCTCCTGTTGTCGCTGTTGCTCGAGATTGAGATCGCGGGGCATTATGACGGACGGGAAGGGTAGCAATTCCGAGTATTTCCTAACAAGGTTTTCCGTTCCGTCCACTTTCAAACGAGAGGAGCTGCTTGCTGCCCCTCACTTGGGAATTTCTAGGCTTGGCGGATGACGAAAGAAGAAGATGTCAGTAGTGAAGGTTTTTGTTCGTGTATCCGTTCACGTTCACGTTCACGATGGAGTCGTGTGCTCGGGATTTCAAGTATGTGGTAAGCTCTTCACCAAAGGTATTTGGGGGAAAAAAGAATTAGGTAGAAGAACGAGGCAAGCGCGACCAGAAAACAAGGCTCGCACAACATCCATCATCGAGTACGAGTACCTGCCCTGGGCTCAGCTCAGGCGGGGAAAAGCTCCAAGGGTTGGTTGTTCAAGGCAAGGTTCTGGCAGGGCAGACACGCCTAGGCCCACGAATACTAGGCCCACGAATACTACCCAAGGCGGACTTTCAGGTGCGTTCGCCAAGAGATGAACGAACATGCAGCTAGGAATATTGAGCGGTCCGTAGATCGGAGTGGTAAGAATGACGATGTGTTGAGCATAGTAATATAAGCGGGGTTCAATATGTGTCTGGATAGTTTCTATTCACAGAAATAGAGTGGAAGTATCAGTTGATGCCTCTCGATTTACGAAACTTAAAAGAATTATAATCGGTACATTACAGGATAGAGAAAGCAGTACGGCTTATTTTCACTTCTCAGCATAACCTCGAAGAAGCTGGGCGTGTTCAACTCCCCGCCAGTTACGAATCCCTTCTTTCTAAGATGCCACTCTTTTCAAACATATATCCCACTGGAAAGGAAATTCCTCATCTATCAACAAATCATTCGTATGCTTCCAGTATGCAAACTCTCTCCAAGATCCTCAAATTGCATTTTTCTTAAAGACTACCATGGTGACGGTACTGTACAGTTGAAAACCAACCCATCCCGCAGTAGACACATATCCCTATTCCATCCCTATTCCATCCCTATTCCATCCCTATTCCATCTCCACCCAAATAGTAGCCCAAACTCGTCGCCAAGTGAGCATCACAAAACCCATACCTATATTAATACACATTGCCAAAACTATTCGTCTCGCAATGCAAACAAGCCAAGAGAAAATCTGGAGAAGGAAAAAGGAAGAGAACACCATCCACCTCAAGTCCTAATTATTCACCAGGTGCTCATGAAAACAGAGAAATATGAAAAACTGAAATCGCAAGGGAAAAATTCACCAAAAAACAATTCTGTCGCTGTCGTTATAAAAATTCCTGTGCATCTTAATGCGTTTCTGTCGTCAAATCGTCATCTAAATTCGCCACGGGCGGAATCTGAAAATGGCTACTCGAATTATGAGCACCAACGCCTGTTAAATCCGCAGGGTATATTTTTTCTGATATTTCGGGAATCGCTACTGTTGAACGCGATTCTTCTGTTTCTGGTTTGGTCCATTGGTCCACCTTTTCTTGGTCTGAGTGCTGTAATCCTTGATGGGGACCATGGGAACCTATTAGGTTGACTTCGATGGGTTCGCTGGCATGCATGAGAGACTTCTCGTCCGTATATTGGGCTCTGTTAATATCCAACATGGAGTTTTCTTGCTGTGTCTCTTGTTGGTTTGAATCGGGGGATATGTGGGGTATCACATCTGCTGGGCTTATTGCTGGAGGTTTAGTCGCGAAATCCACAAAGTCGAATCCAGCACTGAGGCGTGTCGAGTCCTGGAATTCCTGCCCATCTTGTCCACTGGTTCCATTGCCATTGGAGCCCATGGCAGACATTATTTCAACCGCTTCACTGGAACCAGAGATATCTCGAGTATTCCGGTGGCCGGATCCGTCGCTGGAGTCTGGAAGTGGAATATTCTCAGGAGAAAGAACACTGGTATGGGGAACAGGAACACGATCCTGGAGGTACTGAACACTGGCCTCGGAAAATGGCATCGACGTTCCTGCAGTCTCCGTCCTATGAGGTGCTGGAGGAGACCTTCCCCTCCTTGGGTAGTAATCGGGCTCATCTGAAACGTCCGTTACGGCATAATCATGAACATTGATCGACCTATCCAGTCCTGAAGAGCTATATGGGGGGCTATGGATTCCGGATTTGCCTTGGTAGCCTGAAAATTGCTTTTCATCCACATGGGGGGCATTAATCACAATTGGTACTGCGCGTAGAGGCTCTTCATGGTGGGTATCTTCCATCTCTGGGAACGATTTTAGCAATGCTGAAGCTTGCAAACGGCGCCTGGGATCATCGTCAAGACACCTGTGGCAGATATCTAGAAAATAATCAGGAATTTCCGGAGGAAAGCTGGCCAAATCGAAAGGGCGCAGGGTTTCGGGCTCGTCATGCTGAGTAGCCAGAGCAAAAAGGACCATTCCGAGTTGAAACAAATCAGACTTGACTCCAATATACATGGAAATCCTCTGGTTGCTGTCAATGAGTGCACGAACTTCTGGGGGCTCCCATCCGACTGGGCAACCACGTCTGTTGATATCAATGATTTTGGCCTCATCATAATCATCAATGACAATGTTTGAGAGGGTGAAGTCTCCTTGGACAAAGCCAGCCTCGTGGATTTCCGCAAGGCCTTGCACGATTTGCCTAGCCCAGCGCTCTCTTCTCCTCCAGGGAATGTTCCCTTCTCCATCATAGATCACATCAATCAGCGCACCCTGCTCAGCGAAACTGATTAGAAGTCCTTTGACACACTCGCCTTTATTGTCAAGAACAACACCTCCAAATTGAATTACACTGCGCGAGTCAGCGAGTTGGTGTAGAGCGTTAATCTCGTATAAAAACTCATCGACGGTATCTGGTCCTGGAATTTCCTTTTTGATAAACACTTGCCCATCCACCTGGACCTTGTAGACGAAACCTGAAAGATGTGAGTCGAACACGAGCTCATCCTCTCGGATTCTTCGACAATTTAGGTGTGCAATGGCTCGGGCTGGGGGGTACTGAATGATTTCCGAAACATCCTCCACCACATGTACATGTAGACGCTCGTTTTCTGTCTGCAACTTCAAATTGGTGACCGTTTCGTAAAACTGAATGTCTGCAAGCGATTCCCGGATAGCTTCGTAGATACGAGCACTCTTGTCTCTCTGGAATCTGGTGCGGAGCAACTCTTCCTCCAAGGAACCTTCCGGGGCATTTCTGTAGTCCAACGAGACCGTTACCCGCCGCCAATGGGTTGGGGTTTCTGCAAATGTGACAAAGAACTTTTCTCTCTTCGACTTGTCCCGGAAATGCATGCTTAGATTCAGAATCCATCTCTTCTCGAGCTCTTCCAATATCATCTCATCGAAAGCCTCGGTTGAGATGGATTGTGTATCAATGGCTGAGGGCTCTTTCTCGACATCCTTTTCCACATCGACATATCCTTGATTGTCGTCCTCGGGTGCCGTCTCGATTGTAATTTCCCCTTCCTTCAATAGGTCCTCGATGGTCTCCTTTGGTTCTTGCGTCTCTAATAGCTCGGGAGCACTAAGTCGAGGAGGGGGATTGGCAATGACACTGGTTGAGGTTCGACCGGATATGTTTCGTCTTCGATCCACAGAGACCGTACGACGTTCATCGGGATTGGGTATGACGGGTTCCAATCTATCCCGCAGCTCTGACTGTTGTCTCTTGAATGTGCCGGAGCGAGGCAAGCCTGGCACTACCTTTCTCGATAATCGTCGAGCAATGCCAGGTCTTTGTGAATCGTCCGCCGGGGCCGCTGGGGGAGCATTGCTCTGGTCGTCCTTCCCAAAGAGCCTCTTCCAAGACCACGATGTCTTCTGATCTGTCGATGCCGCCCTGGGTTTGCTCGTCTGTGCCATGGTGGAGTGGTAAGGATTCTTCCCCGCGACTGGAGAGAGCAACTATATTAGCAAGGATTCTCTTCGTCCTGGATTAGAGGCATTAAGAGGATCCCACCTACACGGTGGATTGGCCTCGCCACTGCTTCTTTAAGTTGTTATAGTCCCGCAAAGACGTGGTTGTTAGCAATTAGAACAGATCGTTGGCATGTCTGCTTGTGCATGCAGGAAATTGTGTAGCACGCAGGTATCCGAGGAGGTTGGTGTATCTGGTGAGTTCGTATTCGAGAGCAACGGCTGGCTCCTGTTCTTGTAAAGACTTTGACGTATCATTGCATTGGTGCGATGGAAGAGTAGAGGAGTAAAGAGGGAAGAGGGTGAATTGAAGCTGATTTTTTCTCTCTACGGACGAGGCGGTGGGCAGGGGAAGGATTGGTATCCGTCAGGGTATAGCAGGTCGAGGAGGCTAAGACGCAGGTGGTGCAGGCGGGTTTCGAGGCCCAACGGTAAAGGAACACGACAGCAACAGGCAACAGACTCGGCCTCCTTTGGGACGACGATGCAAGAGAATGAGGGATGGAAGAGTTGCTAAGATTTGCTTGGGACGGGTGTATTTGGCTGGGTATGAATGGGTATCTACGCCTCACTTTTTTGCTGCAAACCGCTGCATTGAGTCTGCAGGTCAGAGCCGATGCGAGGTTAGAGTGGGTGACAGCTCTGCGGTTGCATTTGCAGGTGGTTTGGCCGCCTTGCGCTGGAGGGCGGGAATATCAGGGCTAACGGAGGATGATGCATCGAATTGGGGGTAATGATGGTAATGATGGACCGAGGGAGGGGTTTGGTGTTGATATAGATATAGGTAAAAATATCCGTTTCCACGATGTACTGTACTTCATTTGGAGGGAGAACAACCAGTCAGTCAGTCCAAGGGCTCGTCACCTGACAGACAACCAGCTCCACTGGAGAACTTCATTTACCCGGGGGTTCTCAAAGGCTGGAGATACGAAGTACATATGAACGGGGTGCTACTCGAGTACTTGAGTATATATCGGTTGAAGAAAGTAGGTGGGGGGTGGTATGTTTTGTGAATGTTTTGTCAACACCGGAACCGGAGTACGTAGGAGTCAGTCCCCTATATGGATGACATGGATAGGTGGGAACAAATGTATTCTCAAGGTAGAAGCCTAATTTATTCTACTTTGATCGAGAGATTAGAGGGCCCAGAAGTAGAAAGGAAAGAGCCAGAGAGATTCCAATGTTACCTACGTAGCAATACTGTATATTTGTATTCCAGCCATCAAGGAGACCTTCCGACACTCCTTGCAGGTAGGACCTCTAGCTGCCGATATCGCATCACGTGATATGGATCTCAAACATCGAGTGAACATCTCGGGCTTCCAGTCTTCTCTATTCCACCTTGTTTACCATTTCATATTGAAGTCCAAACAAATACTTTCCTTGTGATTCCCTTCTCAATCAAGGTTCCTCGTCTCCTCGCCTCCTCGCCTCCTCGTCTCCTCGTCATGTGAACGGGGCATGAAGCGCCGGTTGGTGTAGGATTCCCTGGTCTGGTAGGTAGGCCCAGAGCGGTGCTGGGTGTGGCTGCTAAACAAGGTGGTGGTGTATGATGCAGGTGCAGAAACACGCTTGCTTCTCAGACCCGCGGATCATGGTGGAAAGTCAAAAGAAGAGGCGTTGGTCGGGTGTTGACAAGAAGAAGAAGAAGAAGAAGAAGAAGAAGAAGAAGAAGAAGAAGAAGAAGAAGAAGAAGAAATAGATTCTCCCTGAAAAAGCCCTTTAATTCGTGAATATCAAATTGCCTCTCTGCCGCTGCCCAGCATCATCCGCCCACCAAAAAGCGCGCGCGCTCAGGTCGCAGGGAGAGGGAGAATGGGTGCCCTGGTGCTTTTCGCGGTGTTTGGGAGGGAAGGGGGATTTTCAATCATATGGGGCTAAGCGTGCCTGTGCCTGCCTTGTAGCCAATAGTCGTACTCCGTACTGACTGGCTCGCCCGCTGCTGCGTCCCTGCTCTTGCCGGAGTCGAGAGTGATTGCGCGCACCCAAGCACGGGCGGGAGCTGGTATGTAGCCAGCTCCCACCTCTTTTCCAACCCTCTCCCTCTCCCACTGCCACTGCCACCACTCCTTTTTACCATACAAAAACTGAGAGCACTCAACCACCACCAAAAAGACCTCCTCTGTCCACCACCCAAAATCTCCAACAGTAAGTACTCTCTCTCCCTACCAGATCCTCTCCCCTATTGTCAACACCGCTCTCCTTCGCTTGCTCGCCCTCAGAGACGATTTCACCCAAGTTTCCAAAAACTCTTGGGCGTTCGAATCGCGCTCAATTGCACGCAATCGCAGCTTCGCAAAGACCTTCCTTCTGGCAATACCTCCCAGATGGTCGTCGCGTCGTCGCGAACCCTTCCCCTTCTTCCTTGTTGATCTATATTACCTGGGACCTTCATCTGACCTGCCCGCGCAATAGTCCCCTCTCTCCACCAATTTTCTACGACCTCAAAAAGTCAACTTCAGGTTAGTTGATCTCGTTTGTTCCCCTCTTCCCTCTTCCCTTTTGAGCTTCACGATGCAAAGTCGTCGACTTTGCGACCGCCGACCCGCATCGCCTTTGGCCTCAGCATCGCACCACCCAAATACGACACAACACCATCGTACACATTCCATCTCCCACCAACGGTCGCGCCCACCACCACCACATTCCATGTTGATCGTCGCGCCCCTTTCTGGATCGCGTCACCTTTGCGACCACATCGCTGACATTCAAAAATCAATTAGTCAAATCAATCATCATGCCTAAGGAAAAGGCCCCCAAGCGTGCAACTGCTAAGCGCAGCGAGAAAAAGAAGAAGGGTATGCCGTTCCCTCTCAATGGCCTCGTCGTTGGTCGCAATCATACTGACATCCCTCCCTCCTTAGACCCAAATGCCCCAAAGCGTGGTCTCTCTGCCTACATGTTCTTCGCCAACGAGCAACGTGAGAATGTCCGTGAGGAGAACCCAGGAATCAGCTTCGGTACGTTATGCCACCACGCCCGTTGATACCGCGGTCTGCTAACACACTGGCTCCCACAGGTCAAGTCGGAAAGCAACTTGGTGAGCGCTGGAAGGCACTCAGCGAGAAGCAACGTGCACCATATGAGGCCAAGGCCGCGCAAGACAAGAAGCGTTACGAGGATGAGAAGGCAAGCTATATCGTAAGTGCTGAGCCAGATGAGAAGCCTGTGGGCGTTCGCAAGCGTACTGCAAGAGGTACTAATAAGAACGCCGCACAGGCTGATGCCGAGGAGGAAGAGTCTTCTTAGAGGACTACCTCCCCTACCTGGACACACGTTTACGACCGACCTCAACCACCCGGGATACTGTTGCTCTGGGCAAATCCGTGTGACCGTGTTTCTCTCTCTCTCTTCAGCAGCTTGTCTCCTTGACTTGCCTTTGCTTTGTAACTTTTTCTTTGGGATGGGGCGGGGTGTTATTGCACAGGACATGGGATTCTTTCTGATTTTTATTTACGAAATCGAGGATGGAGGGATGCTTTTTTGCAACGATGATGTTATGGAGGGTCTCTATCACAACATGGAGGTGATTTAGTCCAAGATTATCTTTGAAGATACGCTTTTTACGATCGGATAGTGCGACAGTGACGTCGATCTGTCCTGCACATTCCAACGACGCGTATTACAATGAAATCTTCTGTATTCTAGCTCTCTAATGAACCTCTGCCAATGAAGTGATGTAGTGATACTTGATGTTCTGTGATCCGGAGCTGTGCTCTTTAATGCCTCAACACCCACCCTTTTCCCAACCCACCATAACAACCGTTTCAATGGAAGGTTGCTTTGGCCCAGTAGCTTCAAAAAATAATAGCTCATGACATATTTGTCAATGGGGCCCTTTGGAACATCCCCCAAACTTCCCACTATGTTGGCCTGGTGGCCTCGCTCCCTTGACGCATCCTCACCTTCGCTTGGAATGGAAACCTCAGAAGTCTTCATGACCAACACGACTTGTTGTTTATGTGACGTTCAGCAGACCGGTATCTACTAGTCTTCCCCGCAGTCGTGGACCTCTAAATATCAACAAGTGGGACCTGATACTGGTACTGTGATCTGTAGCCAACCCACGGTCCAGGTAGTAACCACATCTCTGTACGACCTTGGTGGGCGCTAAGAACGGATAACTACATTAGCATCCCTTTCTCGAAGCTGTGTCAATGGATTGTGTTGATGGGGTGTGGGGGCAAGTGCCGAATACTTGTATGCTTTTCGGCTTCTCTCTCGAAGTCGAGAGGGTATCTTTCTATGGATGGTGTCTTGGAAGCTTTGCTGGGATGCTCCGAGCTGTCTAGAGGAAGATTCTCGATATTTCAAGTTCCTTGCTGCGGTTCCAACTTTTTTCCCCCGATCAATTGTGTGCTTGGAGTTCGAGACTCGAGATGGAAGCAGGTTCGCGGGATGCAAGTCCCCCTCACCAAAGAGTGGGTGGGAAGAAACGGCCCCATCATCTCGTGCTTTGCATACCCTCGCACAACAGCAATCTCTCAGTATCTTTTGGTTCGTTCACTCGGGTCCCTCTGCATGTAAGCAAGCGGTGTAGATACAATACCTGATCACATCGAAAGGGATTGTTGTTGTGTTTTTGTATCTCACGAGAAGAACTTCAGTGGCAAGTGCTACAAATAGAGAAACCGAGGTCTAGATGTTCCTCTGCAGAGTTAGGGTTGTCTGTCCCAATTTGCTTTCTATATCCCATCACCCTTGCAATATCACTCTCAACCCTTCGGACCATTCCATCGTTCTTTGCTGGCGTTAAGTTTCTGGATGAAGCTACACACCCTCTTTTTTACATTGAGTTGCCAATGCTATCGTCAGACCCTTTGTCTATGATCACCAGCCGTGCTAATGTTTTGAGGGTCTTGTATTATTCGTTCACTGGTGCTGCGGTGCATACACAGCATGCTTTGGCGTCGTGGCAGCACCTGAGAGTCGGGCTTTACTGTGGAGAGACGCATTATGGTTCGCAAATGAATGATCATCATCGCCCATTACATGCATGAGACCTGCGGGAGAGGCCAGAAGAGCGACCCTTTTTAAATGGAGCATGCAAATTACCACACATTTTATCTTACCCTCGACACGTCAGAGTCTTTTGCAGTCCCCGGGTCTTTCAAGGCAATATCTCCTCACCCCCGCGGAGCCGCTCAATGGGTGGGGAAACGGTTATAGAAACAAATGTAGGAGACGAGTCGAGCCAACCATTGCTATTAATATGCAAGAAGTCGTTAGGTGCATGGCGAGAGGCCAAAAGAGCGACCGCTCGCATTGGAAATTTGGTTTAAAAACTGACCATGCAAAATACCACACAATCTGCAAACTTTATCTTACCCTCGACACGTCAGAGTTGCTCTACTGTCCATTAAGAACAACACGTCCACCCCCTCCCGGAGCCGCTTCATTTACCCCAGATTGTACATTTTTTCTTCTTAAAACAGGATATATCTCCTCATTATGCTTGTTGCTACGATTTCTTTGCCAGACTCCTCCTTCGAATGTACGTCAATACCGACATCGTTGCTTCCACTCCAGGTGCAGTAACCGATGTTTCCGCTCTTCGAATGGAGGAGGAGTTGTATGGGTGTTGGCTGGAGGCACGTCGATGCGACAAGGTCGCCTCCCTGCTGCTTCTCCTCAGATCCAAGAATGAAGTTGACGATTATTACGATAATATCACCATCTTGCTGAGGGAAGTTGAATCCGCAAGTCGTCTGCTTCGAGACCTGTACGACCTTTTTGCCATCTATCGATCGAGGATTCCTTACATCCACTACTACCTCACCGTTATCCTTCCTTCCATGAGCAAGACTATGAGGGATATGATGGTCTTTATCGACAATGATCAGTTGCAGACGAGGTCACAATGGACATTGATGGGTGAGAAATGGCTGGAGGAAAGTGAAATGGGACTATCGAACAGGTTCCAAATGTACTGTGATGCTCTAATTCAAATTATTCGGTTACTGAGCAGGTGCGGGGCCCAGATTCTTTTTATTTTTTTTGTTTTTCCGCATGAGATATCATGGCCTTTGATTGGTCTCACTGACGGTGTCAGCAGATCCCCCTTGTACGATCCAACCTCGTTAGAAACGCTAAGAGCTCGACACCTGCGCATAAGAAAACTCCAAGGCATCCCAGGTACGAACACCAAGACACCTTCTCCGCCATAGGGTTTCAAGGAGGAGAGCGAGGAAGGATAGGGGAGGAGGTGGAAGCACTGGGACGTACACTTATTCCTGTAGACCCCAAAGGACAAATCATCCCACATCGTGCGCCTTCCCAGCCCAGCCCTGTCGAACTCGAGGTATGCCGTTCTCGATCCTCGGACAGATTTGTATAACGTGTATTCATTTATAGGAGAAGAAACGTCATTGGGCTGAGAAGATCTTTGATGACCAGCCGCATTCTACGACGGGGTTGAGACATCGACGGTTGTAAGCCTTGCCTATTCCCTGTTTATACCTACTGTATCGTATAGTTTTAGAGAGGGGGGAGAGAGGCGTGGTTTCCTTGTCGGAACTAGGTCTGGGGTCTTTCCGGGCGAAGATCTTGAAGGGAAGAGGGTGTGGTGCTGGTCATGGGATTGGTTGGTTGGTGGCTGACGATGTGTGCGTGTTGCCTAGTTCGAAATGTTTTGGGCCTCCGATGACTGAGACGAGGCTGGGGATCCCTCCGGGTTCGCAGGTGTTGTTTAAGTTGTGAGTTTATCATTCTCGTCTCCGGTTTGTTGGGTTTCGTTTATCCCCTTTTGAGTTACCATCGCAACAGGGATTCTGTGGGGGTTCTTACTTCGTAATCCACTCTTGTATTCTCGTCGTTAGTGGTTGAATCATTCCGCTGAAGGATAGAAGCCCTTTTGTGTCGATATCATCGCTGACTGCTGATATCTTTTTCCCATCCTCCTCGCTAACACCCTTTTCATAGACCTTTCGACAAAAATCTCCTCTCAGTCACCCTATACCTCCACTCCCAAGGTGCAGACGTAACCAGACTTCTCTGTCGATGGATGGATCCCTATTTCAATCCTTTGTACTCCTCCTACGGCGTCCACGAATTATGCGTCCGACGAAAAGGAGCCGCGTTGCAATTTCGAAGATGGAGCGAACATCATGAAACCACGAGGGTTTGGGCCGCACTCTTCTTCAAGAGTTGGGAACGTGAGTTTTCTATTTACTGCCAGTCCACATTCCAAGAACCTTACCAGGCACTCGGCGTATTTGCTTATGTTTTGCGGGATCGATTATTTCGGGATGGGGCTGATTTGTTTGGTCTCAGGAATGGTACTTTTCCATGCTGCTTTCGTGACGCTGAAAGCTAGATGTCCACTTACTGTTAGGACTAATCCGGATGATTATAAATTGTCTGGAGAAGTGGTCAAATTTAAAGGGTATATACATACCCCCGCCCCTTATATCTTTTACCTCCTTCCCATGACCAGGTTCCCCCTTATCTCGAAGTGCGTGTTGAATTTGTGCTTTTACTGATAGCACCTAGACAAATCATCGATGATGGTTTTGAACATTCTCTAGCTCTGATTCAAGACGATAAAACGGGAAGTCTGAGACTCCATGCAGCCGTTTGGAATGGTGAGCTGAGAAGATGTCCTGTCTGGACTGCTTTTAGTATGCTACCCTCTTCATCTCTTGATTATTCTTTCCCATTTCATTTCTCCCAAAACACCTTCCCCCCTCCGATCGTTTTCTTCATGCTCTGACCCTTGAAACTAACACGACCCCAAGTAACCCACCAATCCGCATCCCCACAATGGATGGATCGAAGAGGTAGCCATCGAATAATATTAAAAGACATAAAACTCTACGTCTTCTGCGGAACTTACAGGAAGAAACATCAGATGACTAAGAATGAAGGGTTTGAAATTTATTTCGTGGAGAGGAGGGGTATGTTTTTCTTCTCACATTTCTCTTTTCCCTTTCCCTTTCTCCGAGTTCTAAGTGGGGTCGTGTGTCATGAGGTGAAGAGCTAACAAATAGCACAACAGCCGCAGATAAATTCCAAGATCTCCTCCGCGTAGACGATGATTCCTCAAGCGGCTCTGATTCCGGTTCTGATACTGGTGGTGAAGGACCTAGTGGTGGAGGGGGTGGGGGAGGAGGTGGTGGTCATAATCCTGGTCCCTAGGTTTTCTTGTCCATATTTCTGCGGTTTTATCTCTGTCTATACTTTTCTTTTCTTTTCTTTTCTTTTCTTTTCTTTTCTTTTCTCTTTTTTCTTCTTCTTCCTTTCTTGAGAGCGAATTAGCGTTTTTGAAGCGGAAAGCTGGGCTTTTGTTTATGAGAGATGATTGATGATTTATGAGGATCATGATTTCGTGGTTTAATAATGTATTGAGGTTGTGTTTTGAGGAAGAAAACGGGGTGGGTAGATTGTAGGTTAGGTACTATCCCCCCCCCTAATTACATTGTATGCGCACAGACATCTGCCACACTAAAACGACCGTGCGCGTACAATGTAATTAGGGGGGGGGATAGTAGTGGTTGGAACTTTATGTTGATATCTTGTTGTGGTTATCCCTTCCACGGTGTGTGTGTACACCCTCGCGATGAACATCAAAAGTGGCAGTAACTACATCGGAGTCCTTCGTACCTGCCTATCTCTCGTTGTTCCAACCTTCTAGGGCACTTTAAGTCAGTTAGCCTACGCACTTAGAACAAACAATTGGGAATATCGACCCATGTTTTTGGAAGAATTAACTTCCCAAATAGCTGGAAAGTTCGAACAACAAGTGATTTATTTACTGCCACTTTCAATGTCCACCGGGAGACACCTTTGAGAACTGGGCTACTTTGGACACTTTAGAAGTATGTACACGTAGACAATATGCCATTGAATATCCAACCCCACTTTGTAGCGTTAAAAGTACCCACTTCTCAACGGTGTACACAGACACCGTGGAAGAGATACCTCAAACCTCTCATTGTTCTAAATTGTAACTATAATTTGATATTTTTGTCATGGAGTCTTCGGAGGTTGAGTTTAAACACAGAGCTTTAGCTGGGCACTCGAGTTCAATTCGTGATATTCCAACGCGGGGGCTATTGGCTTGAACCCGAAAACTACAAGGCAATGACAGGCCACGCACCTAAACAAGATCAATCCAAAGATCTCATTTAAACAACCACAATTACAATGCTCTTACTGAGACACAGTCCCTTGTTCCGAGCAGCCAACTTCCAAACCCAAATCAAAACAAGCGAACCCCCAAAAATCCCCACCCAAACACTAAACTCCCCTCAATCCACAATCCACAACTTAAACATCAACCAACTTCTCCTTCGCCTTGATATCCTTCTTCTCTCTCTCAATCTCACTCTCACTAGAAGCCACCTCGCGTCTAGTTGGAAGTGAGCTAATGTCACTCTCATCCCCACTCTCATCATCCTCCCACCGTCCCGTCTCCCTCTTCACAACCCTATCATCCAAACCCCTCACATCCTTCGCAACAGGAGCTTTCACAGCACCCCTCCCCTTGACACCTTTCTTAACGCCACCAACACTCTTCTCCCTGACCTCGACCCCCTGTTCCTTTTCATCCACCTTCTCCTTTCGCATCTCCGCCCCCTTCTCTCTTTCCCTCATCAACATCTTGAAAATTTCCGCCAGATCGCCCTCCTCCAAATTTCCAAATCCGCTGCCCTTCCGGCTCACAACCCTACTACCGACCACCCTGCCACTCTCACTAACTGCTCCCCTCCTTGCAGCTCTTTTCGAAAGAGGAGGTGCGGTAAGATCACTTTGAAACAATCCCGGATTCCTCTTTTGATACCAACTCGGCCAATCCGTCAACCCGACTTCATGAAGGCCAACCTGGGTCATGGGCATAATGTGACGGTAGTGACATCCCTGTCCCCATTTGCAGATTCCGTGCTTGCACCAGTGATGACAGTGTTGTTGGTTTCTTGGTATGGAGGTGTTGGGTTCGTTTGGAGGCGAGGAAGACTTTGGGGAGTTGGGCGGTGGTTTGGGCGTTGTTGTTGTTGCAGCGGTTGATGGCGGTGGCCTAGTGGTGGTAATTCGGGTTTTGGCGTTGGGGTTACTGTGTTGATTGTTAACCTTTTGTCTTTGAACTTTTTGTCAAAAGAGAAGACATACTGAATACTGTCCAACAAGCCTTTTTCAGCCTTGGCCTCTTGAATTCTGGCTTCACCCCTCGTAACGTGGTAATAACTCTCGCTTTCCTTGTGTACTCCTAGATTCAATAATCCGACTGCTTCATCCAATTCAAAGGAACGAGGGACACCTGTAATATGCAGAGAAGGAGGGAGCTCGTCGACAGCAATGAGAGGGACGGCTTTGGCTTTGCCCTTGACTGTGTCGCGAAGGACAAAGTGTGATGGACATGGCTGTTGGTTCCCAATATCGGGATTGTGTGGGGGCATGGTGGGCTTTAGCAATTGGGGTTTCTTAGGTGTAGTTCTGTTGGAGGATATGAATGTGGGTCTAATTGTCTTGTGAGTTGTGAGTTGACCACTTCCTGTATGTGCTCATCTCAGATGGGAAATTGGGAAGGATACATTGCAAAATTGGATATTTGAGGCAGAGAGGAGAAGATATATAGAAAGGCTGATGGTACTGATCCGATGTTTGGTACAAGGTATTGATTGTAAGTCTAAGTAAGCGACAAGTTCCGGATTGTGCTGTAAATCCGTGAACTCAAACAGATGAGCTATGCCAATTCCTTGCAAACAGACCCTCTCCTCAACGGGGAAGCGACTTCATAGCGAGATGTACCCGTGGGTATGGCAAATGGAAAAGATAGAGACTTGCGAGCAAATAACCATATCGCTAGTGTGTAACCACTCTCATCCTAACAATTCGACTCGCACTTTGGCTTCATTTCCATCAACACAAACGCCAATTTGACGAGTGGAATTCTCAATCTCCACTTCTCTCTTCATCCAACGACCTTTCTTGTCACTCTCTGTCTCAGGATGGACATCTTGATTCTCTTCGCTATCTTCATCACTACTCTCTTCGTCCTCTTCGTACCCAGCAACCGGGTCCCATATACCAGTCTCCCAAGTTAATTTGAGTTTAAGAGGCTTGGTATCAAACATTGTCGCAACAATCCCCTTGACACGGTAAACGTCAAATGATTTTGGTATTTCCCGATGTTTGCTGAAGGGTGGGCCACCTACGAGGTAAAACTCGAAATTGATCAAGCGAGCCTCAAGAAAGTCGGGATTGACGGTATCAGCGCCTTTCCGGACGAATGCTGGCGGGCCATGGATTTCACAAAGTTCGTGATAACGTTTGTGTTTCGCGATGACCTTTGCTTCCTCTTCCTCTGGCACTGCTGCTAAGGCCTTACCAATAAGAGAAAGGTAGTAACCCTCAGCGTCATTGCGCCGCTCATGAGTGATGGTTTCAAAATCCAGTTTCGTGAGGGATTTTAGACGGGCGGTTGTGATCAGGGATGCTTCTTCCAAACTTGTTGCCACTTTGCTTTCGTGAGTACTTGCATATATGGGATTGTGTGAAAGTCGTAAGGCTGTCAGGCCCGGGAAGGTAGTCGCCAAGCCATCGACAAACTCCCAGGTATTGATTTCGTTGTAAGACAAATCAACATATTGAAGTTTGGACCCAAACACCAGGGCCTTGTCATCAGAAGAGCTGTCTAGGTCCTCCTTGGCTGCGATCTCAACAATACGATTTCCCTTGAGCTTGAGTATTTCGAGGGAATGCAAGAATGTTAACTTTGAGAGCTGTGACAAACTGGTAAACTTGTTGAACTCAAGGGTAAGAGAGGTCAGCGTGTTTATCTCCAAGGGACAAGTGACCGTCGTGAAAGCATTTGACGAAGCCGTCAGGGTTGTTAGAGATGGAAATAGCCTGGCGATTCGTATCAGTTCAGGGAAGGGCATATACATTTCGTTCATTTCCAGTTCATGAATTGCCTCGAGCTCTTTTCGAGGCTTGTATTTTTTCAGGCGAGGGAATTTGTTGTTACTAGATGAGGTTAGCATGAGAAAAGCAAAGGTTGAAGAAGAGTAATTACTTAAGTCTCAAGCTTCGAAGAGCATCGAGCTCACCACATATGCGCACCACCACCTCGAAGTCTTCAAAGAGGTTTCGGCTAAGGTCGAGCTCAACAATTTTGGGGCATGTTTCTCTGATGGTTTGATGGGGTGTTTCGGCAGAGTTGATACGCAGTCCGTCGACCAAGACGTGAGCTAGCTTATGGAGTTGAGCTTGCTGTTTTCTAATTTTCTCGAAGCCAACTTCTTCTACCACTTTTCCTGAGATGACATTTGGAGTATCTTGGTTTCCATCTTCGACAATTGGTTCAGGTGGATCATACTTTTCGTGAACGGCTTCAACAAAGCTCTGCTCGGGATCTTTCAACGCATTTATACGCATTAATGAACCTCCAGTTGCCGATCCACTCAAGCCTATTGAGAATTAGAAGCATTCTTAGACAACATAAGTTGTACAACTTACATTCGAAATATCTCTTTCCCTTGAATTTTCCATCATGCTTACCACGTGCTGGGTTGTCCCACTCGACTCCAAGGCGGACATTTTCTTTCCCCGATCCGTCCACCGGACCGATGTATCGAAGAGTTCCTGAGGAGTTTGAGAAGGAAACTCGTTGACCTACATGATATTTGGGAGGCATTGCATAACGTGGGTGGTCGTTGACGCCAGCCTGGGGTGAAGAAGGCAGAAGACGAGGCTGCGAGATCCGGCTGAAGGCCAAGCTTTTTCAAGAAATCCAGACCAAGAACCTTCATCACCCTCCCACCATCAACACCATCAACCAAGGAAGGAGGCACCCACCCTCTATACCTACCTCGAACACAAACGAATCCCTCGGTCGCATATCCCCTCTGAATCACAATCATCATGGATTATCAGAACCGCGCCGGTTCCAAGTTTGGTGGAGGAGGCGTCGCATCAACCTCAGCAACAAACGCAGACCGACGAGAGCGATTGCGAAAACTCGCCCTCGAAACCATCGACCTAGACAAAGACCCCTACTTCTTCAAGAACCACGTCGGCTCCTTCGAATGTCGCCTCTGTCTCACAGTCCACCAGAACGATGGCTCCTACCTCGCCCACACCCAAGGGCGCAAGCATCAAACCAACCTCGCGCGTCGCGCAGCACGAGAACAAAAAGAAGGACGAGCAGGCACCGATCCCGTCACCGGCTTACCCATTGGAATGGTAGGCGCACAAGTCAGCGTCAGGAAGAACGTCCTCAAAATCGGTCGCCCTGGGTACAAGATCACGAAGATTAGAGACCCCGTTACGAGACAGCAGGGCTTGTTATTTCAACTACAATACCCAGAGATAAATCCAGAGGTTGAACCAAAAGTTCGATTCATGAGCGCGTACGAGCAGAAGGTGGATGATCCTCCGGATAAGAACTTTCAGTATATGTTGGTCGCAGCTGAGCCTTATGAGACTTGCGGATTCAAGCTCCAGGCGCGAGAGGTGGATCGTACGAATGATAGGTTTTGGACTTGGTTCGACACAGATTTGAAGGAGTTCTGGGTACAGGTCATGTTCAAGACGGAGAGAGAAGAGAGATATAGTGGCGTGCCTGGATTGGCGCCATCTGGACTTCCGAGACGATAGATTGGGATTGGGTATGGAGTTATTAGGAGTTTAGCCGCAGGCCTCAATTGCTCTACAGGGGAGACGAATACCAAAAGGAGCCTTCGATGTATCAAATTGTGGCTGATGAAAATTTGCGGTAAATTTCCTGTTCACGATACCTTGCCAAGTTCACCTCACTTGGATCTGTGATTAAAGCTCTTCGTTGAGCAAATCTTCCAGTTTCTTGTAATTTTACCTGAGTAGTAGTGGACTTTCTAAATTATGGGAACCAGAAACTCGTTCAGATGCTTGGAAATAACAAAGCACGCGATATGTCTGGTGTATCTTGGACAATTTTTTGATTAAGTCTTTTTGTTCTTTTATGACTTCGTGGTTTTGCTACCTACATGACTGAGCATGGAAACAACAAATCTATGACCGTACGCCTGGAAATGCAATCAATGCTGGAAATCATGGACCATCAAGAGAACCTTTCAAATATTCCTGATCAGGAGATCTAGAGCAATACATAATTCCCCCTCAAGAGGTATTTCCATGCTTTCTAGCTCCTTCATGATACGCATCGCAAAAGTGGTATTTGGAGAAAAGAATCTTCATAGTCATCTCACAAGTCGATTAACTGGATACTCCCGCAAGTTCATGGAAGTTGGATACAGTTCAAAGGCATGAAGGGTCTGTCTCTTAGGCGAATTTCGAATTTTGCCTATCATCTGGTGTAGTTGGTCTCGAAGCGCTTGAATGTGTAGCCGATGAAAGGCAATGTCATTTCAGGTGCTTCAGTGCGTGGTCCACCACCGGCTGCGGCGTTAGCTGCCTTGAGATGAGTTGCATTATCCGTCTGGTCGATCTCATCAGTTGGGAAATAGGTAGTGTCGACGTTCGAGTTCAATTTAGGTTCAAATGGAGCACGAATACGACGGAGGGTATCAAACTCAACACCCCGGAAGAATTTGTGAGCCTTGATTTCGTCGGCACCTCCGCGACCAAGGCGATTCTCGGAATTACAAACCAAACTAGTGACATGTTAGTGTCGGCCAGAATATTGATAGATTAGGCGACTTTACCTTCTAATGAGATTCTCGGCTTCTGGCCCTAGTTGCACATCCTCGGGGAAGTACAAAGCTTGACGCCAATTGACAATCTTGCGATAAGTGTCGTGTGCATCTTCAGCACAGAAAGGAGGCCATCCAACTTGACATTCGAACATGATCGTACCCAAACTCCACCAATCACAATCGGATCCATAACCGTGACCAGTGAAGATCTCAGGAGCAATGTAATCAGGTGTGCCAACAGTCGAGTAAGCCATAACTCTTCGAGACTTTCTCCAGTCGTTGATGGCTCCTCGGTTGCTGACAGTAAGGTTGATTTGGTCGAGATTGACAGAGTTTCGATCACGTGGACGGTTGGACTTGCCCTGAAGAAGATTTTGGTAGTATGAGTTATCATGTAGCTTGTGGAAACCAGTCGAGAGACCGAAATCGGTAAGCTTAACATGCCCACCACGATCCAACAGAATATTGTCCGGTTTGATATCACTGGAAAATTTAGCTTATGACGGACTGGGGCGAGGTTGAACTTACCGATGGATGAAACCATATTTATGAACAGCCTCAATCGCCAAAACAATCTCGGCAATGTAGAATCGAGTGATGTCCTCCGAAAAGATTTCGTACTTGATCAACATGGTCATGAGATCTCCTCCGGGCAAAAACTCCATCAGCATGTACAAAAAGTCCGAGTCCTGGAAAGTGGTATACAGTCTCACAACCCAGGGACTGTCGGACTCGGCCAAAATATCTCGCTCAGCCCGAACATGTGCCAATTGATCCTTCTTGAACATCTCACTCTTGATAAGCGACTTCATGGCGTAGACCTTGCCATCTTGTGTCTTTTGAACCAGCTTCACTTCTCCAAAGGCACCCTTTCCAATGATCTTGAGAGTCTGGTAGTTTTCTGGCTTATCCCTGGTGCGCAAGAACCGTAGATATTTGCCCTCTTGTTTCCCCGCATTCGCCCAAGTCTGCTCGCGTCTAGATTGTGATTGATTGGGGTCCGCTAGCCGTTGTTCCATTTCACTCTGTCTGTAGCGAAGCCTGTCAGTGTGTCTTCACCTGAAGTGACGCCGCATACAAGCTATTGCTTCACGTACCTGACATTTCGGTCTCTCGCGCGCTTGACACTATCCTTAAAAAAGGTCTCGGCCAATTGTGAACATTTCGTTTGGTTCGTCTCGGCAGACTTTCCATACTTGTCGGGGTTTCGCTCGGGGGCGCTTTGCCATTCTGGCCAGCTCTGCTGCTGGACTGCTTGGGAAGGCATTGGAGTTAGATAACCACCCTGATAGTTGGCCTGTTGGACGGGAGCTCCTGCGGTTCGAGGTCTTTGACTTGGGGATGAAGTTTGACGTGTGCCATAAGGGGACACTCGACCACCTAGGTTTTGGTGAGAGAACTGGTGCACCAACCCATTCGTCGAGTCATTGGCTTGGTAGGGCGAGGGTCGCTGTTGGTACGCGGCTGCAGGAGCTTGAGGTGCTTGACCATAAGAAGTAGCAGGAGGCTGCTGAGGATATGCTGGTGGATATGGGTTGTTCATAAAGTATCCTGCTGGTGCAAAGCCCGTGGAGTATGGTTGTTGGGTGTTTTGGCCCTGTCCTTGCGAAGCCCCTTGTGCCTGAGATCCAGATGGGAAGATAGGGTTCGGAAAGGTTGAGGGGGTCGTGGGATAGGCGCGATCATTGAAGGGTTGTCGCTCGCCATTTGGATTCGGATTGAGGTTCAGGTGGAATCGGTTGTTGTTATCCATGATTGCGGTTGGGGTTGCGGTGTGCCTTGTCGTTCCAAGTTCGGCGGCTGGTTCTCCTGAGGGGAAGCGATTAATGGGTGGTGTTGAGACAAACCAAAGGTAATCAATCACAGTCGCTAAAGCCAACAGCCAAAACTGAGGAAGAGGTTTCTGCAAGGAGAAGCTGCACAATGCTCCGACGCCCAAGAACTCTGGTGAATTCTTGTGAGTTACGAGGTAGTTGGCATTTTTGGCACCATTGGAGACAACAAACTTGCATCTCCACCCTGCAGCCGCCTGAGGACCCCAGCCACGTGATGTTGGTCAGCTCATAGCGGACTAGACCTAGGAAGTTCGCTTTAGGATATTTATTTCCCCGGTTTGGAGTCAACAATGCCAACAACTGTACGCGGGGTTCTACGAAAAGGCAGCTTTATCGATAGATTATCTATACTTTTGAGATACAAAGCTGGGTTTTGAGTCACAAATTACTAATTACATTCCTTTCGAACCTGCAAGTACAACATCAAATAGGTTACCTACCCTCAGTACTCTCGGCGCCTCCGAATTTCATGGCATTCTTACACTCGATGCCCCTCCATATGTAACAGCAGATCTCGAGAGTCGCCTTCAATACCAGGCGCCATCCCTTATCACCATGGTTGTAGAGGTGCAGCCCACGAGGACGAGGAACGAAGTGAGGAAACTATACAAGGATGATGCTGTCTAGACCTGTTCCGCATATATTTTGATGGTGAGGGGCATTGTGAAAAATGACGCAGTGCAGTAGAAAGAGAGTATAGTCTTTGTTTCTCTCTACACCTTCCCCTTTTTTCCCCATCCGTTTCTGTCCCTTTTGTTATGCCCTCTCACGCCACCTATGGAAAGTGAGGCAAGTTTTGTTTCCTGTGCCACAAGGAGAGCTGTCAAACGTCTTTACTGCATATACGGGGAATATACCAACAATACTCCCGTCTGAGTTGCTTCAGTTCATCCCGTCGGATCTCTCAAAGGTTGAAACGGTTCATTAGCTGCAAGAATGTCCCGGTTCTTCAACGAAGATGTCCCTTTTCGAATCTACAAAAGCAAGAGATGTCGAAGTTCCATTCACGCTACAATGGTACAAAATATTTCGCAGACTTAAGCATATGTTGGTCAGCCTTTTAACACACCCATTCCCTTCTCCCATTCTTGTTCATACAATTGCAAGAGGGAGACTCTAAACCAGCCGAGTTCTGCTCCTGCCATAGACGCTATATTCTTGTCATTTGCCTCTTGCCCTTCTTGTGCGGTCCAGTTCCATTCCTCAAGATCATAGTTCCCTGCCCTGGAATTTTATGTTTTGACTACTGATCTATGTAATATCTCTAGACAGAGGCTGAGTTACAGAAGCTTAATGGTCTATGTTGCTCCGATATTCAGAAGAATCTTTCGTAGTTCGAGGTTTGAATTGCGCGAGCTTCCCTTTTTTCAATCGTATGGGACCTTGGCTTTCTATGATGGCATAAAAGGAGGCGGTGCTGCTTAGATGGCTATGTTGAGGATTACAGTGTTGCGATTTCGCATCCGCAATCGACTTTCCAATTCATGTTGTATACTAATCAACTTGATTCGTAGAACTTCCGAGTCGGATCCCGGCAACCAGAGTCCAAAATCCTAGTCCTGTCACAATTCCCAATTTAGACGTCTAGCGTTTACACAAATTACATGTGAAGTATGTATGCGATTTTATTGCCTGTTCTATTGGTCGAGGATGGAACTGTTCGGTGTTGAGCCCAACCGGCTATAGGGGTGTTTTATCCATAACATTCCTTCCCACTGCAGCACTTCTCAAATGATTGGCGAACATTGAACGCGACACTACGCTTATTTTCTACAAATTTACAAAGACTTTCATGGTTTTAATACTGCCCACGGAAAAACACAACACACACCAGAATGTTTCATCACAAGGAAAAAAACAGACTTGACTCCATGGCTTCAAGCCTATCGATAGCCTCTTTCTCAAATAGCTCACCGCACGAGGAAGTCCTCTCAGCAAACATTCTACTCGCTAGCTACTTCGTAGCTTGGAGAGCGTTGGACTGTACGATTATGGCATGTGGAGACCGAGAAATCCCGTCTTTACCAGTTCGCTGTCATTTGATCAAAAGGGATTTCGCCAGTGCACGGGGGTCCTAGTACTGTATTGTATCCACTCGTACTCGATATTGCGAAGAAACCTGGGGTTTTAGAACTGATATCATCCCCAGGTGGGATCAAGTTCCCAATCGCGATCTAGAACTAATAGCCCCAAACAATCGAAGGCCAAAAACAAGGAACGGAAGCCACAGTCTAGGGTTTTGCGGGGGTTCTAGGGTCTTTGCAAAGCTTCCTAATTTCTAATTTCGCTAAGTACAAGTATTCGGTCGGATACGTTATACGATTACGAACGTATCCCCGGGTTGGCCTCGGCTCCAGATTGGCTCCAGAGCTCCAGAGCCTAACCGGTTACATTGCAGATCCAAAGTCCGAAAGAAGAACATTTACTCCGACGCGTCACGACCGTCATACGAGTATGGATTTTGGTGTTCCATACTGCTATAGTAGGTACTAGTATTGTCATTTCCAACTCTCCACTTCCAGGGAGGATCGGCATAGCTGATGACAAATGACAAGAGCTCTGGCAAGATGGTTCCCCTCCTCCTTGGTACCTGCTGATCTCTCCTGCAGGGTTGCTTTTGGTCCTTTTGCAAGTCCTACTAGGAAGTCCTACTAGGAAGTCCTACTAGGAAGTCCTACTAGGAAGGTACCTTCTCGCTACTGTAACTATGACCGCGGGCAGAATGGTACCTCTCTTTGCTTTCCAGGGAATCCCCGCGCATGAGGGAAGAGGGTTGCTTGGGCTTTCCATAAGTACCCCGGAGTTCCTTTCTCGCTTTCGTCTTCTGTTCTGATGGTCACTCTCGATGAATTGAAGCTTCCAATTGCTTCCTCTTTCAGCTGTGTCTGAGATTTGTGGGCGTCGGGCTAATCCCACCAGCACAACCTCAAAGGCTGCCTGCCTATTTTCCTTTTCCTTTTCCTCAATAATTATATCTCTCCCGTCTAGCGGCAAGATTCCAGAATGTTGTTTGTCAATCTGTGTTGGGTTCTTTGCACGATTGTGTTTTCCGTTGTTGCCCTGAAATCAAACCCCAACTTCGCGGCCGAGATCTCTCGGATCAACGAACTCCTAACCTCGGACAATGCAACCCTCACGAAGCGAGACGATGTTCCCGCTGGCTATGTTGCAGCTCCTTACTACCCCACGCCAAAGGGTGGATGGAGTGCAGACTGGACTGCGGCTTATGCTAAGGCCCAGGCCGTCGTATCCAATATGACACTAGCTGAGAAAGTCAATTTGACAACTGGCACAGGATATTTGATGGGACCATGTGTGGGAAATACTGGGTCGGCTCTTCGATTTGGGATTCCCAATTTGTGTCTGCAAGATTCCGCGCTGGGGATTGCGTCGACGGACAATGTTACTGCTTTCCCTGCTGGGATCACAACTGGAGCGACCTTTTCCAAGGCATTGATGTACGCGAGAGGAGATGCAATTGGACAAGAAGCTCGTGGAAAAGGCGTCAACATTCAACTTGGGCCGACTGTTGGACCACTCGGGCGAAAGCCACGTGGAGGAAGAAACTGGGAGGGATTTGGAGCTGATCCCTCACTACAGGGAATTGGTGGAGCACAAACAATTCAGGGAATGCAAGCCAATGGAGTTATTGCAACCGTGAAGCATTGGATTGCGAATGAGCAAGAAATGTACAGAATGGATATTCCGCCACATGGATTGATGAAGGCAATGAGCTGCAACTTAGACGACCGAACTCTTCACGAATTGTACGCCTGGCCATTTATGGATGCTATCAAAGTCGGCGTTGGTGCAGTCATGGCAAGTTACAATGATGTAAATGGTAGCGCGGCTTCGCAGAATAGTATGTTGATCAACGGTATTCTCAAAGATGAGCTAGGTTTCCAAGGCTTAGTGAGTAAAAGCAGAGGCTTTTATCGGGTTACATGCTAATATACTACAGGTGATGAGCGATTGGCTCGCACAAATCGGTGGCCCCAGTTCCGCTTTAGCAGGTCTCGATATGGCTATGCCAGGCGACGGCAGTCTTCCCCTTATTGGAGTTGCTTATTGGTCCTACGAACTTAGTAGAAGTATATTGAACAGCACTGTTCCTCTCGAACGTCTAAATGACATGGTTACTCGCATTGTTGCAACTTGGTATAAACTCGGACAAGACAAGGACTACCCACTTCCAAATTTTTCTGCGAACACTCATGATGCGGTTGCAGCGTGCTACCCTGCTGCGCTCGGAGGACCTAATTGTCTCGTAAATCAATACGTCAATGTTCAAGGTAGCCATGCAACTGTTGCTCGACAAGTCGCTAGGGAAGGTATTACTCTTTTGAAGAATGACAACAAGACACTTCCCTTGTCCACAAGTGCGGTTTTGAAAATCTTTGGCTCGGCTGCTCAAACTAATCCAGACGGAGCCAATGCATGTTCTCAACGCAGTTGCAACAAGGGCGTTCTTGGCATGGGATGGGGAAGTGGTAAGTCATAACAACCACTCACCTCTTAACAACCACTAACTTTTCGAAGGAACTGCCGATTACCCATACATGGATGCCCCAATCGATGCCATTAAGCGAAAGGCTGCTGGAGTCACGTACTACTCCAGCGACTCCTTCCCAAGTGGACTCACAGCTGCACTTGGGGATATTGCAGTTGTCTTCATCACCAGTGATTCTGGAGAAAATCAAGACACGGTTGAGGGCAATGCAGGAGATCGATCATCTAGTGGACTTGTCTCTTGGCACAACGGCGATGCTCTTGTCAAAGCTGCTGCTGCAAAATACGCAACAGTGGTTGTGGTGGTGCAAACCGTTGGTCCAATTCTCGTGGAACCATGGATTGATCTTCCAACCGTCAAATCCGTGGTTTTTGCCCATCTCCCTGGCCAAGAAGCCGGAAATTCATTAACTGACATCCTTTTCGGTGACTACTCGCCTTCTGGTCATCTTCCATACTCAATTCCCAAAAAGGAAGACGATTATCCCGCCTCGCTTAATCTCGTGGGATTCCAAGCTTTCCAAGTTCAGGATACCTTTACCGAGGGTCTTTACATCGATTATCGTTACTTAAACAAGAACAATATCGTCCCTCGCTTTCCCTTCGGTCATGGACTCTCATACACAACATTCTCCTACACCTCAATAAGTATCGCCTCTGGCACAGCAGTCACAGCTCTCCCACCCGCCCGAAAAGCAAAAGGTTCAACCCCGGCTTACAGCACCGCCATCCCCCCAGCTTCAGAAGTCGACTGGCCTGCGGGATTCAGTATCATCTGGCGCTACTTGTACCCTTACCTCGATAACCCCGAAACCATCACCCCCTCGCCCTTCACCTACCCAGCAGGCTACAGCACAACCCCCAAACCCGACCCCCCGGCGGGCGGCGATCAAGGAGGAAACCCCGCTCTCTACGACATAATGTTCACCGTCACTGTAACAGTAAAAAACACCGGCACCGTCCCCGGAAAAGATGTTGCGCTGTTATTTCTCCAACATCCTTCTGATTCCATTTACGACACACCAATCATTCAACTGCGCAACTTCGAGAAGACGGATACGCTTGCTGTGGGTGACAGTCAAACGCTAAATATTGATGTTACGAGGCGGGATTTGAGTGTTTGGGATACGAAGTTGCAAAATTGGGTTATTCCTGTAAGCACTAGTCAGCCGTTTTTGTTTTGGGTGGGGAATAGTAGTGGGAATTTGACGACGGCTTGTGAGAGTTTGAGTAAGACCTGCTCTGGGGGTAGGAATTCACCTGTCGTTTGAGTTCATGGTGGGAAAGTGAGAGGAGAAATGAGGTTATGGAGATTTGTTGGGAGTAGATAGTGGACGTAATTTTACTGATTTTTATCATACGCTCGTCATCGTCGTTACCATACTAATACACAGAAAACTTTGAAAGGATGGAGAAGGGCTAGCAAATAATAAAAAAGCTCCTGTTAACTATGATCTATCCAGACTGATTGACTTCTCGGGTAAGGTACCGATAACGGACGAACTATGCACCTCAATCCCAGAGAGGATAGAGAGGGGTAGGTAACACTTGAGTGGCGGGACCTTTCTCACAGCGGACTAGCTTACTGGGGACTCACTCGATAGCTTACGTGGTTTATTGTTGGCTTACCCGCTGAAAAGAAGTTAGAGAAGAAGGGGGTGGGGATTTCAATGTAACCTCCCGCTTATTGGAGGAGGAGAGTTGGGAACAAAGACTCCATATCCCCTTCAATGCTACAGTGGAGGCTGTGGGTGCTTGTTGATGGTGCGATATAATCGAGTCAATAAATATAAAGCATCTCCAAGGTGGAACGGCTTTCATTGGTTAGATTGACTCGCATCAGCCGCAAGGACCCACAGCGTCCTCTGTAGCACTAGAGGGGGTATCATACAACTTAACCCAAGTCTTTACAAACAATTCACTCGGGCCGAGAAGTATCGATATTCCCCAAAAATAAATACTCTTTAGAACCAATACGCAGTGATTCTTAACAAAGGTGAACTAAGCGAAAATGGAGCGTGATATTTTGTCTGCGTTTTTCGGGAGGGATCCGAGAACCTCTTAGCTCAGGGAAGATGATAATTGACCTTGACAGTAATCAGCATTCTCTACAGAAGTTTACTATGTAATCAACTGTTACTTCAAAACAAAAACAATTGTCGCTTTCTTGGGGTTGACAAGCGAGGTTGTGTCGCAAAAAAGAATTCTACATTCAAGGAACATGAGTTCACACAAGTTCTAGGATGACGACGAAGAACAGACTTTTGAATTTATATAGCCATATATTCAAGTACCAATTGCCCTTTCATGGGGGTTGAAATCCTTTTTTCTATGTTCGGAAATCCCGTCTCTCCAGTTGTATACATTTGCGAACAGAGATCAACTGCCGTGACTCGGAGCGTAGGCAGGTTGGGGAATTTGGGGTAGTTCGTGTGCCGTCTCTGTAGATGGATGCGTCAGTAAAGGTGATAGAAACGAGATTGTGACGATCATAGTAAAGCACTTACTTTCACTCCCTTCTTCCATCATGATTTCTTCTTGACGTCCCGTATTCAATTCTAGTCCACCATCCGCCTCTAGATTTCGTCAATTAAGTCCATAAATTCAAACATAAATAGCGTCGACGACATACCACGCTGACGACGACGGGATCTCCGTATCTCCACCCATGTAGCTGCCCCCAAAAAGACTGTTACTACTCCGAAAAAGTAGTTACCAGAACACTGGTAATATCGATTGTGTCGCTTGTGGAGACTGGGGGACATACAACCTATCAGTTGAACGGACGAGTAAAGAGTGATAACTGTCGAAGTACTTGCCCATTGTATGTACCGGATCTTAGTGCAGTATTCGTATTTACTTGGTTGCATTTGGGTTTGGACCTTTTGGTGGGGCTAGAGATTAATCCCATATTTATAGGAAACTGTCTTTTCGATCAATGGCGCAAGCTGGAAGACCCCTAGAACAAGTCTCAGTAAAGCTAGCCTCAGTGAGGGCCTGCATGTGGATGGGAGGAGGTTCGGGATTGCTTGGTAATTCGACATGAAGAAAGGCATTGGCACCAAAGACAAGTTCTCGTCGTACAATACTGCAACTGAACGACACCACCGGTGGTGGCGTTCGTTGTTCAATCAGAGTGCAAAGCGTTGGATTCTTCGCCGTGTTCTGTCTAGGAAGACTCATCCACCATGAGGTAGCTATCTACTACCGGGAAGCCGAATATGCAAGTGGCAAGTGCTCCGTATATGATATATGATTGCAATGTAGGATGGTAGCACTTTGACAAGAATATTTCTCGATATAGATCTTTTATCGTTGCACTTTGCAAATAAAGCAAGGACTCATACTGTTCTTGCATAGTAGCTTGATCAGTTGTTTGCAGATATCGGGGAGGTGCAGAGGATCAGCCAAAAAGGAGGGGCAGCCACCTATCAGGAATGCTCCCATCGTCGGCTGTATAAAAGAAAAACCTAGGGCACGTCTCTGCATAAGGCTTACTTTCCTCTTACACCAGGGGTTGTCACTACTCTGTACGCACCGGCCAGCCTTACTAAAAATTAGTATATACTCTAATTAAATTAATTACCGACTACTACTACTACTACTACTACTACTATAAATCACTTCTAATAGACTTCCCTCTATATAAAGCAAGCTTTACGTATCTTATAAGTTTCTTAAGAATCTTATTCTAGATTCTTTTATCCTAAGAACTAAGAAAAGTCTAGAGATTAAGTTAATAAGAGAGGCGGTGAGCTATTCTGACCACATTACTCTGCCCGGACGGCTCCAAATTACCTGACCAAGTAGCCTGGTGCTTGGGTGCGGGCACCCGCACCTACAGAGATGCATCGCGGAGCAAGACTTGAGTGCCCCGTCTGCAAATAGCTAGGGGCTGCGTGAGCTTCAATTACCTAGTTCTCTCGTTCAGTAGCACCTGCAAGCACTAGAAATCCTGGTCTCATCCCGGCGGACAAAAAAAGTAGCAGCACAATTGAGGTAGGACCCTGCTAAAATCGCAACACGATAACTTAACAACCACTGATTGTAAAAAGATAAAATAACTATGAATAGATGCGCAAGATTTTCTTTACTTTTTCAATAAGCTTTTTAAGAGTTTTTTTTCCATATGGGTTGTGTTATGTGCGTTAGTATTTCTTGAAGCATAAAGTAATAGTGCCACTTATTTTGTCCACCGGGAGGCAAGTAGTTGTGTGCTATAGAATTTGCCCCCCGCCTTTTGGACACCGAGAATACTCTCTAAACAACGTAGGAAAACCAGGGAATTGGGAGCAGACTTCTCTTCATTGAAGTAAGAACTTTAAGTCAGATTATATTCATCATGAAACGTGGATTTCAAATTACCATAATACATCGTAACCAAAAAAAAAGTACACATACACACCCCGGATCCATATGCATAACTCCATAATGTTTGTCCATATCGTCGTAAACTGCCACTGAGTTCGTAGTGGCATGGCAAAATAATTTATTTTGTCTTCTTTGCCTCTGCCTCATTCCATGGGTGCTTGATTGTTAAGCACCAGATGTCAAGATAGTCGCAGATTGTGACGATGACATCGACCTGTTGTTTGTTAGATAATGGAAGACTGGTTTGGGAGTTTGTACTTACAACGAAGCTTCCATAAACACCAATCGCCATGCCCAACATGGAGAACATGTAGGCAACCTGGTATCCCCCATCACCCAAAGCGCTTGGCCATCCGACACCGATATGGGTTTGTAAAAAGGGCCCCAAGGAATCGAATACACCATACGCCAAAGGCAAAACCAGAACGTTGTAGTATGGGAAATCCAACTTGACAAGATGTGCTGTGATCATTTGACCAACAGAGTAGGCGTTGACGAGTCCAGCGAAGACAACAAAGGGCACAAGGTGGTTGTATAAGATTTCAGGGTTGAGGTAGAGGTAGGCAGGAATCAAAGTCCAGGTTGCGAAGAAGGGAACGAGACCCAAAAGCGCACCTCGAGATTTATCACCTCTCTCGCGACGAGCGCTGATAACGTTCAGAGATCTATAATTCAAGATCAGCATTTTTTTTCTCCCAGATCAAGTGAGGAATCGGGTATTCTTACGATTGAACAGTGTTCAGAACCAACACGGAACCACCTTGTAGGATATACCACTCATTGAAAGCCAAATTGTAGATGAAATCGGGAATGAATGCGAAATGGGGGACGCCCACGGTTTGAAGCATCGATTGTTGCCAGAAGCTTCCACCGCCCATGAAACCCGTGAACGCATATACAAGAGTGAGGATGACGATTCCTTCCACCGGTCCAGAAACTATGCCCAGCGTAAGGGTCTTGGTGTGGTATTCGTCCCAGGTTTGTACGTAGAAGGTTAAAAGTGCTACAAATTGTTAGCAGAAGTTCCAGAAAAGGACCTGAAAGAGAGACACATACCACCAAACAATACGAGGACCGTCTTCCAACCCATGCCAAAGTTTTGTGAGGCAGCAAATATGAGGACCTCGAGAGAAGTATTCAAAGCATCAACGCCATGATCGAAAAGCTCGCCGAGGGGACCGCTCTGGTGTGTTCTTCGTCTGCGAATGCATTAGTATACCATAGAACATCTTTCCCAGCAAATACATACGCTTGCGATCCATCCACAGCGTCGAAAGTCTGGTATAGAAAGAGCCCAATGGACCAACTGAAATAGACCCAGGGCGGGCAATCCTGGTCCAGGGTTGGTGTATACCACAACAACGTCAAAACGTTGAGAATAATGAAACTGAATCCGGAAAGAGTGATAAGATTCGGTGCCATAGACATGGGGAAACACTCTATGACGAAGTTGGTGTAGAAGGGCTTCAAGACATATCGCGAGAGCAGAGAATGGTCAACGCCAGAGTATTTGTACTCCTTCAGCGCCGGAAGCTTTTCCTGTCGCACGTAGACCATCGTTGCTGAAATGCTGGATTTTCTGATACGGCAAAGAGGTGAGATGTACCCGTGGTGGTTGAGTGCTGGGCAGGAGGAATACTTTTCGCAGGTGAAAGACGCGCCCGCCAAGCCCCACGTCATTTCACCCGTAATTCAAGGAATCTGGCAAAAAGGGGTCCGGAGTCTCGACTTGTATTTATTCACAGTGACATGTCTTCTAGATAATTTTAATTTGAATCCTGACAGCTACTACATCTTTATTCTCATGGAATTTATTGGAATTTTTATGACCCTGTGGACTCCGCTTAGACTGAGAAAAGCCAATATCTTGTGTGGCTTTCGAAATCCGTAATCTAGACATCATTCAGATGCATCATCAATGCTCAACTCCATAAACCCGCCATACCTTAAGCAACAGACCCAATAACCAACGCGGCAATCCCTTCCTCATCACTGCGAACAACAATCTTACTTGTAACTCCAGACTTCGTGGAGTATGCCATCCTAATGTTGGCCACAACCTTTCCACCCGTAACAGTCTTTCCAAATAGTTTGAGGGTGTGCGTTGTTGTGTTGACAGGTACATCGGTACCATCCAACGGTTGTAATGAGAGAGTTTTTGCGAGCTGTTCGGTGGCATCTGGGTACTTTAGTAGCTGTCTTCCACGAATCTTCCATGCGAACTTACCTGCAATGCTCTTGACACCACTGAGCTGTAGAGTCTCCTCTGCTTCTTCGCCGGCCGCACCAACCTGCTCCCAGATGTGGTTAAAGTTACCAGCAAAAGCTGGGACAACATAATCACTCCCGTGGAGCTCGAGATCTTCGACTTGGTATTCATCATCATAGCCACTTTCTTCGGGCTCTCCAGTCGTAGGATCAATCTCTTTCGTCGTAAACTTCAAAACATTGGTGAAAGTACTGGCCGAGAATGATCCTTCCCCGTTAACCTTCTTGAATGAAACATAGATAGTTCCCGGCTCATCAGTGACAAGTTTGGCGGCGGGAATAATGAAGTCTTCTTCAAGCTCTTCCTCATCTGAGGGGGTGGCCACAACGGAAACATCTTCAAGAACAGTATCCGGGAGTGTGTTTTTGACTTCGTATTGGAGAACAATATGCTCCTTGAAGATGTGCTTAACAACGCTGACGACATATTCTGTTTCGGATTCCGTCAATTCAACCACAGACGACGACTTTAACACGCTGCCATATGATTTCATTTCTGGTATCCGGAGGAGTTCTTGCTGGTATTTCTGAGCGGTAGCGGAAGCCGATGCCACAGCTTCAGCACTTGATGGCGCAGCTTTGGTAGGTCCAGCCTTGGGGGCCTTGATGGTAGGTGTGACAGTTGTGAGTTTCTTGGATCGGTCTTCTGCATCTGCCTGCTCCTTGGTAACAACTGGAATTGCGGTAATGTCGAAGGGGACGTCAAAAGTGGACTTGTCATCCGCAGTGACATACATGACCAACTGATGCTCAAAATATGGAAGAGCGAAGGTGTTTTCTATTGCGATGTTAGTTGGTTATCAGGAAAATAGACTGGGTTTGAGCTTACCATTCTTGACGAATCGATCAGCCATCTCATCCGGCTCCTTCATCAATCTCAAGTTCAAAGCCGCCCGATCACGGACCTCATCATCGACATCGTCCAAGCATCGTGTAAGAAGTACCGTAACGCTGCGCTTGACTTCTGGGTCCTTTTGGCCGACTCCAAACTTGGCAAGGGCAGTGACAGCGGCAGCTCGAACGATGGCGTTCTCAAGCACAACACGATTGTAAATGTATCGTATGTACTTTGTAGGTTGTGATGTTTTTGGTCCCTCCAATCCCAGGAGATGCAAGATGCGGACGGCGAGTTTTGTAAACTCACAATCTTCGATAAATTCGCAAAGATGCGCCAAGGCATCCTCTTTAGAATCCGGCACGAATTTGATTAAGTCAAACATGCTTTCTACAACAGCTCGTTTGAATTCGTATCCTCCTTCATCACGCAAAATTCCACTTAAAAATGCAAGCATACCCGCCTGCTTGCTGGGGAATTTTAAACACAGAGTCCGGATGGCCTCCACAATAGTAATTTTGAACTCGTCTGTAATGTCTGCCATGAAGCCTTGAATTTGTTTCATCAAACGATCCACACTAGCTTCATTGCCAGTTTTAAGAAGGGTGGTGATGGCGAAGGTAGCAATTGAACGGTTAGAATTAGAGATAAGAAGCTCGATGTCTGGATTGCAAGAGTGAACGGCTTGTGGTTTGAACGAGGCGAAGTTGTGGAGGATACGAATAGCAGCAAATTTTGTGACTGCTCTCGGTGAAGTCAAGAACAGCTGGAGAACATGAATGGCTTGGGTAACTTCAGTATCAGTGACATCTCGCATGTCACAAATTGCCTTTGCAGCCTCGAAATTAACCATCTCACTCTTATGTCGGAGCCAGCCGTCCAAAAGTTGCATCATGGGTCTTCGGAGTTGTGGGTCCTCCTCTGCCAATTGTGCTGCAAGTCGGACAAGCATAACAGTAGCAGCCGGGCTCTTTACAGCGCCTGCTACGCCAAATTGCTGAACCAATTTGACCAACGCCATCCTGTCGTGCATTCTCATTTGGTAGAGCAATCCAATGGCGTGGTATTGTGACATTGTGGAGTTGTTGACCGGTTGCTGACTGCTGGAAGTAGAAAATCCTAGAGAGAATCCGCCAGATGACTTGGTAGAGCTTGCTGCTTCTTGGGTTTCGCTTTGCCATCTTCTAACAACGTCTCGCGCAATAGGAAGTAGGTGGTATGAGGAAACGAGGGCCGCGGAGGAGACTGAGGGGTTCTTGTCGACAATTGCTGTCTTCATGACACGCTCGATACTTTGGACGGTGGAGCCCTGCCAACGTTAATTCGGTCCCTTTCCAAATACTGATCTCGTCTTACATCAATAATACGGCACAAGGCTCGAATGGCGTTGGGTCTATAAATCGCATCGGTTCCACCACCAGTATCCTTCATAATCGTGCTTGTAACCATAATGATATCCTCCGCCGAATGAGCCAACTCCTTGATGATCAAGTGGACCATCTGCCGTAAGCTGGCATCTTTATTCTGGAACAGCTTTGAGATTCCGAAGAAGAGGGTCGTCGCCTCGTTTGTGGGGAAGCGCTCGCCGGTATAGAGGAGTAGGGCAATTTTGGTAAGGAGGACTCGGCATCTTCGAGGTTGTATTGGGGATGAATTGAACAATCGCGCTGGAGGGTGTCAGTTGAAGCTTGAGGAGGGGGGAACACCTGGCGGACCTTCTTGGAAGACAGAGGTTCTATCGACCCGCATGATTGCTGAATCGCCATCTTCGTCTTTCTTGCTGTAACTCATGATAATGGAGGTCCGCTCCTCAGCTTCATGAATTACAAAGAAAGTGTTGGGGTTATGGTAGAGTTGGGGCGGGCTTTACTTGGGAAGTCGCAACCATGCGCAACGTAGCCAAATCCGCCGTGTCCAATATAAGCGAGCGGATATTCTTGGCAACAGCGGGTATCCGGCAGCCCTGCGATGCGATAACTCTATCTATTAAAAGAGTTTAGAACTATATAGAACACAGCCTAATCAAGGCTCTTATTAGAGCTTTATAAGGAATATTTAGAAGTTAGTTAGTATTAAAAAGTAATAATATTCTATATAGAGATAACTTTATTATATTTAAAAAGTATTATATAAACTTATAAAGAACTTAGAATAAAAAGAGTACTCTCTTAGAGTTATAAATACTTACCTAGAATTTATTAAGAAAATTATATAATTTTATCTATTTTTTAGAAAATACTAAGACTAAGTATTCTATTAGCTCTTAGCTAAAAGAACTATTATTCTCTAGATTAACTATTTTTCTACTAATAATTAATATATTATTAGTTATTCTTAGAAATCTAGTATTAATTAGATTATTTAATATAATATAATAACTATCGTAGATCACTCTAATATATTACTAGTAGTATCGTTATCTAAGTCTAATTTAAATAAAGTTTTATAAACTCTAAAATAACTTATAAAAAAAGATTTTAATACTCTTAGTTATTATATAATTACTACTACTTCTCTCTTATTTATACTACTTATAAACTCTATTTAAAAAGAAGTAAATTCTTAAAATAATCTTATATATAATACTTTTTTAATATAACTAATATATTATATACTATTAATTAATATATCTAGTAATATATAAAACCTAAGTTTCTAATCTTTTAACTAAATAGTAAAATTTCTCTAGTTAGTATATAAAAAGAGTATTAATAGTTATAAGTTAACTTTAATAATATAAGCTAGTATAAAGTGTTTTAAGTCTTACTAGACTATATTAAATTATACTTTTATTATTTACTAAAGTAAGTATTATTACTTTTTCTTATCTTTATTATAAAAAGATAATTTTAAGCTAAAATATAAGAATAGAAATAGTAAATTACTAAACTTATTATAAGTTATATAAAGAAAAGTATTATATTTCTTTTGAATATTATTCTATTATATATATAATCTTTTATTCTAATTTATAAAGTATTTATAACTAATAGTTTATTATTTAGATTGAAATTTTTACTTTTTATTATTATATATTTTAGTAATAAAACTATTATTTTCTTTTAGTAGTTATTATTCTAGATTTCTTAATATAGATATTTATAATAGTATAAAAAGTATACTACTAATAAAGAGATAAATAGAAGTATATTTAAAGTAAGTAATAAATATAAATACTAGACTTAATACTAAGACAAAGACTAAATTAGCGTTTTATATTATAAGAGATTAGACTATATAAAAGTCTAATTATATTCTAGTCTAAGACTTAAATAATATAGATAATAATAATATCTATAATAATAATATCTAAAGTCTAACTAGTAAGTTATCTAGTAATTCTAGATTATAATAGCTCTTTATTTTAAATAGCCGAGTTTACTTATTATATTTATATAGTTTTAATACTTAGATAAAGGTTTTAGCTCTTATATAAGCTTTTAGAATTTTATTCTTTTATATTATCTAAATTAGAAAGGTATTAAGCTTCGGTTTTAGATCTTTTAATACTATTTAATCTCTTATATATAGATACTAACTCTTCTATAGTTAGAAAAGACTTAATTTAGTCTTTTCTTCTATATTAGTATAATAGCACGCTTTTCTGAATTATTAGTATTCGTAAAAATACTAATACTCGATATCTCTAAGTACTACTAATATCTCTAGGCTAAGATTATAAATAACTACTACTTATATAATTAAAATACTAAAGGTATTAATATCTAATATTTATATATAGAAGAGATTAAGGTTTAGATATTATATATTTAGCTTTTTAGCTCTTATTATTTAGTATTAGCTATATTAGATAAAGCTTAGTTATTATTATTATTAGAACTTAGTAGCTTCTAACCTCTTATATATAGACGTTTATATTTAGTATAGAAGAGAGATAGTTTTTTCTTTTCTTCTATATTAGAGCCTAGTATTTATATATATTATTCTACTAAACGTACTCTTATATATCTCTTCTATAGTAGTATATATTTCGTATTATTATATAAAAAGGAAAAACTCTTCTTTACTAGTAATAGTATAAATATTATTATTATTCTTACGCTACGTAGGCTATAGGCCGAGCTTTAAGAGTAAGTAATATATCTTCTATTCTAGTTTATATAGCCTTTTAGCTCGTTCTTCTTCGTCTCTTAAGCTTTCTTATAAGTATAATTCTTCTTTTCTTTAGTTCTTACTACTATCTATTTAAAGCTTATCTCTCTAACTTAGTAATATAGTAGAGAGGTATAGTAGATTAGTATATTTAGTCTACTAAGGTATATATTAGTAGTATAAGAGATATATTTATCTCTAGAATTATTAGAGCCGAGGTCTTATCTTCTAGTATACCTCGGCTTTCTCCTTCTATTCCTCTCTTTCTTTTACCTCTTCCTTACTCTCCTCTCTCTTCTTAAGTAATTCTAGTACTAGCTTATACTCTTAAAGTCTTTCTAGTCTAAGTAGCTAAGTAATTACCTTTAATACTAGTTTCCTATCTACTAATACCTCTCTTAGCTCTTATAGATTCTTAATCCTCTTCTCTAGAGCTCTTATAAGCGTGTCTCTTTCTTATAGAATATCTTAGTAAAATAGGACTAGGTGTTTTACTATCTCTTTACTACTTATATAAATATACTATAATATAACTTAGTTTAGTACTCTTTTTATAAAGAGGAAGACGTTTAGTTCTATTACCTCTATTTATACTTAGATAAGTAATAAGCTCTTTACCTTAGTAAGCCTTTTATAGACCTTTTATAGCTCTTACTTATCTAAGTCTACTTTATCTAATACTTTTATATATTATATTAGATTTCTCTCTTAAGTCCTTCTTCTTTAAGTCTCTAGGTAGTTCTTCTATTCTATAAGTATAGTATTATACTTAAATCCTACTCCTTTTACTCTCTACTCCTCTTCTTACTTCTATCTTACTATTTATAAGTATAGTATTATCTTCTCTATCTTTATTAGTTTATCTCTCTTTCTTCTCTTTAGCTATGTTATTATATATCTATAGGTATTTTAGATTAGTTCTTCTAACTTAGACTTTTAAAACTTCTTCTTAAATATAGCTACTTATAAGTTAAGATATAAGTTAATTAGTATATAGTCTACTTTAACTTCTAAGCTTTAAACTAGAGTAGCTTTATATACCTCTATTACTACTTATAAGTATCTTAATTATTATATAAGAAAGCTTCTTATTATTTCTTTTATCTTCTCTTCTTTTAGTATAGTATAGTACTACGCCGACGTCTTATATATAATTATACTTCTTATTACTACTATATATATCTATCTTACTTAGTAATAGTTTACTCTCTATATCTTTCTAGTAAGCCTTATAAGTATAAAGGTCTATGTTATAAGCTTCTTTTAGACTTTTTCTTAGTATCTCTTCTAGTTTAGTTTCCTATTAAGCTCTACTTCTAAGAACCTTATATACTTAACTAGTATAAGCCTTATCTTCCTAAACTAGACCGTCTCTCTCTATAGTACTCTTATTCTTATAAAGTATATAAGTACTATCTTTTCTAAGCTAAAAGCTATCTCTTACTTATTTACCTACTTATTATATACTCTTTAAACTATCTTAAGTATTCTATAGTTTACTATTATACTTTTTAATATTATAAATAGGTTTATATTATTTATAAAGCCTATTATAATAAGTCTATTAATTCTTACTAGGTCTTTATATAGTATTAAGATAAAGAGAATAAATAGTATTAGTAATAGTACTAATTCTTATAAAATACTTTATTTAAAGGTCTCTTTTATCTATTAATCGTCTATTAAAGAATAGTATAGCTCTTTATTTAAAGAAGAAGCTTCTTATCTATATTACTACTTATTATAAAACCTTCTTTTCTCTTAATATATAGAGTAGCTATATATAGTCTACTTAGTTAAAAGCTTCTACTATGTCTAGTTAGACTAGAGATACGTAGCTCTTGTTTTCTTATACTATATATATACCTTTTATTACTATTCTAATTACTAGCTCTATATTTTAGTACTTCTAGTTATCTATCTATAGCTCTAGTAGTATTACTATATCCTCTATAAGCTATATAAGCCTTTATACTATTACTTTTTTAAGGATCTTATCTATAGTCGAGAGTAGTACTATTAGCTAGTAGGCCTCTATCTTACTCTACTCCTTAGTTATTTTATCTAGTTTTCTTAGTACTACTACTTTTATATAGTAGAAGTAGAATAAGAAGTATTATAAGTAGAAGCTTACTTTTACTATTATAGTAAGTACTTTATAAAATAGCTTATTATAGGCTTTTAAGAAGCTATTTACTAGTATATTAAATCCTAGCGCTTTTTATAGTACTAATCTTATAACTATCTTAAGATACTTCTTAGTTATATATTAGCTTATTAAGTACTTTTAAGAGAAGCTCTTAGTATTCTAGTCTCTATTAGAAATACTTAAGTAGTTAGCTATTAACTCTAAGAAGAACTTCTTTATAAGAATATAAGCCTTCTTCTAGTAGGTCTTACTTTTTATTCTATTAAGTAAGATAAGTATAAGTAGTACTAGTACTTCTAGTTTTATAGATCTTTTAAGACGTATCTACTTTTTAAGTATCTAGAGTTTCCTTTTATCTTTTACTACTTCTACTAGTACTCTTTTCTAGCTCTTTATCTTTACCTTTCTACTTACTATTTAGAGTTCTTAAAAAGTATTATTAAGCTACTACTTTAAGCTCTTTATTTAATACTTCTTCTAAGTCCTTTTATATTTCCTTATCTTCTTTAACACTTCTTTAACCTCTATATTCTACTAAAGCTATACTCTCACTCTATTTAGCTTTTAGAGTAGTATTAAAGCTTTTACTATCTTTTAAAAGTCTTTTATAAGTCTTTATACTACTTTCTTAAGTTTTTATATATTTTAGATTATAAGTATATCTAAGTAAAAGGCTTTTACTTTAACTAGAGTCTTATCTATTAGTCTTTAGCTAAATCTAGATACTTATAATACCTTTCTCTCTTCTCTTACTTTTATTATAAGAAGTTAAGCTATATAGTCTAATCCTAATAGGTCTAAAGACCTTTACTAAGCTACTACGTTCTTAATAGAGAAGGTAAGGTTAATTATAGAGTTATAGAAGCTCTTTCTTCTTTATATAGCTTTATTATAGAGTATATCCCTCTCTAGTACCTATAATATAACGAGTTTAAGAACAAGGTCTACGTTCTTATTATATCTCTTATATATATCTTATAAAAAGTAGTAAGTATTTAAGTTACTTATTATAAGTACTCTTCTTAGTCTTACTTATTAGAGTATATTCTTAATTAATATCTACTCTATTTATAGGTTATAAACTAAGTAGACTATTATCTTATCTACTCCTTCCTCTATTATTATACTTACCTAGTTCTTATTTATAATATATATCTAGCTTACTTTTAAGTATTTTTTATATATAAAGAGTACTACTACTCTATCTAACTAGATTATATTATATCTTAAGCTTAAGAAGTAACTAGAGAAGTCTCTTATACTATTCTATACTAGTTCTTAGATTATTAATATATTATATTTCTTCTTATAATTTAAAGCTATATCTAGAGTTTCTAGTATCTTTCTTATATTCTAGTATAGTACTATTATACTTATAATAGTCTTATAAGTAGAGTTTAAGTTACTTTTATTTCTTCTTTAGTTAGATCTCTTATTATATTAAGAGAGTTTCTTAGCCTTTTTAGGAACTAGGTTAGGTTACTACTATTTATATATTCTACTTTATTTATATTTCTTAGCTTTTCTAGTATAAATCCCTATCTCTACCTCTTCTTTAAGCTTTATAAGCTCTCTTTCTAGCTAAAGGTAAATAGATAAGATATCTCTATCTTACTCTTTTTTAAGAGTCTTTATAGGTTTATAAATATAGTTATCTTATTAAGATATTATTCTCTTACTTATCTATAGTATTACTTCTCTACTTAATACTCTTTTATAAATACTAGGTATCTTTGTTTATAATTCTTATACTTTACTAGGTATTCTTTTAAGTCTTTTATACTAGAGTACTTTTCCTTACTCTCTTTATATCTCTTATATATATACTAGGCGTGCCTCTTATCTTATTTATAAAAGTATATTATATACCTCTACTTTTAATACTTATAATACCTCTATACTACTACTTTTAAGATATATCTTTTATAATAGAAGTATTATACCTCTTATAGTATTTCTCTTATATATAGCTTTCTTACTTCCTCTATTATTACTACTTTAAAGTTATAGTTTATTTAAGCTAGTCTCTTCTATCTCTAACACTTTCTACGTCTATTTCCTTATTATATAATCTTTAGTATCTTTATATTAGAGGCTTAAGAGAGACTCTATAGTATATCCCTCTTTCTATTCTTAAGTATATTTATTAGAGCTCTTTTTATAAGTACTATAAGCGTTCTTACTACTACTACTATTCCTTATTTAAATATCTTCTTTACCTAGCTATTATCTTATATATATCTTACTTACTTCTCTTTTTTAAACTATATAATAATATTCTTACTCTAAAGCTTTTAAGCTACTATTACTTCTACTCTATATCTACTTATATTTATAGCTCTAATTACTTCTTTTAGTAATAGCTTATTCTTCTCTTTATCTATATTAGACTATATACTTTTATTCCTCTTATTCTCTTAACTATAATAATAAGCTCTTTTTATAGAATTCTATATATAATTATATTATTATCTCTCTTTTTAGTTCTCTTATACTTAAGTACTTTTCCTACTACTTTAATACTTACTTTAATACCTCTCTTCTCTATTACTAAATTAAGTATTATTTAGATTAAGCTCTTCTCTATTATATTTATATAGTCTAATACTCTCTTCTATCCTCTTATACTCTACTCTTCTTAGTTTATTATACTATCTTTATTAGTTACTAGTACTCTAGAAGAGAGAATAGAGGCTCTTTATAAGCCTTTCTTTTCTTTACTACTACTACTACTACTATAATTATTTAATATAATTATAGAGTGCTTTAGTCTCTTTCTAGACCGACTAACGATCGTCTAAACGTATTTTAAGGCTTTTAGAGTTACTTTATTAATTCTAAAAAAGTTTTTTAATTTATTAAATAAATAGTTAATAGTATAAATAATATCTCTTTTAAGTATATTATTACTTTTACTTAAATTTAAAGTCGATATATCTTTTAATTTAGCCTAGATTTAGATTATTATAATATCTTCTTTAAATAGCTAGGATTCTAGAGATCTCCTAGATAGCTAGTAATACTAGGGTTTAGTATCTATATAGATAGCTAGTAAAAATCGTGTCTTATATATTAAGAGATTAGAATATACTAAGTGTTCTTAAGAATTCTAATAACTCTCTTAGTATAAAGACTACTATATACGATTTAGATAGTTAATATATAATAGTTATCTAGAAAACTCTTAAATCGACTCTTTACTCTCTCTTAATTAATATTTAATATATTAGAATTAGAAGCCACTCTAGGTCTCTTTTAAGCTCTACTTCTAAGTATTACGCTCTTTATTAGAGAAGAGAGTTAAGTATCTATTAAAAGGTCTTAGACTCGTAACTATATATCTAAGAATAATAAAAAGTTATAAAATAATAAAGAGAAAGGTATAGCACCTAGAAGCTAGAGAGACTAATAAGACTTTTTAAATATAGATAAGATATAGAGTATAATCTAGGCTATAGAGGCTAAAAACTAAAAGAAAGAAGAGAGGATCTTATAATAAAATAACTAAATCGTATAATTAGTAGATTTAGTCTAATAAATTAGTAAATACTTACTAGGTAATAATTAGAGTCTAAGTCTCTACTAACTAATTCGAACTCCTTTATACTCTCTTACTATACTATACTATTATTAGATATATAACTCTACTTCTAATATTATTCTCTTATAATAATCTAGTCTCTATCTATAACTTAAAAACACTCTAAAAGCTTAATAATCTATTAAAAGTAAAATTATAAAGAAAATTAAACCTTTAGATAATAGTACTTTACCTACTTATAAGTAAGAGAAGATATCTATATATAAAAGACTCTAAGTAAATACTAACTATTACTATACGCTTAAAACCTATAAAGCTCTTATCTAGAGAATAATAATAAAACTTATTAAAAACTACTTAGAGCTCTAATATAAGTTAGATATAGATAGTATAACCTTCTAAGATTAATAAGATATAATAGAACTTCTTAATTTATACTTTCTAATAGGTTATAAGAAAGAGAATACTTAGAATAAATTTTAAGCCTTATAAATAAGAGGAAAGAGTTATATAGAAGAAACCTTTTTAGAGTTTAGAGTACACTTCTTAAGTATAGCTATACTTAGAGAGATACTAGAGTTAGAGAGATTCTACTAGATATAGGAAAAGATTATACTCTAGCTCTAAGATAGCTCTATATTAGCTAAGAGAAGATAGAATTATAATTTTAATAAAATAGTAGTAGATCTTTTAGTCTTAGATAAAGAGAAGTGCTAAAACATAGAGCTGTCTATAACTAGTACTATAGCTAAGCTAATTAGTATAACCTTATTATTTAAAAAGATAAATACTTTTTAATCTTTACCTAGCTCTATACTAAAACCCTCTCTACTTATATATAGACTCTATTCTACCTCTTAAAAGGTTTTATAAACTTCTAGACTCTCTTCTACTAGTGAAAAATTAAAGACTACGTTAATAAACTAAGTCTCTATTAGTATAAAGTATTACTCTTATAGTAAGCCTAGGTATTTAAAACCTAATTACTTTAATCTACCTAGTTTTAATAAGATAGACGATTAACTTAAGAAAGAATAACTATCTAAAGAGTACTTTAACTCTAATCTAAGTTAAGAGAAAAATAAAGAGGTTTAGATATAAATTCCTTTCTAAGCCTATATAAATATAACCTAACTAGACTTAACCTTTCTAAGCTTATAAGAGGAAAACGGTTTCTTATAAATACTACTCTTAGTATATAAAGATATAGTATTAAATTATAAGCCTTAGTAGATATAGGAGTAAATAAGTACTTATTTCTAAATTAACCTCTAGTCTTATAATTATCTAAAGTAATAGGTTTAAAGATTTAGAAATTACTATATTTAATATCTATTTATAGATATAATAATAATACTAAAAGCTAAGTAACTTAGTTTATATAACTATATTTAAATATTAATAAACGTTATATTCTTAACTACCTCTTTATTATCCTAGACCTTAGATAATAAGACCTAATTATTAGTAATAAGTAGTTAAATTATTTTAAAGTCTTTCTTAACTCTTTAAAAACTTAGATTACTTAGCTAGCTAATTATCTCTTAACTTTCTACTTTAGTAAAGAGATTTTACTTTTACTTTCTAGCTAGAACTAGAAACCTCTTTTAAATTACTAGTTAGATATAAATTAAAAGGACTATATAATCTATTAATAAGAAAGATATAAAAAGAGTAGACTTATAAATATAGCTAAGTTATTAATTCTATCTATATTAATATCTCTTAAAATTTTAACCTCTAACTCTAGTCTAAAGCCTTTTTAAACTACTAGTATAGCTTTAAAAGACTAGACTCTATACTCTTTTTTTAGTAAAATAAGTATAAATTATTAGTATAACTTATAGTTATAAAAGCGATATAAAAAGAGTTATATTATCGTTTATATATACCGAGTAAAGCTAGCTACGATAACTACTTAAGTAGCTCTTAAGCGAGAAGTATATAGACCTACGTATACTAATCTAAATCGCTATTTACTCTTAAATATATACTAATACTAGTACTTCTTTAAAATAATAGAAGTTAGTATTTTAAAAATTATTAAAATCTCTTATCTAATCTAACTAATTAGAGCCCTCTATTCTCTATCCTTAGCTAATAAAGGGGCTCTATTTCAATCTCTTATTATCTCTTATTCTATTCTATATATCTAACTTATTAATATTAACCTAGATTAAAGTATATATTTCTTTATATTAGTAAGCCTCTACTAGGATTATTCTATTACTAATTATACTCTAAACGTTTAGTAAGAATATCGAATTTATTACTATTACTTAAATTAGAAATAAAGGTTTTAAACTCTTAGAATAACACTTTAAATTCGAAGTCGCTTAGAAGCCTTAGATACTTTTAAAGTTAGCTACGTCCGCGCCTTAGCGGTTCCGAAAGAGGTTTTAGGATATTAGTATTCTAACGAATCCGAAGTTAGAGAGAGAGTGAATAACGAAGTCGATATTAAGAGAGAGTCTATCGTTTAATATCTTACCTATTCTAAGGTTCAAAAGTTCTTCCTTTTTCATAAGATTTAAGCGATAGTGCTATCCTAGAAATTCCTCTATCTACTAGTGCTATTCTAGAAGTTTAAGAAGTTTTAAAAAAGTATAGCTTTATAACTATAGGTTAAAACTTTATAGAACTACTTAGTAGTACTATAATATAGTTCTTATTCCTAACTCTGTTATCTTTATTATCTTAAGTTTAAGTAGTATATAATAGACCTAGGTTAGTAGAGGGATTATTACAGTAATTATCTTTATTATCTTAAGTTTAGATAGTATATAATAGACCTAGGTTAGTAGGATTATTGAAGTTATTACTAGTAGTATCTAAGAAAGCTAAATATTATTATTATTATATAGTAGATGCTTATAAAGCTTCGTCTCTAGCCTTCGTCTTAGATTAGGTGTTTTAAGTAATATTTTCTACTAGAGGTTATTATTATTAAGGTTATTATTACTATAGCTTTCGTTGTCTTTTAGCGTATTTCTTTATATATTTATAATAGAATCTAAAGATCTTAGTACTAGCTCTTTTAGCTACTATAGCTTTTAATATTTCTTTATCTAACTACTTAGTTTAGTTAACCTTAGTAGTAGTATTATATAGTGCTTAAGTATATCTATCTATTCTAACCTATACGCCTCTACTATAAAGCGTCTATTATAACTTAGTAGTAGTAGATTAATAAACTTTAGCGAAGTTATTTTAGTCTTATTCTTTAAAATCTACTTAAAACTTGTCTTAAAGAAGAAGGTCTTTATTCTCTCTTTTAGTATACTTCTCCTCTTATTTAGTAGTATACTACGTCTTCTCTATTAGTATGTCTGCTATATTATTATTATTCGAAGTAGTAGATATTATTAAAAAGTTATTATTAGGTTTCGAGTAAATAAAGTGTCTCGGATAGTATAAATTATCTTAGAGAGAGAGAGGTAGAAGGTTAAGAGTAGTAATCGGCGCTTTCTATCTTAAGAAGCGTTTGTATTTTATTGAATCGATACTACTAGTCTTATATTTAGTAGACGTTCGAGAGGTCTCTTTAGAGAGGTAGAAGGTTAGAAGGTCTCTTAGAGGTCGGTAGAGAGTCAGTGGAAGGTTAGTATTTATAATCGATGCTTTCTATATTAAGAAGCGTTTACTATTTATTAAAAATTTAAATAGTAGAAGGAACTATAATCTGTAAAGAGAAGTCTATTAGTAATATTAAGTTTACTTTTATATAAGTATACCTATAGTTGAAATATACAAAGTAACTAAGTATCTAATCTAATCTATATATCTACTAATTAGTATTAGTATAACTTATAGTTATAAAAGTAATATAAAAAGAGTTATATTATTATTCGTATATACTAAGTAAAGCTAGCTATAATAACTACTTAAGTAGCTCTTAAGCGAGAATCACGTATACCTACGTATACTAATCTGAATCGCTATTTACTCTTAAATATATACCGACATAAATATTATATATTTTAATATAAAATAATCTAACTTAGAATTCTATATAACTAGTATCTATAAGCTAGATTAGATTATTAATAAAAGATTAGCCTCTTTTTAGAATAATAATAATACTAGAGCTCTAATATAAGTCTAACTTCTAAAATATCACTCTTTATATAAAGACGTATTCTTAAAAGTAGCTTTTAATAAGCTTCTATCTTATTATAAATATAACTATAAGATTACTTTAAATAAACTACTTTCTAACTCCTTTTTACCTCTATATTAATAGTTAACTATAAAGCTAAAAATTATAAAAGAGTATTTTATAAAGAACCTAGATAAGAGGTTTATTATTAATAGTAATAGCTCTTTTATCTCTCTAATACTTTTTATTAAGAAAGCTAAGAGTAATAAGTTATAGTTTTATATTAATTATAAAAAGTTATATATTCTAATCTAAAATAATCTCTATCTAATCTCTTAAATTAATAAGCTTCTTTTAAGAATAAGAATAGCTAAAATCTTTACTAAGTTAGATATATAATAAGCTTTCTATTATATCTAGATAAACTCTAAGTTAGAAGAGATAACTATATTTAGAACTAGATATAGTATATACAAATATAAGATCCTCTCTTTTAGACTCTATAATATCTCTACTACTTATTAATATATAAATAATATTTTAATTAACTATTTAAATAACTTTTATATTACTTACTTAGATAATATTTTAATTTATTTAAATACTATTAAAGAATATAAGAAATAGGTTAAGAAGGTTCTAAAGTAGCTTTAAGAAGTAGAACTCTAGATAGATATTAAGAAAAGCGAATTTAGTATTACTAGAGTTAAATACTTAGGATTTATCTTAACTATAAAAAGACTTAAAGTTAGTTCTAAAAAGCTAGAACCTCTTTAAAACTAGGTCTAATCTACTACTATAATAAGTATAAAGTCTTATCTAAGGTTTATAGAATTCTATAGATAATTTATTAAAAGTTATACTAAAATCGCTAACTCTTTAACTACTATAATATACTCTTTAAATCCGTTTCTATAAATATCTAAATATAAAGAAGTCTTTAAAATACTAAGAACTAGGCTACTTATAATTTAAATATTATACTACTTTAACTCTAATTATAATATAAAGCTAGAAATAGACTCTTTAGAAGAAGTAATAGTAAGTATATTCTTATAATAATATAATAGCTTTTAATATCTTATTAAGTTCTACTTCTAAGTTTTAGTTAGCTATAAATTAAACTAAGAGATCTATAATAAAGAGTTATCTACTATTATAAAAGCTTTTAAGAAATAGTACTTTAAACTTATTATTACGCGGAAATAGAGTTATATAATACTCTATTTCCTCTATATATATAGCAGAGTTTTCACCTTCGAATATAAGGCTTCTTAGAGCGTTTTCAACCGAAAAATACGTTATAATTATAAGCCTAGTTTATAATCTACAACTTCTGCTTACGTATTCAACGTATTACTACGTATTTAGAACGCTCTCCGCTATTAGAGTTAGCGTAACTAATCTCTTAATACTTACGTTTTACTAGTATTCAAAAGCCTAGCTACGAAGCTAGTATACTTTAATTCAGTAGCTTACTCTCGACGAGCTTATATAAAGCCCTTTACGGAAGATATAAAACCTAGCTACGAAGCTAGCTACTACTACTCTTAGAGATACCTTTTTAAACTAGAAACCCTAAGAGGTGCTTAAAGATATATTCGAATTCAGAAGCCTAGTACTCTACGAAGCTAGTATATAACGCTGACTACGAGCTACTACCTCTTACGAATACTACTCGCTTTTTACTAAAGATACTAAAGCTAGAACTAAAGTAGAGTTAGAGCCGAGGTATAAGAGAGAAAGTTAGATAGAATCTAGAAGTAGGACTTTACTCTTAAGAATACTAGAGAATCGCTGTTTAGAAGTTTAAAGTAATCTATATAACTTCGTAGGATTATCTAAAGTAGAAATAGAGAGCGATATAGTTAAGAGGTTCTTTTATAATCTAGTCTACTATTATTATAAGCCTAGGAAGTTGTCTCTTCTAGACCTAAGAGATGTATTACGCGGAAATAGAGTTATATAACACTCTATTTCTCTTATATATATAATAGAGTTTTTACCTTCGAATATAAGGCTTCTTAGAGCGTTTTTAATTTAAAAATACGTTATACTTATATTATATTAGAAGTATATTAGTATATATTTAGATTATAGAGTATTAGAATACTTTATACTAACTAAGCTACTTATAACTAAGTAAGTCTAAGAGATAGAGTTCTTATTAGACTTTAACTTCTAGATCTAATTTACTTTTAAGAAGAATAATTAAAAAGTAGATATATTAACCTAATATAAATTAGACCTTAAAACCTATAATTAAGTTAAAATAAATAGTTACTTCTATACTCTTTTAAGACCTAATTAGTTAGACTTCTAAATTAATACTAAACTTACTTAGACCTTTTTATAAGAATAGTCTATATCTCTTAATATAATTTAGTTAGATATTATTCTAGAGATAAGTTTAAATATAATTTAAAAGTTAAAAGAAGATAATCTATACTTTTTTTTATAAAGAATATTATAAACTTCTAAATAGATACTCTCTTTTATTAGATAATTTACTTCTTTTTAAGAATTAACTTTACGTTTAAAAGAATACTAAACTCTATATAAAACTAATCTATAAAGTCTATAACTAAGTATTTAGTACTTATCTAAGTATAAAAAAGATATACTAGTTATTAGTATAATACTACTACTAGGCTAGATTAGGTTTAGACTATAAGAGATATATAGCGAATTATTAAGCTTATAAATACTCCTATTCTTAATAAACTAAATAATAAGGCTTTCTTTACTCTCTACTAGTATCTAACTACTTTATATAATATTTATATATAGATTTTAAGTTATTTCTAAAAGATAAATATAGATTTAATACTATATTAGTATTTATTAACTAACTTAGAAAGGATTTAGTATTAATACTCTACTACTTAACTATAGATACTAAAACACTAGCTAAACTCTTTATTTAATAGTTTTACTATTTTAGTTACTATTTTAAATTAATTATCTCTAACTAAGAACTTTAATTTATATTAGTATTTTAGACTAGATTTTATTAAATAATTAGTATCAAGCTTAAGCTTAGTACTATCTATTATAAATAGATAGATAAATAGATAGAAATAATAAACTAATATATTAACTAGAGACTAAAGCCTTTTATAATATACTATTAAAATAACTAGAGTAAATTAATCTCTCTAATAAATAGAGTATAAATAACACTTCTATACTTATTTAATAGTATAACTCTTTATTAGTATTAGTATAACTTATAGTTATAAAAGCGATATAAAAAGAGTTATATTATCGTTTATATATACTAAGTAAAGCTAGCTACGATAACTACTTAAGTAGCTCTTAAATAAGAATTATATATACCTATATATACTAATCTAAATCGCTATTTACTCTTAAATATATACTAATACTAGTACTTCTTTAAAATAATAGAAGTTAATACTTTAAAAATTATTAAAATCTCTTATCTAATTTAACTAATTAGAGCTCTCTATTCTCTATTCTTAACTAATAAGAAGGCTCTATTTTAATCTTCTATTATCTCTTATTCTATTCTATATATCTAGCTTATTTATATTAACCTAGATCGAAGTATATATTTCTTTATATTAGTAGGCCTCTACTAGGATTGTTCTATTACTGATTATACTCTAGACGTTTAGTAGAAATATTGAATTTATTACTATTACTTAAATTAGTAATAAAGGTTTTAAACTCTTAGAATAACACTTCGAATTCGAAGTCGCTTAAAGGCCTTAGAAGCTTTCGAGGTTAGCCACGTCCGCGCCTCTAGAGCGGTTCTAAAAGAGGTTCTAGAATATCGGCGTTATAATAAACTTCTGAATAACTCTAGAGCAGTTCTAAAAGAGGTTCTAGGATATCAGCGTTCTAATGAATTTCTAAATAACGAAGTCGATATCGAGAGAGAGTCTATTATTTAACATCTTATCTACTCGAGCACACTTTAAAAGCTCTCTCTTTTTCATAAGTTTATAGTATTAGATTATTCGTTGGATTATTCGTCGGATTATTCGTCGGATTATTCAATAGTACTGTCTCAGAAATTCCTTTATCTGCTAGTACTATTTTAAAAGTTTTAGAAGTTTTAAAAAAGTATAGCTTTATAACTATAGGTTAAAACTTTATAAGACTACCTAGTAGTACTATAATATAGTCTTTATTCCTAACTCTATTATCTTTATTATCTTAAGTTTAAGTAGTATATAATAGACCTAGGTTAGTAGAGAGATTATTAAAGTAATTATCTTTATTATCTTAAGTTTAAATAGTATATAATAGACCTAGGTTAGTAGAATCGTTAAAGTTATTACTAGTAATATCTGAGAAGGCTAGATATTATTATTATTATTACTATAGTTTTTATTATCTTTTAGTATATTCCTCTATATATTTATAATAAGATCTGAAGATCTTAGTACTAGCTCTCTTAGCTACTATAGCTTTTAATATTTCTTCGTCTAACTACTTAGTTTAGTTAACCTTAGTAGTAGTATTATATAGTATCTAAGTATACCTATCTATCTTAACTTATACGCTTCTACTATAAAGTGTTTATTATAACTTAGTAGTAGTAGACTAGTGAATCTTAGTAAAGTTATCTTAGTTCTATCTCTTAAAGTCTACTTAAAATTCATCTTAAAGAAGAAGGTCTTTGTTCTATCCTTTAACATATTCCTCTTCTCGTTTGGTAGCATATATCGTCTCTTCTGTCAGAGTCGGTATATCCGCTATATTGTTATTATTCGAAGTGGTGGATGTTAATGTCGTTATCGGGTTTCGAGTATCTCGGACAATTTGAATTGTCTCGGAGAGAGGTAGGAGGTCGGGGGTGGCAATCGGCGCTTCCTGTCTTAAGAAGCGTTTGCAGTTTGTCGAAACGAAAGTATCGTCAAAAGTATCGTCGAAAGTATCGGTACTAACGATTTTGTATACGGTAGGCGTTCGAGAGGTTACTTAGAACGGTTGTAATATCCTTAGCTTTTAGTAGTAGTAATAGCAATCGGCGCTTCCTATATAGAGAAGAGTTTATAGTATGTCGTCGAAGTTTTTAAATAATAGACGATCTATAAAGAGGAGTCTACTAATAATATCGAGTTTACTTTTATATAAGTATACCTATAGTAGAAATATACAAAGTAACTAAGTATCTAATCTAATCTATACGTCTACTAATTAGTATTAGTATAACTTATAGTTATAAAAGTAATATAAAAAGAGTTATATTATCGTTTATATATACTAAGTAAAGCTAGCTATAATAACTACTTAAGTAGCTCTTAAGTAAGAAGCACGTGTACTCACGTATACTAATCCGAATCGCTATTTACTCTTAAATATATACCGACAATTAGCTTAAGTTTAGTTTTAATCTAAGAACTTTATAAGACTAGAATATACTAAAGACTTCTATTCTATAAGAATAACTTAACTATAATAAAGTAGTAAAAGTAGCCTAAGATATATACTCTACTTAAAGAATAACTAAGAATAATATAAATAAGGTCTAGTAAAAGATAGAGAATAGTATAAATTAGTACTAAAGAGCTATTAACTAAGATATTAGAGATAAAGTCTACTAATTTAATAAGAATCTTAAAATAAATCGTTCTAGCTAAAAGCTTACTAAATAGTAGATAAGACCTTTTAAAATATTAGATTATATAAAACACTTCTATAGACTAAAACTTTTAAAAGAATTATTAATTTATAATATTTTTACTTCTAATATACTATTAAAGACTCTAAATACCTCTCTACTAAGATAAAAGACTCTAGAGCTCTTACTAAATATAATTTAAGATATATAAGAATAGAAGATATAAGAAATACTTAGTAGTAGACTTTTTAGAAGATAGCTATAGTACTAAGTAAAATAGATTAGATATAATTTAGATTCTACTTAGTATTTTATAAAGAATTTTTAAAGTTTATTATATTATTTAAAAGACTTTTATACTAAATATCTAAAAGAGTTAAGACTACTCTAACTTCTATTTAAATAGATTAATATATAAGAATTAGATAAGAATTAAATAAAAGAGTTAATTTATAAAACTCTATTAATACTATAATAGCCTACTATCTAAGCTATTCTAAATAGCTAAGAGTACCTGCTATATATAAGGTTTCAGCTATTATTATTTTATATTATTTATTTTAGAAAGGTTATATACGTCTAGGCTTTTAGACGTACTTCGTAGAGTTTAGGCTTTTATATTAGCCGACGTATAACGTTATTCGGTTTTAGACCTCTTTTATATTATCCGAACCTCTTATATATAGATGTTTATATTTAATATAGAAGAGAGACAGTTTTTGCTTTTCTTCTATACTAGAGCCTAGTATTTAAATATATTATTCTATCTCGAACGCACTTTTATATACCTCTTCAGTAGTAGTATATATTTCGTACTATTATAAATGCTTTCTAATTCTAGTTACTTTTAATAAGAAACTTATAATAAAAACCTAAGATAAAATACTAACTAGTAGAAATATTTAAAGTTAATAAAGTAAAGAACTAATACTAAGTTACTACTAAAATAACGTCTACTAACTCTTTTTAAGCTATAGCCTCTTCTTTTTTAGAATTATTATCCTCTTCTTTCTTACTCTTCTAAGTATAAGAAGTCTAAATCAGCTCTTTCACTGCTTTCTCTTTATAAGAGCGTTTCTTACCTTAGTAACCTCTTATAATAGGCTTAGAAGAGAACGCTTATAAACTCTTTAAATAGGCTTTAAAAAGAACCTAGACCTAGGTTTAAATAGAGGTTTTACTCTCTATAGTACTATATAAGAACTATTAAATATTAGTAACTAAAACCTCTCTAATTAGTAAGAAGTACTTATAGTAACCTTAGTATAAAGTGTTTAAGTCTTCTTTAAAAGAGTAAACTATATCTTTAAACTATTCTTTAGTACCTCTATACTAGTAATAACTAATACCTTATCTAAGGCCGTAGTAGCCTTCTTAATCTCCTTCTTCTATTTCTTAAGCTTAAGCTTATTAAACTCCCTTCTTATAAACTATAGAAACTATTCTAAGTTAGAATAGATTTAGAATATATTTAAGATTAAACTTACTAAAATATATATAGTATTCTACTTTATATAGTACTTATACTTCTTTAACTTAGCCTTCTTAAAAGCGTAAACGTAATCTCTATTCTAAGATTTTACTTAAAGATACTAAACGTAGTAGACTTAGTAGATAGCTAGAAGTATACTAGAAGGATATAGAAGAGGTATTTTACTATATTAGATTAGCCTTAAATTAGGTCTATTAAAGAAGAGAAAGACCTACTTTTATATATATATATAT